>CM033801.1:28987856-29296856 GCA_019656835.1 Rhododendron ovatum | reverse complement strand
CATCCGAGAGTCCAAGGCCACAAGGCATACCTCCGTCAAGTCCCGTTGATCACGAAATCAAGTATTGAAAGGCCGTCGGGTCACTACAAGGCATGATGGCCCAAGCTGACCCTGTTCTGCAGTTTTCACACAGAGGTACCAATACCTCATTTTTTAGGTATTGGTACCATCATGTCGAATTAGAAGACAGTTGAGTTGGTACCAATACCTCATTTTTTAGGTATTGGTACCAACGCCTTTCGGCCAGCACACTTTTTGCTGAATATTTCAACCTTCCATATATGAAAAGTTTCCACTTCTAGTATGTTTTTGGGATATTTTGGGGACCTTTTGGTCCATTGTAAGGCTGATTTTATAAGCTCTATAAATAGGCTTGTATGCCATTTATGGAAGATATAGATAGATAGTTAGTTTTTTTAGGCCTAAGTCTTTTCTTTCTTCTAGGACTCCATTGTTAGTCTTTTAAGCTTTTGATTGTATTTCCTTCAAGAACTCCTTAAGGTAATTGTCTTATGTTAATTTCTCGTTTATTAATGTTGTAGCTATGGTATGGATCTTCTCATAAATCAAGTTTATTTTCGTTTTTATCGGTTAATCATGTTTACCTTTCCAAGCATATTTTCTAGTCTTTTTGCTATGTGTGAGTAGTTGATTAGGCTTGGCATCGAGGTGATTAACGCCTCGTGACTTAGGGTTAACTTTGCTCTTCTCAACTTAAGACTTGAGGTTTGGTTTGTAAATTTGCGTGGTTCGCCTTTTATGTAACAAAACTTGTCGATGTTAACCTCCGGTGATCATATGCTTGCACATATGGTTCCGTGAGCTATGTCTCGCCTCGTGTTTGCCAAAAGAACCAAAGAACTTGCTCGCTTTCCAAACCATGCTTCTAGTTCTTGACCTTGATATTTAGTTCGAATGCAAGTCTTGGCGTTGTTAACCTCCGGTGATCATATGCTTGCACATATGGTTCCGTGAGCTATGTCACGCCTTGTGTTAAGCTGCTTGTTCAAACTCTATATCAAGTCTAACCATTTTCATTGTTAAATCTTTTGGTTGATAGCCTATGCCGTGCGATTCAATCGTGTTTTCGTTGAGATTGGTTAGTTGGCCTAAATTACGGGCGTTATGAACTCCAACGCCTTGCCGCTTGTTTAATCTAGTTAAAACTCATTTCTAGTCTTTTCCATAAGAGTGTTTCTCCACCTTTCAAAGGAAAACCAAAAGTTGGTCGTCTAAACGCCGGAAACCCTTACTTCTACAATCCGATTAAGCTATTTTCGATTCTTTGTGGGTACGATCCCGGACTTTCCGGTTATTATGCTATTGACGACCTAGCCCTACGCTTGGGGTGTTTCAACCTTATTTGAAGGCAAGGTCCGAAGCTAAGCACTAGGTTGACAAGAAGCATAAAAGAAGACAAGAAAAACACGTATTTATGTGTACTTATTACACCTTTTAATACACATTCATACACTTGTTAGTGTTAACGCATTGTGCTGATTTTAGAATTTTCCAGAAAAGCAAAACAAGGAAAAAAAGAAATAAGGAAATACTCCCTCCGTCCCTATTTTATAGTCCAGTATTCCATTTTGGTCTGTCCCTTAATAAGTGTCCATTTTGTAAAGTTAGTGGGTAAAAGTTGGTGAATTTTCCATTTTGCCCCTAAAAGTAGATTCCATTTTGAAAAGTTAGTGAGTAAAAGTGTAATAATGATGGGTAAGTAGGGAAAATGGAGAAAAAAATTGATGTGAAAGGTATAATGATGATGTCTTTTTAATAAGTTAGAGTTACGAAGTAAGACATTTAAAAAAGGACGGAGGGAGTAGAAACTTAAGAAAAAGGAAGGTTGCTGAGAAAGTCCTGGGCAACTTCTTAGTCTTGCACTTAGTCAATTGTAAGCACAATCTCTATAAGATGGGTGCCATTCCATTGGTCACCATACCTAAAAAAACACAGACTGCCAATTCTCATTAGCTTGCTTGTGTTTTTACTTTTTACAGCTTCCTCTTGCATGTTCTTAATTTCCCTTACGGAAGATGACCATCAAGGGCAAAAGCTCTCTTCAACTTCTCCATGTTTTTCTCCTTGTGGTACTACCGTACTTGAACCTTGCACTCTCCTCCTTGGGATCAGGAGTTGGAGATCATGCTGAAATAATCAGGTGCATTGAGAGGGAGAGACAAGCTCTGCTCCAGTTCGAAGAAGCTCTTACCTATGGTCTCTTTTCTTGGAGGAGTACTAATAAAGAAGAAGATGTAAAAGACTGTTGCAAATGGGAAGGTGTCCACTGCAGCAACCACAATACTACTACAAGTCACGTCACCATGCTCGATCTTCATGCTAAAGGTCTGGAAGGTGAGATTAGCCCATCATTGGTTGAATTACAGCATTTGAGGTACTTGGACCTTAGTTTGAATTATTTCTATGGCCCAATTCCTCATCAGTTCAGCAACCTTTCCAACTTGAGGCATCTTGATCTCAGTTTGAATGATATGCTGAGTAGTGAAAACCTTGAGTGGCTTTCTGATCTTTCTTTACTAAGTCACCTTGACCTTTCTTACGTCGTACTAAGTAAAGCAACTGGTTGGGTTCAATCCATCAGTAATCTCCCTCTCCTCAAAGAGTTGCACTTATCTGGTTGTTCCCTTCCTATTGTCACTCATTTTTCCTTGTTCCGTTTTAATTCTTCTGTGTCCCTTTCTGTCGTTGATCTTTCTTACAATGGTCTATCTTCTTCGATATTCAATTGGTTGTACAACTTCAGTAGCAACAGCATTGCTTATATTGACCTCGGAGGTAATGACTTAAAAGGTTCGATTCCAGATGCCTTCGGAGACATGGTTTCTCTCACAAACCTCATTCTCAGTGAAAATCAACTTGAAGGTGGCCTTCCGAAATCCTTTATGAATTCAAGTCATTTGCAATCCTTGTATCTGTATGATAACAATCTAACAGAAGAGCTTCATGAGTTTCTGCAGAAGTTGTCTGGGGCAAAGAATTCATTAGAGACTTTGCTATTATTTGACAACCGACTTAAAGGTCCATTGCCCGATTTCACTATATTTTCTCTGTTGAGACAATTGGACCTTGATAATAATCTATTAAGTGGCTCATTCCCAAAAAACAATGGAAACCTTCCGAGTCTTGTTTATCTATCTTTGTCGAGGAATCAAATTTCGGGGCCATTACCTGATCTTTCAGTGTTTCCATCTTTGAAAAGCTTATATCTAGAAAACAATCAGTTGAATGGGACAATAGACAGAGGTATTGGACAGCTTCACAAGCTCGTGTTTTTAAGCTGCGGTTTCAACTCATTAAAAGGCACAATCTCTGAAGCCCACTTTTTCAATCTCTCTAGTTTGTGGTATTTGGATTTCTCTTACAATGCACTAACTTTTAACATCAGTTCTAATTGGGTTCCCCCTTTCCAAATTGAAATTATAAAGTTGTCGTCTTGCAAGTTAGGTCCTCATTTCCCAGAGTGGCTTCGAACTCAAAACAATTTTTTTGTGCTTGATATCTCTATTGCTGGAATTGTAGGTTATATTCCTAGTTGGTTCTGGGATCTATCCCCGGGATTAAATACTCTAAAGCTCTCTCACAACCAGATTAGTGGCTTCTTGCCTGATCTATCTTTGAAGTTTCCGAATGCTACAGGAATAGATTTAAGTAATAATCTTCTTACAGGTCCAATACCACTAGTTCCTACCAATTTAGTATTTTTGAATCTCTCCAAGAATAAGTTCAGGGGCCCGCTTTCTTTCTTATGCAGATCTCCATTTACTAAAGATCAGTTGCTCATCTATCTTGACCTCTCCGATAACCTACTGTCGGGGGAGCTTCCATATTGTTTGTCACTCTTCAAAATGCTCTCAATCTTTAGTTTGGGAAACAATAATTTGAATGGGAAAATTCCTAGCTCTATTGGCTCACTACAGCGAATTCAAACGTTGAACTTGCGCAACAACAATTTTTCTGGGGAGGTGCCTTCGTCTCTTAAGAGATGCACAAAGCTGAGTATTATTGACTTCAGAGGAAACAAATTCACAGGGATAGTACCAGCATGGTTGGGGACACACCTGACAAGTTTGATTGTCCTTATTCTTCGATCCAATGAGTTTAAGGGAAGCATACCTCGGCAAATATGTCATCTTAACCGCATTCAAATCTTGGACTTCTCCCAGAACCATTTATCAGGAAGTATACCACCATGCTTTTCCAATTTCGCTGCTCTGGTGGAAACTAAGAATTCCGATGCCACCACAAGTTTTAGGTAGAACACTGCACCGACTGGCATTATGTTTGAAAACAGCACATATGTAGCTAAAGCATTTGTGCAATGGAAAGGAAACGACTTGGAGTACAGCAAAAATCTGGGACTGCTAAAGACCATTGATCTTTCTAGCAATAGATTATCGGGAAAAGTTCCTCAACAAATTGGGAATCTTGGAGGATTGCATTCCTTGAACCTCTCAAGAAACACTTTGACAGGAAACATCATCCAAGAGATCGGTCGGATGGAAATGTTGGAATCTCTTGACTTATCTGCTAATAGACTTTCTGGTGAAATTCCTAGAAGCCTTGCTCATCTACATTTTTTAAGCTTTTTGAACGTGTCAAGTAACAATTTGTCCGGCGAAATCCCATTAAGCACACAACTCCAAAGCTTTAATGCTTCTGCATATGCTGGGAATCCTGAACTTTGTGGGCTTCCACTTTCCAACAAGTGCCCAGGAAAGGAAAAAACACCAGATTCTCCCAATACTGACAAAAACATTCAAGAAGATGAGGATAGGTCCATTACTCAAGGTTTTTACGCTAGCATGGGGCTTGGTTTCTTCTTCGGATTTTGGGGAGTTTTTGGCACTTTACTTTTCTATAGTCGGTCTCAACATGCATTTTTCAAGTTTCTGAACCACATTATAGATTGGATCTATGTGACCACTGCGTTGAACTGGGCTCGACTACAGAAGAGACTTTAGATCTTATCAGTGAGTATTCTTTCTCAAAATTTTGAATTCCCTTAGATTTTCCGTTGACCATTCTATGTGCATCAAACATTTCATTTAATCCTATTTTGGATAATCACGCATCTTGCTTGAGTTCTCGGTCTGTTTTGGCCTAGTCTCTAACCACACACAATGTATGTGCAGGTCATGTTGCAGATTAAGCTTAGGACTCCTTCATCGTTCAATTGCTATGGTAACTTATATTCGTACCCTAGTTTCTAATTGCAAAATGGCTTGATATCCCCAGATGCTAGTTGCCATTATTGGATAGCTGCAGGATCCTAAAATTAGCATAAGTTTCTGATAAGCCATTTATAATTTTGTTTGTCTTTGATTATTAATTTGGTCTTTATTCAAAAACAAGTTTGGAACGTAATTCTTTACCTTTTAGATTCCTCTTATTGAGAAGAATCAGTAATCAACATAAAATTTGATGAAAAAACAACAAATGCAAAAAGAAATATGAATAAAGACAAAATATAATCCAAATAGCTTATTAAGCCAAAATAATTAAGCTTAGGCTTATATGTTATCACTCCCTCATTTTTGCCTTCTTTTTTTTTTGGCAAAACCATCCATTGTTGGAGTGATGGTGGCTAAATATTTGGAGTTTGCTATATCCAATCGTCACATTGATCGTACCATGTTCCCATTTTTGCTTTCATTTTTTCAGGAAGCTCCTAGAAACAAGCCTACAATAGAGGATGCGGAGCTTTCGCTACTTCTTGTTACTAGACCTTCTATGTATTTCCTAAAGGCAAAGGATAAAATAGATTTATTTGTCATTGCAATCAAATCGTGTGTTTTGGAGGACTTTATTGTCTCTTTTGTACTATCCACTTTGTGAAGTATCGATAGTTTTGGTATACCGAGAATAATACATAACGTGTTTGAATTTTTTTTGATAGATTATCCATAAGGATTACTCTCATTTGCTACAGGTAAATGTTTTGGTTGCGGCACCCTTCCAAAGAGAGATCTAAATTTAATTTTTTAAACGATCTCACTGGTTCTCCTGCTAGGTTGTGCATTCAGCCCCTGCTTCGGCAGCAAAAGCATTACTCATGTACCAATATACATCAATCCATGAGCGATTACCTTAAAAGGGCATCTTATTAAAATCCATGAGCAGTAGGGGGTGGATCGGAGTTTTTTTTTGCCCCTTTTGTCACTGTAGCCTAGAGATTGAATTCCACTCGCATTTCTCTTCTTTGTGATTTTGTTAGGCCCATTTGATTTGGGACTGGTTTAGACCTATGCCCCAAACTCACTGTCAATCTATTTGTTGATAGTTGGGGTCTTGGTTTCATACTTCTCAGAGGTTGAAACCAAAGCATGATATGTTTCTCTCATTCCTATTTCCTGAATTCTTTGGTGCATTTGGAATACTATAAGCGAAAAGTCGTCTATTCTCATCCATCTCAAAATGTAACATTCAATCCTCTTCCAGAACCTCCAACCTTGCTAACAGTCCTGGACGACAACTTGGTTCTAATCTTTCAAAACTGTTTAATTTTGCTTATAACTCCAGAAATCGCAACATTTCTAATTTTCCTTGGTTGGAGGTTCTGAATATTTACCGGGGCAATGTGTTTATTCCTAATTTAATGATGTAGGAGTTGGTAAGATATTTAAGACTGACTCGAGATTAATTTGTAACTCTTTCTAGAAGATTCATGTACCAGAACCAGAACGAGTGCTTTTTCATTGTAGCAGCTAACAGTAGTCTAAGATGGGCCCTTAACCATTGCTTTTTGTCATGTGAATATCCCTACCAATTCTCCGTTCTTTTTTTTTTTTTTCTCCTTTTCAGCAGCTAGAGAGTAGGAAGGATGTCCCAGCAACTCAGCTCCTTGATTTATGATTTTTGTTGGTTGGTTCTGTCCTCTGTTACCACAATTTGCTACCATCCTAGCAACCTACATATCGGACTGCACATTCCATGATTCCAATAAATGGCAAACTAACATTGCAACACACTCATCGACCCCAAGCAAAAGCTATGATTTTCCTAGTTATTGCCTTACATTTTGCTGAAGGAAGGAGACTTAACTAAAATAAAATCCACCGATATGATACATTTAAAAGAAAATCTGTCAAAATGCATCTAAAATGTATTTTGCATCATGAATTCGACCCCCCGTTGTACTCATTGGATTTTGATCTCTTAGTATAGTCTTACATAGTAATCTATAGAAGTATACCCTCGCTGTACCAAAATTCATGTGGTACAGCATTCTCATTCCTGTTCCTTGTACCTGGATGATGTGCATTCTCAAGCTATCTCTTCAGCAATGTTTGTTGCTTTTTTCCGAACTTTATTTAAAGGAGGACACCTTCCATCAGGACCGAGTCTTAGTTTCTATTTAACCATATCTTTACTTCTTTCTGATGAGTAGTTTTAAAACTCGACCAGATCAGTCTTGGGAAGGGTCCCAAGTTATGCAGAACCAGTTCACTGCCCCAATCCATACTTGCTACATATTCTTTCTTCTTCTTTTTTCATCAAAATGGTAGAAATTTGATTGCCAATCATACGAAAAACAAAATATATCAAAAAAGAAAAAAATGTAAAGGCGATATTTATATATGAGGTGACATTTAAATATTAATGGCAAAAATATAAAGGTAAAATATATATTTTTTGCATAACAGATAAATGTAAAGGCGAACTATATATTTTTCGTATAATGGTGAAAATATAAGAATACAAATATTTGTTTTTTCAGTATAAACCAGACCATATATGTATGGGGGAAAGTAGAATTTTATAAGTAAATACATTCCGGGGCGAGTTCGCGAATCACAAGCAAAAGCAAACAGGAAAATTGTGATCAAAGGGTGGTGATTGGAGACGCAGGGAAGATGAAGTACTGAAACCGGCCAGAAGGGATTCTTCCTTCCTTCCCTTGTTCCACGCAAGTTTCCCAATTGATCAGTGCGAGTGTGTCACGTTGGTACGACTGGATTGACCCTTCCATCAACAAGGGATTTTGCTTGTAATTCCACTAACCCCTAGCTCCACACTGTTGCAGTAATTGTGGCTCCTCCATTTGAATAAAACTAGAAGTTGGTGGCCATGATCGATGTGGAAACAGATCTTGAAACAACACCACCACTCATTGACATGACATCATTGTTGAGTACTCCAAGTCTTTCCCCATTATATCTTCGTCTGTTAACAGCACTAAAAAACACGGACTGCAAATTCTCAGTAGCTTGCTTTGTGTTTTTACAGCTTCCTCTTGTTTCTAAATTTTGCTTACGGAGATGTACACAGTCAAAAGCTATATGCAACTTCTCCATGTTTTTCTCCTTGTGTTATTACCATACTTGAACCTTGTTCTCTCCTCCTCAGGAGTCGGAGAGCATGCTGAAACAATCAGGTGCATTGAGAGGGAGAGACAAGCTCTCCTCAACTTCAAACAAGATCTTATCGACGATTATGGTCGTCTCTCTTCTTGGGGGAGTACTAAAGACTGTTGCAAATGGGAAGGGGTCCACTGCAACAACCACAATACTACTACAAGTCACGTCACCATGCTCGATCTTCATACAACGGATGATTATCTTCTTTATCAGCCTCTGGGAGGTAAGATTAGCCCTTCATTGCATGAATTACACCATTTGCGGTACTTGGACCTTAGTTTCAATGATGATTTATATGGCCCAATTCCTCAGCAATTCAGCAACCTTTCCAA
Organism: Rhododendron ovatum; assembly: GCA_019656835.1. Lineage (NCBI taxonomy): Eukaryota > Viridiplantae > Streptophyta > Magnoliopsida > Ericales > Ericaceae > Rhododendron > Rhododendron ovatum. The sequence continues at coordinate 29,288,146 of CM033801.1, read as the reverse complement.
CTTGAGGCATCTTGATCTCCACGGAAATTATATGCTGAATATCGAAAACCTTGAGTGGCTTTCTCATCTTTCTTTACTAAGTCACCTTGACCTCTCTATGGTTGAACTCAGCAAAGCAACTGGTTGGGTTCAATCTATCTGTAATCTCCCTCTCCTCAAAGAGTTGCACTTATACCGTTGTTCCCTTCCTGATATCAGTCCTTCATCCTCGTTCTGTTCTAATTCTTCCGTGTCCCTGTCCTTCGTTGATCTTTCTTTCAACAGTCTATCTTCTTCGATATACAACTGGTTGTTCAACTTCAGTAGCAGCCTTGCTTATGTTGACCTTGGATATAACAAGTTAAAAGGTTCGATTCCAGATGCCTTCGGAGACATGCTTTCCCTCACAATCCTCAATCTCTCTTGGAATCAACTTGAAGGTGGCCTGCCGAAATCCTTTGCGAATTCAAGTCATTTGCAGTCTTTGGATCTGTTCTACAATAATCTAACGGAAGAGCTTCACGAGTTTTTGCACAAAATGTCTGGGGCAAAGAATTCATTAGAGAGTTTGGATTTATCTTCCAACCGGCTTAAAGGCCCATTGCCTGATTTCACTAGATTTTCTCTCTTAAGGGCATTGTACCTCGATAATAACTCATTGAGTGGGTCCTTCCCGAAAGATATTGGAAGCTTTCCAAGTCTCGTTTATCTGTCTTTATCGGGAAATCAAATTACAGGGTCATTCCCCGATCTTTCAGTGTTTCCATCATTGCGAACCTTAGATCTGGAAAACAATCAGTTGAATGGGACTATAGACAGAAGTATTGGACAGCTTCACAAGCTTAGGGTTTTCAGCTGTGCTTTCAACTTATTAAATGGCACAATCTCTGACGCACAATTCTCCAATCTCTCAAGTTTGCGGTATTTGGACTTCTCTTATAATGCACTAACTTTTAACTTCAGTTCTGATTGGGTTCCCCCTTTCCAACTTGATGTTTTAAAGTTTTCGTCTTGCAAGTTGGGTCCTCGTTTCCCAAAGTGGCTTCGAACTCAAAACAATTTTTCTCTGCTTGATATGTCTAGTAATGGAATTGCAGGTAATATTCCCAGCTGGTTCTGGGATCTATCCCCAGGATTTAAATATTTAAATCTCTCTCACAACCAGATTAATGGCTTGTTGCCTGATCTATCTTTGAAGGTTCAGGGTACTCTTCCTTGGATGGATTTAAGTTATAATCTTCTTACAGGTCCAGTACCACCAATTCCTCCATCTCTAAATTTTTTGAAGCTCTCCAAGAATAAGTTTAGAGGGTCACTTGATTTATTATGTGCAAATACTAGCGGGTGGCTCATCTATCTTGACCTTTCAAATAACCTGCTATCGGGAGAGCTTCCATATTGTTTGTCCCACTTCAAAAAACTATCCTTCATTAGTTTGGCATACAACAATTTCTACGGTGAAATTCCTATCTCTATCGGCTCGCTAAGTCAAGTACTTCGAGGATTGAACTTGCGCAATAACAATTTATCCGGGGAAGTGCCAGCATGGTTCGGGACAAACCTGACAAGTTTGATTGTCCTTATTCTTCGATCCAATGAGTTCAACAGAAGCATACCTCGACAGTTATGTCAGCTTAACCGTATTCAAATCTTGGACTTATCCCAGAATCATTTGTCAGGAAATATACCACCGTGCTTTTCCAATTTTACTTCTCTGGTGGAAAGTAAGAATTATGATGTCACCACATATTATAATTCCGAAACATATGTTAATGATGGGGGTGATGGGTTTACGTTTGTTGGTGGCACATATGTATCTAATGCATTCGTGCAATGGAAAGGACAAGACCGTGAGTACGGCAAAAATCTAGGACTACTAAAGATCATTGATCTTTCTAGCAATAAATTATCCGGAAAAATTCCTGAACAAGTTGGGAGTCTTGCAGGGTTGCATTCCTTGAACCTCTCGAGAAACACTTTGACAGGAAAAATCATCCAAGAGATCGGTCAGATGAAAATGTTGGAATCTCTTGACTTGTCTGCGAACAAACTTTCTGGTGAAATTCCTGGAAGCCTTGCTCATCTAAATTTTTTGAGTGTTTTGAACCTGTCAAGTAACAACTTGTCTGGCGAAATCCCATTAAGCACACAACTCCAAAGCTTTAATGCTTCTGCATATTCCAGGAATCCTAACCTTTGTGGGCTTCCACTTCCCAACAAGTGCCTTGGAGATCCTCCAATTACTCCCCAACCCAAAGACAAAAGCATTCAAGAAGATGAGGATAGGTCCATTACTCAAGGATTTTATGTTAGCATGGGGCTTGGTTTCTTCTTCGGATTTTGGGGAGTTTTTGGCACTATACTTTTCAATAGTCGGTCTCAACATGCATTTTTCATGTTCCTGAACCACATAACGGATTGGATCTATGTGACCATTGCATTGAACTGGGCTAGACTACAAAGGAGGCTTTAAATCCTATCGGTGAGTATCATTTTCAAAATTTTTACTTCCCTTCATTTTTTTGGTTGATCACTGTATAGGCGTGAAAAACTTCTTTTAAATCCTATTTAGGAGTCAATCACAAACATTGCTCATATTTTCGAACTGTATCAGCATATTTTCTAACCACAATATATGTGCAGGTCATGTTGCAGAACAAGACTCTTTGGTCCTGAAATTGCTATGGTAACTTATTCTACGACCCTAGTTTTTAACTACGAAACGGCTTGGTATCCCCCATATGTTAGCTGTGATTATTTGATTACAGGATCCCAAAGTAAGCATAAGTTTCAAGATTTGCAATTTAATTGGGTAATTAGTGGGATCATACATCCAACTACTACCCTAGTTTTAACTTTTCTTTTTTGGCAAATCCGTTCATTGATCATATATCTATTTTTCTGTTTTTGCTTTCATTTTTCACAAAAGCTCCTAGAAACGAGTTTATGTGTCATTGCAATTAAATCATGTGTATGGGAGCACTTAATCTTCTATTTTGTACGTAAATTGTGAATTGTGGATAGTTTTGGCATATCGAAAATACTACATGGCACAATATGAATACCACATGTGCTCGGTTTCTTACTATTTATACAGATAATTGATAAGGACTGCTGTGATTTGCTGCAGATAATGTTTGGTTGCGGCACCTTTCCAAGGAGATATCTAAATTGACTATATTTTATAGGACCTCTCCGGTTCTCCTGCTATGTTGGTCAGTGAGCCCATGCTTTAGCAGCATAAGCCTTAGTTGATTTTGTTGATAGTCTTAGCAAGGGATAGAAGAGTGGTCGCTACACGCACCACAGATTATTCTTCTTACCCGATTAATGCTTGCTTTTGTTGACGACTCCAGAAAACATAGCCATCTCTAATTATCCTTGCTTGGCAAATCTGTATATTTATTGGGGGCAATGTGTTTATTCTCTGTTCTTTTTTGATATATCGTTTTAGAAGCTAGAGAGTAGAAAGGATGTCCCAGCCAATTCAGCTTCTTGATTTATGGTTTTCGCTGCTTGGTTCAGTCCTCTGTTCCCACAATTCGGTACCATCCTAAGGAACAATGAATTGGAAAGCACATCCCGACAATGGTACACCAACATTCCAAATACAAAATTCACTGATGCTTTTCCTACTTATTTTCTTACCATTTTGCCCAAGTTGACCAAAATAAAATATAATCAACTAAAAAAATTGGAGCATGTACTAATGGGACACATGTAAAATAAAATCTGTCAAAATGCTTTTAAAATGAATTTTACATCAGAAATCCGAAAAATAACACTCCACTTATTGAATTGTGATCTCTTGTTATATCGTAATCTATAGAAGTCTACCATCGTCATACCACTATTGAGGGCATGTGGTATAGCTTTCTGAATCCAGTTCCTCAAACCGGAGCGATGCGCTTTCCAATCAACATATGTGCATAGAAATGGGGTTAAATTGAAACACTGCATCTCAAGCCGTATCTTTGGCACAGTTTTCTGCACTTCTTTTTGGATTCATTCAGAGGTAGACACTTCCTTTCCTTTTGACAATTAAAGGATGATGTTGAAGGTTCTGGTTAGTTTAGTATCCTAGAAGTGTTGTACTCTCGGGAGCTAAGCCTGATTTCAGTTTATTTTTCAAGTTGTGTGTCTCATCTGGGCCATATTCTGTAGAATGACGGACCTATAAAACCTTATTTCGTTTATTTTGTGAACTCTTCGTATTAATATCCATCTATCAATTGAGGCACTTCTGTTTCCCAAACAAAAATGTGGTGTAGAAATGGATATAGTGATAATCAACAAGGAACTTGGGGGTTAATGAGTTAATGGGTATGGTCAATAAGGAAATTAAGTACTCTATCTGTTCCTTGCTAGTTAAGTGATGTACGAAGAACGACGGTGTTAGCTTTTAATTTACGTAGGGTGTATGTTTTGCATCTAGCAAACCTATATCCAACGGGGGACTAAACTTGGCACTTGTCGCAACTTTGGCATCGTTTTTCATTTCATCGTAATTGATTCTCATTTCGATGATAGAGTTTTCTCGTTTCCATTATAAAATATATATATATATATATATATATATATATATATATATATATATGTTGAATGTCATTCGTTTAGTTGATCACAAGTAATGTTCGTTCAATGCGATTTATTTAAGCTTTCTTTCTCGAAAAGGGGGAGGCGACAAAGATTGTGACTATAGCATCTTAAAATCACAAGTAATGTTCCTTCCTCTAATTCCTATGGAGTTGAACCAACCAATTCGGTGTCCAAGTTAAGGAATAATCAGTTATGCCACAAGATGCGGTCAAGACACCCAGAACCACACCTGTAACCCAAGTCAATTTGCGAGGTTTTTTAAACCTACCGGTACACACGGAAAAAAAAAAAGGAAGGACTTTAGTCATGAGCTAAGTCAATTGTAAGCACGACTTTAGTTTTTTCAAAATATTGAAAAAGATGGACTAGAATGTGACTAGTGATGAGTTACGGCCATAGATTTGAAAATTGAGTGATGTCTTTGTCATTCCAAACTTTTCCCACATACAATTTCTTGAGGTTACAATCTCTTTTATTACTAAGCAATTGCAGAGCTTTAGTCCATCCTTATATTGCCAAATTCAAGTCGTTCAAATCAAAATGGACGGCTCAGATGCACTACTCGGGTACCACGCTCGGCACACAAAATTCTATGGCTTTTAGAATTTCCAACCTTTCGACCAAGAAAAGTCCAAATCCACTCGATGACATCATTGTTGACTCCAAGTCTTTCCTCATAAGTCATAACATGTTAGAAAATTTGTTGTCCAATTAAAAAATCTACCTATCTCTGTCCTAAAAATGTTGCCCGTGTTAAAAAGAATGCACTTTGTGAAAAAAAAAAAAAATCATAAGGAGTCATTTCTCGCAAGTGAGCAGTGAGATTGGTCTCGAGAATTAGTTGAGGTAGTTGTAAGCTGGCATGGACACCATTTGGTTTCTTCCTCGGATCGGGGTGGCATATGATTGGTGGACAGTTTTTTTTTGGGACGGATAGTAGACAAAAGGAGTGCCATTTCATGGGTTAACAGAACTACAAACATAACAGAAAATGCTAATTTATTCACTGCGATTTATATTACTCCCTCCGTCCCCTTTTTAAAGTCCAGTGTTTCATTTTGGGCTGTCCCTTAATAAGTGTCCATTTCGTAAAGTTAGTAGGTAAAAGTTGATAAATTTTTCATTTTGCCCTTGAAAATAGATTCTATTTTGAAAAATTAGTGAGTAAAAGTATAAGGATTATGTCTCCATAGAGGGTAGTAGGGAAAGTGGAGGTAAAAGTTGATGTGAAAAATGTAATGATGATATTTTCTTAATAAGTTGGAGTTACGAAGCTGAACACTTAAAAATGGACTGAGGGGGTAGCTTTCTTTCTCAAATAGGGAGAGGCAACGAAGATTGAACTGTAGCATCTTAACAGAAAAAACTATCTTTCCGAGAGAGTTGTCCTTCCTTAATGAACCAGAGGGTGTCCCACCCACGATGCAAGAGAATGGTGGCTGTGCTTGAAAAAAGTTGGAGATTTTTACTGAATTTAAAAGTTATACATATACTTGCCTTTATATTTTCTCGAACAATAAGTGAGCGCATGTGTTTACCAATTTTTCCCTCGATCGAAATCGATAGAGATTTCGGGAAACAATACCAACAACAAAAAATAAGGGCGAATGCGGCTATGTCTCCACAAGATGGATCCGTGGTTCCATGCCGTATTTCAAGACTTCACCGGAAGAGAAATAGTGGTCGAGTCAAATGCGAAATTAAGAACGAAATTGAAGACAAATGGAAGAGACTTCCATTAATCTTCAACAATTGATCTATCGCCGTGAACGACACATCGAAGATCCTAAGTTAAGCTTAGAATATAAAATTCTACTCCTCCTAATTATAACCCAGAAGTGGGTTAGTAATGCCAAAAATTAAGACAAATAAAGATAGACTTTGATTTGTTGGAGAGGAATTACAATGAAGTCTAAAAAGACTATTTATAGGAAACAACAAATGTGTAGGAAATAACTTCATAACTTCCCACTACTCTTCATTCTTCTAATTTGCTTCCAAGTGTCCAAATAACTTCCCTTCGACTTCAAAGTGTGTAGAACGATGACAAGTGTCCTTTTAACTTTCAAATGTGTAGGAGTATACCAATTGTGTCCTGCATGCAAATAACAATAATGAAAGAAATACTAATACTAGTTCTAATATTAATACGAATACTTAATAATAATAAAATAGGAAGCATTCTCTTAATTGCTACCTTTCGATCGATCATCGACTGACGGAGAAATATGATGTAAACAGCATGAGAGCGGTATGTAGTTGATTTTCTCACAAATATGATATACATAAAGCACTAAGCAGTGGAAAAACAACTTTTATGGACATCATTGTTGACTACAGGTGAGTGGGGAGCCAGGATTTGAAAGGCCAAGCCCAACTCATGGGTTACGTTGAAAACGGTGTTTCAACGTAAATGTTATTCACAAAATTATGTTCTCACCTCACCCTTTAAATATTCTTTTCTTTAACCTCTTTATATGAGAGGGTGTGAGAAATTATACATCAAGTCACACGACTTTCTAACGAATGCTCCCTCCGTCCCAATTCAGTTAATATTCATTCATTGAAAAATGCGTGATTCAATAGAGACAACAAATGATGTACTTATTTTATAAAGGAAAACTTAATTTTTATGATCTGTCCGATGTGAAAATAAATCGTTAGAATGAGATGGAGGGAATATAACCTTAAAATAGATTTTTATGTCTAAAAAATAAGCTAGTGGTGGTCGGTCTATATAATTTTGGCATATATAAAATTTTCGTTTTAATATAGTAATAGCATTAAAATCATTGTGGTGGCAGCCGCCGCCACTTATCCCCCTGACTTCATCCATGACGACATATACCCTCATGTGAATATTTACACACTCTCGTACATGCATATATGCACACACACATAAAAATAGGGTTCGGAAAAAAGCCAAACTAAACCAATTTCCATCGTGTTCGGTATACAGTCTAGGTGAAAGAAAACCTATTGGGCTTTGGCTCGAGTTTACCTCTGGTTTTCAAATTTCGGATTCAATTTGGTTCGGCAAAAAACCCGGGTGGCGGAATATACCCGTTGGCATCCCTACAATATTTCCATCTCAACTCTCAAGGAAAAAGAAGCAAAGGAAGAAATAAAAGGAATCACAACAAAACAAGGAAATAGAAACTTAAGGGAAAGAAACACATTAGTTTGGGATAAAAAGGACTATAGCAACTCGACTTGGCAAAAAAGGACCGTTGCGGAGAAACTCCGGGGGAACTTCTTTCCCGTTTCGTTGAGATTCTTATTTTTTAAGTATTTATTTTTTGTTTTAAGAGACATGTCATTCTCTTACAACACATCATACAATTATCTAACATTTCTTTAGTATTCATTCAGTATTCAGGATTCTAAAATCTGAATGAAAACTTTAATGATTTGATGAATTTTATTTATAATTATTCAATTGATATGATTTTTAACAAGGTCACTTAGAAAATTATTTTAGAATTATTCAACGGCTCAGATCATTTGTGTGAGACCTCAAAGTGAGCCTCAAACAATCATTGGCGCGAGAGAGATGAGCAAAAGGTAAAGGCTTGTGAGCTTGGCCCCCAAACGGTGTGGTTTTGGGGCACTGCAAATGACAGCTAGAAAAAGGCACGGCAGGGACTCGACTCTCGGACTTCGTAGGCCTATTTTAGATTATTTTTTGTCCTTATTCAAATTTTGTTCGTATTTGTTAGTTTTTTCGTTAATTTGTTTTGGATTATTGCTTTGTCATGCTGAAAAGAATCTAAAAAATAAAAAATTACGTTCGAAATCCAAAACTTTTTTGAATAAAGACAAAAATGAGCTAGTAAGCCAATTTTTTTCTTCTTTGTTCAAAAGAATTTGAGTTTCGATGTTAATTTTTTACTTTTTGAGAACCCTCTTGTCATGACGACACAATAACCCAAAAAAAAAAATTTAACGCAAAAGTAACAAATGCCACCAGATAATGGCTTCCTTTTGCGGAGAAACTCCGGGACAACTAGTCTTGCACTTGGTCAGTCAATCATGCATAAACGACTTCCTTTTTTTTTTTCTTTCGGAAAAACTTGGGCCCAAGAATATCTTTTATGCAACTGACGATATTACTTTTTGGATTTTTGAAGTCTTGTATCTTCCGTTGTAATTCCAAGAGATCTCAAGTGATGAATTTTGGGGCTTCTGACCTTCTGTGCTTAGGTTTTTTTTTTTTTTTTTTTTTTTTTGTATAAGTTAAACGAAATAAGATCTTAGTTTCGGGTTCTGATCCATATTTACTTAAACTTGTTTGCGAAAGTCAAAATTTTATCGGATTGAGATTTAAAAAAAAAAAAAAAAAAAGAAGTCACCAAAGGCGATATTACGGTGGCTCTGGAAATTGTGTTGCATTCGGATCATGTGACTCAAGGACGCCTATTGACAGGCCGAAATTGGGCAGAGGTGTTTGGCAAAACCATGGAGAATGGGTTCCAACCTAGTTAATTAATTACAACACTATTAATAAACGGATTACAGGCAAACTAAAAAACACGAGTTGCGTGCTATTATCTGGCTCAAAAAGATGAAGTTGGAAAAAATGTTTAAGAGCTAGCCCATCTAAGAGTTCTCGTAACTTGTAACAACCTGTAATTTTTATCATTAATAATATAATTTAAAAAGTATGATTCGTAATAATAAAATTCTTTTCCTTAATAGATATATACAAATATAATGATTTTATCTTATTTATCTTATTTTTATTCAATTTGCATGCATGCACACGCCTTCTGTCTCTCCCTCTCCTACCTCTCCCTAAGTATATTTAGTGAATATGAGCTGAACTTTATGCCCTAAACTGAAAGAATTCGAATCAAACGTCGCATGGCCAAAAATGGCCCTTTTTTTTTTCTCTTTTTTTTTTCCGGTATCGAACAGTGAATCGCCTCCTGGGTTTCAATTGTAAAAAATTACTGTTTAGACCCTGAGATTGTTTAACATATGTTTTCAGCCCAAAATGTTTTAATAACATATTACAATTGGACCCTTAAGTTATTAAGGCCTATGTTTCGACAACTTCCAGACGCAAATTCCATTCAGTTTTATTTAAAAAGTGTTCGAACCACTTTGCGACCTTCCGAACAACATTTTTGGCACCCGGACTATTTTCCCTAGACTCCTCATACCTCAAAGATCATATCTTATTATTATCATATATGTGTGTGTATATATATATATATATATATATATATATATATATATATATATATATATATGTGTGTGTGTGTATTTTATTATCTATTTAGTTTACTTTCAGCAACTTTCATTAATCTCTTTATTTAAAATAATTTCACGATCCTTCGAACCCAACTTTTGACACTCAAACATATTGCATAGGACCTTTAGAACTCTTATTAAGGTCATGATAATTATTCTAATATTTTTACCTAATTAATGTATTTAATTAGTTTTTAATCAATCTAATTACTTAGAAATAATTAATGAGAGCCTAGAAAAATATTTTTTTTTAAATTTTTTTAAAAAGTTCTTACTTATTATCATCTTGGCCATATGAGATTAAGGGCAACGGCCAATTCATAAAAAGTTGCGTGATTGTATTACTTACTAATTGTTTTGTTTATTATTTGATTAATTGTATGTTGCACTACTACTTGATTTGAATGTTAGATTGGACCCTAGAGACATGGCGTGGTATGCGAAATAGAATTCACTTAGACGGTGCTAGGTAATGGATAAATTGAGAAGTTTTTCTTTTTAGAGATTGCCTGCAGGCGGGATTTTGAGATATGATGAGATTGAAACTTGCGGGAGTCCAGTGACGAATTGATAGACTAGCGGGAGTCCAGTGATGGTTGTGAAGAAGTTTGTAAAGTGGTGTATAAGATAAGCGAACCTTAGTTGTGATTCAGGCATGATAAGTTTTCCATTTGTTGTAGTTGTTGGGGTGCACGCTCGGTATATAACTTAGATGTATCTGCGACAGCCAAGGGAAGTGATCTCATGGGACCGAGCGTGGCTAGCAGTTGGGGAAGAAAGATCTCGTGGATGAGATCTTAGATTTTACATTAGAATAATGAATAGTAATAAATTGATGTTTGTAAATCTCTGTTCTACTTTTCGCATCTTTATTATTCTATTACTTGCTAGCTATAAAGTAAGGGGGTAGTTGGTTGGATTATTCTACTGGGTAATTTATCACTCACGGATACATCTGTATCCTGGCAAATCGTTTGCTTCGGCGATCAATTTGCCAAAGGGCGCAGGATTCAATAGAGGGGATTCAATGATGGTGCAGTTTGACACGGAAAGAATATCAGGAACAGAGATCGAGTATGCTCGGGATTCGTGTCAAGCCTAGAGTCAGCTCTGAAGTTAATGTATTTTGAATCAGTAAATTTATCTTGAAATTGTAATAGCTAAACTTTTATTTTGAAATTTTTTGTTTATTTTCCTAAAGAATTATTTTATTTTGCTCCCGAAAATCGGGGCGTTACATAACTAACATGTAAAGTTTGAAACAACAACGCGCACTGATATCATTGTTGTCTTCTAAGTCTTTCATCATTGTGGTATTGAAGCCACCACATCTCAAGCCGTATCTTTAGCATAGTTGTCAGCTTTTTTTTTTCTTACAACGTAGAGTGTCCCCGGCCAGGCTAGCGTAACGCACCATGAGACTAAATCTCTACAGGCCAACACCAGCCTATGGGACGTTCTTATTGGAGCCCATGGGGAGGCTCTTAGGGAATCGAACTGGGACCTGGGAGAGCAAACCCCAGGCCTTAACCAACTAAGACAAACCCCTTGGGTTGTTTTCTACGCTTCTTTTCCTTTTGACAAAGGATGATGTTGAGAGTTCTGGTTAGTTTAGTATCCTAGATTTTTGTACTCTTGGGAGCTAAGTCTGATTTCAGTTTATTTTTCAAATTTAGTACCTCATCTGGACCAGATTTTGTAGAATGACCGACCTTTCTTGATTTGTGTACTTTTCGAAACTGTGGCATCGTTTTTCATTTTGATGATTTAGTTTTCTCGTTTTGGTATCAAAAAAATGTTGAATGCCATTCGTTTAGTTGAATGCTGATTACAACTTTTGATCAAGGGATCTCGACTGAAGAACATCATCACCCGCTAGGAAAGGGAATAATGTTTTGCTTATAATCAACGAGATTGCAGTAGATTAGTGTTTAATAGTAATCGAACGAACATAACAGAAAAAGCTATTTCGTTCACAGTGATTTATTTAAACTTTCTTTCTCCAAAAGGGGGAGGCAATAGACCAAGATTGAACTATAACATCTTAACAGAACACGAAAAGCTATCTTTTAGAGAGAGTTCTCCTTCCTTGATGAACCGGAGGGTGTTCCGCCAACGAAGCAAGAGAATGGTGGCTGTGCTTGAAAAAAGTTGGAGATTTTCTCCAACAATAATTGAGCGCATGAGAACAATAGGTAGTAGAATTTGTAATGGGCAGTCGGTAAACCGTGGTTCGGGGTTTGGTTCGAACATATGTTTTTTTATCCGGAGGTGGTCCTCAATCTCTTAAAACTACAAGTAATGTTTGTTCCTCAAGTTCCTACGAAATTGAACCAAGTTAAGGAATATTCAGTTACGCCATAAGATGCGGTCAAGACACCCAGAACCACACCTGTAACCCAAGTTAATTCGCGAGGTTTTTTAAACCCACCGGTGCACACGAAAAAAAAAGGAAGGGCTTTAGTCTTGCGCTAAGTCAATTGTAAGCACGACTTTGGTTTTTCCAAAATATTGCCATAGGTGATGAGACAAGATTGTATTATAGCCATAGGTGACCTTGACTTGAGTTACAGCCATAGATTTGCAATTTGAGAGATGTCTTTGTCATTCCAAACTTTTCCCACGTACAATTTCTTGAGGTTACAATCGCTTTTATTACTAAGCAATTGCAAAGCTCTAGTCCATCCTTATATTGCCAAATTCGAGCCGTCCAAAATCGAAATGGACGGCTCAAATGCACTACTAGGATACCACGCTCGGCACACAAAAAATTCTCTGGCTTTTAGAATTTCCAACCTTTCGACCAAGAAAAGTACAAATTTGTTGTCCAATTAAAAAATCTACCTAGCTCCGTCCTAAAAATGTTGCCCGTGTTAAAAAGAATGCACTTTGTGAAAAAAATAAAGTATCAATCATAAGGAGTCATTTCCCGCAAGTGAGCGGTGAGATTGGTCCCGAGAATTAGTTGAGGTATTTGTAACCTGGCCTGGACACCATTTGGTTTCTTCCTCGGATTGGGGTGGTGTATGATTGGTGGACAGTTTTTTTTTTTGGAAGGGAGAGTAGACAAAATGAGTGTCATTTCTTGGGTTAACAGAACTACAAACATAACAGAAAAAGCTATTTCGTTCACTGCAATTTATTTTAGCTTTGTTTCTCGAATAGGGAGAGGCGACGAAGATTGAACTGTAGCATCTTAACAGAAAAAGCTACTCCATCTTTTAGAGAGAGTTGTCCTTCCTTAATGAACTAGAGGGTGTCCCGCCCGCGAAGCAAGAGAATGGTGGTTGTGCTTGAAAAGAGTTGGAGATTTGCAGTGAATTTAAAAGTTATATATATACTTGCCTTTATATTTTCTCGAACAATAAGTGAGCGCATGAGAACGGTATGGACTAGATTTTCTCACAAACATGCTATTAGTACATATTAAAGCCCTACGTAGTGGAAAAACAACTTTTATGGACATCATTGTTGACTACAGGTGAGCGGGGAGCCGGGATTTGAAAGCCCAAGCCCAACTCATGGGTTACGTTGAAAACGGTGTTTCAACGTAAATGTTTATTTTTTTATTTTTTTTGAAAGATCAACGTAACTGTTATTCAACAAATTACTTCTCACCTCATCCTTTAAATATTCTTTTCTTTAACCTCTTTATATGAGAGGGTGTGAGAAATTAAACATCAAGTCACACGACTTTCTAACGAATGCTCCCTCCGTCCCAATTCAGTTAATATTCATTCATTGAAAATGGGTGATTCAATAGAGACAATAGATGATGTACTTATTTTATAAAGGAAAACTTAATTTTTATGATATGTCCGATATGAAAATAAATCGTTAGAATGAGATGGAGGGAATATAACCTTAAAATAGATTTTTATGTCTAAAAAATAAGCTAGTGGTGACGGGTCTATATAATTTGGCATATATAAAATTTCTTTTTAATATAGTAATAGCATTAAAATCATTGTGGTGACGGCCGCCACTTATCCCCCTGACTCCATCCGTGATGACATATACCCCCATGTAAATATTTACACACTCTCCTATATGCATATATGCACACACACATAAAAATAGGGTTCGGTTTACGGTCTAGGTGAAAGAAAACTTGTTGGGCTTTGGCTCGAGTTTAGCTTTGGTTTCAAATTTTGGATTCAATTTGGTTCGGCAAAAACCCGGGCGGAATATACCCGTAGGCATCCCTACAATATTTCTATCTCAACTCTCAAGGAAAAAGAAGCAAGGGAAGAAATAAAAGGAAACACAACAAAACAAGGAAATAGAAACTTAAGGGAAAGAAACACACTAGTTTGGAAAAAAAAAAGGACTATATATAGCAACTCGACTTGCAAAAAAGGAACGTTGCGGAGAAACTCCAGGGGAATTTCTTTTCCGTTTCGCTAAGATTTTTATTTTTTAAGTACTTAATTTTCGTTTTACAAGACATGTCATTCTCTTACAACACATCACCTTTAGTTCAAAAATAAATACTTATTTTAGTTGATGTTTAGTCTTGCACTTGGCCAATCAATTGTAGACAATGACTTCCTTTTGCAGAGAAACTCATGTTGGACCCCGAGTCCCTGCCGTGCCCTTTTCTTGCTGCCATTTACAGCGCCCCAAAACCACACCGTTTTGGGGCCCAAGCTCACAAGCCTTACCTTTTGCTCATCTCTATTGCACCTATGATTGTTTGGGGCTCACTTCGGGGTCTCACACAAATGATCCGAGCCGTTGAATAATTCTAAAATAATTTTTTAAGGGACCTTGTAAAAAATCAACTCAGTTGGATATTATAAATAATTCATCCACTCTTTGAATTTTTCATTCAGATTTTAGGATCCTGAATAATGAATGAATACTAAAGAAATGTTAGACAATTGTATGCTTGGTATGCTAGTGATCTGAACTGTTGATATTGTAGAAATTGTTAAGACGAGCTTTAATTAAAAAATTTACCTTGACCGGGCATCAATAGGCTTCGAAACAATTCATATTTTTTTAAATAATCTTTGTGTTTTGATACTTAACGATGTCTAATCAATATAATTTTTTAATTGAATTATTTTCTCAACAATTTCTACAATATAAGCAGTTCATATCATAAGGATAATGAGCACACAATTATCTAACATTTCTTTAGTATTCATTCAGTATTCATGATTCTAAAATCTGAATGAAAAATTCAATGATTGGATGAATTATTTATAATTATTCAACTGATTTGATTTTTAACAAGATCACTTAGAAAATTATTTTAGAATTATTCAACGACTCGGATCATTTGTGTGAGACCCCAAGACCCCAAAGTGAGCCCCAAACCATCATAGGTGCGAGAGAGATGAGCAAAAGGTAAAGGCTTGTGAGCTTGGCCCCGAAAACGGTGTGGTTTTGGGCGTTGCAAATGACAACGAGAAAAAGGCACGGCAGGGACTTGGCTCTCGGACTTCTTAGGCCTATTTAATATTATTTTTTGTCCTTTCGTTAATTTGTTATGAATTATTGCTTTGTCATGCCGAAAAGAATCTAAAAAATAAAAAATTACGTTTGAAATCCAAAACTTTTTTGAATAAAGGCAAAAATGAGCTAGTAAGCCAATTTTTTTCGTCTTTATTCAAAAAAATTTGAGTTTTGATATTAATTTTTTACTTTTTAGAACCCTCTCGTCTTGACGACACAATAACCCAAAAAAAAAAAATCAACGCAAAGTAACAAATGCCACTAGATAATGACTTCCTTTTGCGGAGAAACTCCGGGGCAACTTCTTAGTCTTGCACTTGGTCAGTCAATCATGAACGACTTCAAATTTTTTTCTTTCGGTGGAAAATTCAGTTTTCCATATTAGTTTCTTTGTGCTTAAAAAAACTTGGAAACTAGATACCGTAACCTTCAATACTCTGATCAAAGGGATTTGTCGTTGGTGAACAAATTACTAGGGGTGGCTGACCGAATTGGACCCGGATCCGATCTTAATATAATTCGAATTCAATTACCAAAATCAAGCAACTGCTGCGCTTGAGGTTATAATCACATTTATTACTAAGCAACTGCTGAGCTTCATTCCATCCACATGCATCAATTGGGCTTACTTGAAGTTATAATTTTCAACCATTCGACCAAACAATGTTGACTACCAAGTCTTTCCTCTTACTTAAGCATTTTGGAAAACTTTGTGGTGTATAAATTGGTGACACAACTCATTGATATTTAACAGAACTGAAAAACACAGACTGCAAAATCTCATTAGCTTGCTTGTGTTTTTACAGCTTCCTCTTGTTCTTAATTTTGCATATGGAGATGTTAACGGGCAAAAGCTCTATGAAACTTCTCCATGTTTTTCTCCTTGTGGTTTTACCATACTTGAACCTTGCTCTCTCCTCCTCAGGAGTTGGAGATCATGCTGAAATAATCAGGTGCATAGAGAGGGAGAGGCAAGCTCTCCTCAAGTTCAAACAAGATCTAAACGACGATTATGGCCGTCTCTCTTCTTGGGGGAGTACTAAAGACTGTTGCAAATGGGAAGGGGTCCACTGCAGCAACCACAATACTACTACAAGTCACATCACCATGCTCGATCTCTCTTCTCAGCTTCTGGGAGGTAAGATTAGCCCTTCATTGCTTGAATTACACCATTTGAGGTACTTGGACCTTAGTGGAAATTATTTATATGGTCCAATTCCTCATCAGTTCAGCAACCTTTCCAACTTGAGGCATCTTAATCTCGGTATTAATTTTTATGTTGCTCAGTTTGGTCTCGGTATTAATGATATGCTGAGTAGTGAAAACCTTGAGTGGCTTTCTCGTCTTTCTTTACTAAGTCACCTCGACCTTTCTGGGGTTGAACTCAGTAAAGCAACTGGTTGGGCTCAATCCATCAGTAATCTCCCTCTCCTCAACGAGTTGCATTTATACAGTTGTTCCCTTCCTAATGTCACTCATTCATCCTCGATCCGTTCTAATTCTTCTGTGTCCCTATCCTTCATTGATCTTTCTTACAATGGTATATCTTCTTCGATATTCAATTGGTTGTCCAACTTCAGTAGCAGCCTTGCTTATATTGACCTCAGATTGAACGAGTTAAAAGGTTCTCTTCCTGATGCCTTCGGAGACATGGTTTCCCTCACACACCTCAGTCTCCATGCCAATCAACTTGAAGGTGGCCTTCCAAAATCCTTTGCGAATTCAAGTCATCTACTATCTTTGGATCTGTCAGATAATATTCTAACGGAAGAGCTTCACGAGTTTCTCCAAAAGTTGTCTGGGTCAAAAAATTCATGAGAGAGAGTTTGTATTTATCTTACAACCGACTTACAGGTCCATTGCCAGATTTCACAGGATTTTCGCTCTTAACGGAATTGTACCTCGATAATAATTCATTGAGTGGGCCCTTTCCAAAAAGAATTGGAAACCTTTCGAGTCTTCTTTATCTGGATTTGTCGGGGAATCAAATTTCAGGGTCATTCCCCGATCTTTCAGTGTTTCCATCATTGAAAAGATTATTTCTTGGAAACAACCAGTTGAATGGGACTATAGACAGAAGTATTGGACAGCTTCAGAATCTTGAGTTATTAAACTGTTCTTTCAACTAATTAAAAGGCATAATCTCTGAAGCCCACTTCTCTAACCTATCCAGTTTGCGGTATTTGGACTTCTCTAATAATGCACTAACTTTTAACTTCAGTCCTGATTGGGTTCCCCCTTTCCAACTTGAAGATATGAGGTTGTCATCTTGCAAGTTGGGTCCTCATTTCCCGAAGTGGCTTTGAACTCAAAACGAATTTCATCTGCTTGATATCTCTAGCAATGGAATTGCAGGTAATATTCCTAGTTGGTTCTGGGATCTAACCCCGATATTAACTTATCTAAATCTATCTCACAACAAGATTAACGGCTTCTTGCCTGATCTATCTTTGAGGTATCTAGGGTATCCTCGAATAGATTTAAGTGATAGTCTTTTTACAGGTCCAATACCCCTAATTCCTTCTGATGTATCGTCTTTGAATCTCTCCAAGAATAAGTTTGGAGGCTCCCTTTCTTTCTTATGCGCAATTACTGGAGAGGAGCTCTCCTTTCTTGACCTCTCAAATAACCGACTATCAGGGGAGCTTCCATATTGTTTGTCCCACTTCAAAGAATTGTCCATCCTTAGTTTGGCAAACAACAACTTTCATGGGGAAATTCCCAGCTCAATTGGCTCGTTAAGTCAAATACGAACATTGAACTTGCGAGATAACAATTTGTCCGGGGAAGTGCCTTCTTCTCTTAAGAGATGCACAAAGTTGAGTATTATTGACTAAGAGGTAACAGATTCACTGGAATAGTACCAACATGGTTGGGGACACACCTGACAAGTTTGATTGTCCTTATTCTTCGATCCAATGAGTTTAACGGAAGCATACCTCGACAGATATGTCATCTTAACCGCATACAAATCTTGGACTTATCCCAGAATCGTCTATCAGGAAACATACCAACGTGCTTTTCCAACTTTACTGCTCTGGTGGAAAGTAAGAATTCTAATGCCACGACATTTCTTAATTACACAGCATATGCTACAACTCCTGTTGGTGTTGGTGGGTTTTTGTCTTTTGACTCAGGCACATATGTAGCTAATGCATTTGTGCAATGGAAAGGACAAGACCTGGAGTACGGTAAAAATCTGAGACTACTAAAGATCATTGATCTTTCTAGCAATAGATTATCTGGAAAAATTCCTGAACAAATTGGGAGGTTAGCAGGGTTGCATTCCTTGAACCTCTCGAGAAACACTTTGAGTGGAAAAATCATCCAAGAGATCGGTCGGATGGAGATGTTGGAATCTCTTGACTTGTCTGCGAACAAACTTTCAGGTGAAATTCCTAGAAGTCTTGCTCATCTACATTTTTTAAGTGTTTTGAATCTGTCGAGCAACAACTTATCTGGCAAAGTCCCATTAAGCACACAACTCCAAAGCTTTAATGCTTCTGCATATTCTGGGAATCCTAAACTTTGTGGGGTTCCACTTCCCAACAAGTGCTCAGGAGGAGAGAAAACAGCAGAATCTCCCAATATTGCACATCCCAACGACAAAAACATTCGAGAAGATGAGGATAGTTCCATTAATCAAGGATTTTATGGTAGCATGGGGCTTGGTTTCTTCTTCGGATTTTGGGGAGTTTTTGGCACTATACTTTTCAATAGTCGGTTTCGACATGCATTTTTTATGTTCCTGAACCACATAACGGATTGGATCTATGTGACCATTGCATTGGGCTGGGCTAGACTACAAAGGAGGCTTTAGATCTTACCGGTGAGTATCATTTTCAAAATTTTGACTTCCCTTAATTTTTTTGGTTGAACTATATAGGCGGTAAAAAAAACTTCTTTTAAGTCCTATTTAGGATTCAATCACAAACCTGTATTAGCATATTCTTTAACCACAATGTATGTGCAGGTCATGTTGCAGAACAAGACTCTTTGCATGGTCCTGAAATTGCTATGGTAACTTATACTACTACCCTAGTCTTTAACTACAATACGACTTGATATCCCCCATATGTAAACTGCCATTAATTATTTGATTACAAGATCCTAAAATTAGCATAAGTTTCAAGATTTGCAATTTAATTGGGTAATTGGTGGGATTATGTATCATCACTCTCTTTGTTTCCGTTTCTTTTTTTGGCAAATCTGTCATTGTTAGAGTGATGGTGACTATATTTGGTTTTTGCTACATCCAAATAAGTTTATAATAGAGGTTGCGGAGCTTTTGCTACTTCTTGTTACTAGACCTTTCATGTACTTCCGAAAGGAGTTGATAGTAATTTTATGTATCATTGCAATTACATCGCGTGTTTGGGAGCACTTTATCTTCTATTTTGTATGATGTACATGGTGAATTGTGGATCATTTTGGCAAATACTACACGACACAATTTGAATACCACATGCTCGGTTTCTTAGTATCTATACAGATTATTAATAAGGATTGCTCTGATTTGCTGCAGATGATGTTTGGTTGCGGCACCTTTCCAAGGAGATATCTAATTTGACTTTTTGTAGGATATCACCAGTTCTCCCGCTAGGTGTTTCAGCCAGCCCATGCTGTAGCAGCAAAAGCCGTAGTTGATTTTATTCCCAGTCTAGTTAAGAGGAGGCAGTCAACCTTTTGGCAATTTTCCTTTTGTCGATGGTCTTGGGGATAGAAGAGTGGTCACTACACACACCACACATGATTCTTCTTACCCTAGACTTACTAGTTTCTATTTTGTGTTGCATGTTTGTCCTGAGAACTGTTATCTTTACCAAACTTTAATAATGATATCTCGGTGTCCGCCGTATGACTTTGATGAATGTAATTTCCAATAGTCAGCAAAAAAAAAAAACCTTTTAAGATTATCAATAACTTACATCTTAGATTGCAAAAAAAAATTATATGAAGACTACTCTTCATTTGTTAAGGGTTACAGGGTATTACAGTTTTGTGATTCCAAAGAAGAATTGCTATTAGTTTTTGAATTGAGGGCTTTGCTGGTGATTAAAAACATAAACTTGACTTCGATGGGTATCTTTAATTGAAAGTGAGAAACTATAGTGCGATTTCTCTTAGTTTACAAAGTGGGGCCTTTATGTTACTGTAAAATTTTTATCTTCTTTTTTTTTTTTTTACTTACTTTAAACATTAAGGCTTTTTTACTTGAAATTAGGTCTTAATTTTTCATAATTAAGTGTGTTTGTGATACTACAACATTAAATTGCTTAAAAAAAATGATACAGTTAAATAGAGTGGAAAACACGCGGTAGTGCCCCAAAGCACTGAATAATCTCTCATAGAAGTGGTACATAATGTTCTATTTTTCTGTAAGGACCCGTATTTTTCGGATATTATTTAAATGTTTCATAAATATTAGAAATTGTGAAAAATGTGAAATTGATTGAGTTTATTTTATTTGGGGTCAATGTGTTAAAATTGATAATAGAGGGAGTGCAAGTGTGATATTTGTGGGTGTTAATATAAAAGGGTGTGTATGTGTGTAGGAGATTAAAATTCTCCCATCTCTCTTTTTCCTCTCTCTCTCTCTCTCTCTCTCTCTCTCTCTCTCTCTCTCTCTCTCTCTCTCTCGGCACACACTCTCTCTCCCTCTCCAACCCGGACTCAAAACCCATGGTAAATAACCTCCAAATCTTCATCCATTCACGTTGCTGAGCTTGAAATTTCGTGGGTTTCGCTCGGAGGAGGAGATTCGGTTGATTTTGAAGTTTTCGGAGTCTAGGGCTTGATCAATTGCTTGGGTTTCGATCGAATCACTTGAGGTAGGGAATTCTACCTCACTTTATATGTTATTTGAGTGTTTTTATGCCTTATTCGAGCTGGTATTGGTTGTCATTGAGATTGGATCGAAACTTGAAATTTTCTGTCGAAATCTGGTGAAATCGTCTGTAAGTAACTCCCCCTACCGGTAGGAACTTTTCACCTACCGGTAGAATGATTGAGAAATTTCGTCAACCAGCTCAAACGTATAGCAGCAGCTCAAAAGCTGCTTAACGTATCAAATCTCTACCGGTAGGAATTCCTTGCCTACCGGTAGATCAAGCACGAATTGTCAAGTACGAATTTGAAACGTATCAAATCTCACGAATTGCCAAGTACGAATTTGAAACGTATCAAATCTCTACCGGTAGGAATTTCTTACCTACCGGTAGGTCACGCTCGAATTTGAATGTTGGCCTTTCTGTTCTCAGTTTCTACCGGTAGGGACTTTTTACCTACCGGTAGGTCAAGTTCTACCATTGCCCGCCTACCGGTAGGAGATTAGGAGCTTGAGCTGCTTTCACCTGCTTCTTTGAGCTGCTGCAGTATCTTTCAGCTGCTTCTTTGAGCTGCTGCAGTATCTTTCAGCTGCTTTCCTATATCTTTCAACTCACATGCCGAAGCTTTTCATTGGCTCTAATGAGTTTGTTTACGCATCCTTCCAAGTGTTTTGGTGAGTGTTACTCGTTTCTCACTTAGAGTGGCATTCAATGGACTAGAGTGAACATGTCTAGGGATTCGACGAGTAGTATTGCAATCCGTTTTCTCTCTCGACTCGTAAGATTCTCAGATTCCTTTAGTACGTGCTTTTACGGACTTCGAGTATAGAAACTAGATAATCAGGCATTGTAGAGTCTAGTCGCGGGTTAATATGTGGCTTGTGAAGGTATGAAAAATGTACTTAGAGGTACGACGAGGACGTGTGAGATTATGGTGTACTTAAAGGAAAAGGGGTGTATTAATTAATTAGTCAGAGTCTTGATATGAATGACAGTTAGGAACGGTTTGAGATGTAATCAACGTGGTGGATTGGTTGATTGTTTAAAATGCTTGAAGAAAAATTGATGTGAGAAAGAATTGTTTGAGATGATAAAATAACTTGTGTCCTCTCGACTCGTCAAGTCTTTTAATCCTTTTGACACTTTCTCTAGGCGGTTCAAGTGTAGAAACTAATGGATAAAGTATAGTAGGATTATACGTACGGGCTTGATACGCTATGTCAGATGCAAATAGGTAAACTAGTGAAAAGGCATGAACATGTATATTTGTTGAGTCACATAATGATTAATTAAAATTCAGTGGTATAACCGTTAAAGGGATGATGAAATTGATTATGAAACGATATCGATTGTGAAAAGTGTAAAAGGTGACCCAAGTGGTCGTTATTGAGGGAAAAGACTCGGGGTGACCCTGCGCTCGAGGGAACTAGACTCGAGGTGACCCAACAGATTCATATTATTGGAGGAAAAGACTTGGGGTGACCCTGCGCTCGAGAGAACTAGACCCAAGGTGACCCCACCTGATTATTATTATTAAGGGAAAAGACTCGGGGTGACCCTGCGCTCGAGGGAACTAGACCCGAGGTGACCCTAGTGATTGTTGATGGGAAATACCGGATTAAAGGAAAAGAAAGGTTTTGAAATATAGGGATTTAATGAAGGTCAAAGTGGACACGAGAAAGATTGTACTACCGTACGTAGAATGATAAGATGTTTTGATTTGATTATAGACAAATGTGGAATGACTTGAGTTTGAGAATGTAACTAGTTAAAGAAGTAAACGGCTAGTGACATTGATGTGAAGTCTAGGATTCTTAGACGATAATTTGCAGTTTGTTGGTAGTCACTTGTGTTATAGGCGTATCTGTCCATACTCATTCATTCTCGGTGTATGATTCATTCAAACTACATATAGCTTGAGCTTAGAATTCTCTACTGGGCTAGTGTAGCTCAACCAAATCTTTCTTTTCAGGTTCTGATGCCGGGCAATAGATTGCATGCATTGTGTGCTTGACAGTAAAAGACTTTTGGAAAGCTGACATCACTGGTTATTTCGTCATCTTTGTGAAGATCTCATTTTGTTAAAGATGGTTTTGTGACTAATTATTACTGAATTTTCTTTTGACTAAAGTTGTAATTATCTAAATTTAAGGGCTTGTTTGTAAATGAAACAGGTGGGAAACTCTTTTGGGTAACGTATATGATATGCGAGGTTTTTCTTATTGAAATGTATTATTTAGTTATGTTGAAAATCGAGGGCGTGACATTTTCAATGATGTATTTTTGCTAGTCAATAAACTAAATTTTTCCGAATCAAAGTTTTGAATATCGTACTGTACCATCTAATATATACCGTTCTTCAGGAAATTTGGTGCTTACAACTTCAAGTTTTGCTTCGCAAAAAACACCAAATAATTTCGTCTATTCCAGGTTATTTCGGCTACCTCAGCTTTTCGTACCAGTGTATCAAATGAGTAAGAGAGGGAGGGACACATGTCCATAAATACAAACTACACCCAAAATGCCGACAAGTGTCCATAAATACATGTGTCAACATTTTGGGTGTGCGACAGGCATTTCGGACAGAGGATCGAAAGCCTTATAATTGCATATTTATTGTATAAAAATAACTCTTTTTTAAAGATATATTTTTCGTGTTAGTATAATAAATTACAGTACCCGAAATTACTTCAATTCAGGTACGTATCATACCAACACAGATGGTATCGTAATCGGTGCTGTATTCAAAACCTTGGTGAAGATGATAGAAAAAAGTTAAGTGTACGTGAACCAAGAGTGATTTCAAGGAATCGAGGACGCAAAGTGTAATTATTTTCAAATCAAGGGGGGTGTTTGTAAAGTACACCCAATCTCTTTTTAAGATTAAAATCGAACTACTCCGACTACGGAGTACGAGCGGAGAGAACTGCCGAACAGAGTTACTTCTCTCTCTCTCTCTCTCTCTCTCTCTCTCTCTCTCTCTCTCTCTCTCTTCGTCTCACCGCCTCTCTCTCTCCCGCCGTCTCAAATCGAACTATGGTCGAGCAGAGGTACCTCTCTATCTCTCTCTCTCTCTCTGGTTGTCTAACTCTTATCTGTTCATTGTTTTACTTAATGGTAATTTAGATAGCTTTAACAAAAACATGTTAGTAAATAAACAAAGGAGTAAGGGGATTTCTAGTCCACACACCATGAGTGAATTCATTCAGCCAAGACGTAGGATTGTTATACATTTAGGGGCAGGGCGGCTCGGCGTACAAGCAAACCCCTGGCTTCAAAAAATACACATACGTATGTTTTCCTTATATGTAACTTAGTTTTCTTTAGTATTGTATGAAGCCAAACTAAAAGACAGTTTTCATTAAGTTTGTGAAATTACTAAACATTATATTCCAACAAGACAAAATAAGCCGAGCCCGAATAAGATTCGCAACCTAAATCCTGGAGCCGCCCCTGTTTAGGGGGCCTTTCTTTTTAACATTCTTTTGGGCATGGAGTGGTACTAAACGACAGTTGTCCGTAAGTTTGTGAAATTACTACACATTATATTTCAACAAGACAATATAAGCCGAGCCGAATAAGATTCGCAGCCTAGATCCTGAAGCCGCTCCTTTTAGGGGGCCTTTCTTTTTAACATTCTTTTGGGCATGGAGTGGTGGCTTTCTAGATTCCTGCCTAGGGCCGGCCCTGCATATGTACATATATTTATTGATATATAGATGACACTAATAGTTGGGAAATACAGAACCCTATTTGGCTGTGTACGGTATGGGTACGGAGTATGCACCCCCTTGAATCACTTTGAATTCATAACATTTTTTATAGTTCATAACTTATTCTTTGAAATACGCAACATTTTTACAAGGATCCGCAACAGTTGCATAAAAGTTCATGACATTTTGTTCTACCATTCATAACAAAGAAATGCTATGAATCCAAAATAATTGTTATAGTTGATGGGTTTGGATTAGTTGTCTTTTCTGTTGCTTGTTGATAGAGTGCTCTGCTGGGCAATTTTTGGCTTGGTTAACTGGGGAATGCCCCTATGATTTTGTATCACGTTTGTTGTGAATAAAAACTTCAATTACCCAAAAAAAAATAATTGTTATAAATTTATGTCAAAGTGTTATGATTTCATATACAAAGGTTATGAATTCAAGAATGATGTTATGAACTTTTATCCAACATGTATAAATTTTAGGTGATTCCCGTACACACAGAAATAGTGTGCAAGTTTTGGGCCTTCAATTGGAAACAACAATATGCTTATCTTCTACTGCAATTTTTTCGTAGAGGAGGTAAGAAATCACATAAATGTTAAGGCAGTATACATGCCGCACAGTTTTTCATGATAGCTTTGAATATTTTCATTTTGGTCTTCTGAATGCTAATGGAAGTGTTGGTGCATTTCAACTCTATTGAATTAAGAAGACAGTGGAACACTGTGTCATCATTTTTACCAGCTCAGTTTTTTTAGTAAAAAAGGGGTGCGTCACCGCTGTCTCTTTGTAGAGAGGAAAACCGAGAGAGAATGCTTCACCTGAGCCATCCTCCAACTACAGCATCACTTTCCAGCCACCATATTGATTGCGCCTTAGGTTCAGCTCTCAGTACAGACCGAAGCTTTGCATTAGGGCTTCCCACGGCAAACAACTCCCCCACCGCTTCGTCTTCCTCTTCTACAGCACTGAAGCAGCACACCACTTGTGGAGCATCCCCCGAATCTTGCAATACTTCTCACAGGTGCTTAAACTTTTCAGCAGAACTTGTACGGATGCATAATACATAATACATATACATGACCTGAATACTCTGCAAGTTCTGGAACTTCTTTTTGAGACACTGAAACACTTTGTTTACCTTTCCCTGCATTGTTTTCATGATATCTTGGAATAATAGGTCTTACCTACGCAACCACTCCCGATTGAACAGTCTCGAGGATGGCAAATAATGTGACAATCCGGAGGGAAGTAGACTACTCAAGAATTTCACATTTCCTTTACCTTGTAATTGAATAAAGAATTCAGAAACTCTAAATAAAAGGACGAAGGAAATGAAATCTTGCTTGGTTTTCACTGGAGTAGATCTTTTTAGGTCCCAAGCCAGTATAGAAAAATAGACAAGTCCAGCATGAGTGCCGGGGCCGGAAGCGGGAGAAGGAATAAGTGTTCAACTTCTGCACCTCCCGCTTTTCAGCCTTATGTTCCAGCTGCACAAGCAACAGCATCTCCACCTGCCTTAGTGATAGGCGCGTAAATGTTCATATAAGCGCCCCCTAATTTATATACGCGCCCTCTAATTTATCTTTGTTACGTCCATTTATATTGTTACTTGGAGTTTAATGCTTAATTTGTGTATTGTAGATTTTTAGAATCTAAATACGTTAAAGCCGACTAAATCGTGGATTGGGCCATATTATTTTTGCTCCTGCTGATGTATGTCTCAGTGGGCCCAAAAGGCTACTCTCTATTATTTATTTTGACTGAGGGAGTTTGGGACCAAAGAAAAGAATTGGACCTAATGTTACGACCTAACATTTTTATTTATTTATTTAATTAATCATGTCGCCATTTATTATATGTGTGTTATGGCTGGGTCCTAATTAATTATTTTGGGTGTGCTATGGGTAATATTGACACGATTGTAATATTTGGAGTAGGATATTGATTTTGGATAAAATAGTGGTATTGGATGGTAATTCTGTTAGTTTTTATTAGGTTGGATTAGATTATTAGTAGAGAAGTATATTTTTGCTATTTACTTATCTAAATTCTAATTACCAAATTAGCTAGAGTTTAGGGTAACGTGAGATATTGGTGGTTTTGGAGTATAGGTATATTAGACTAGTGCTAGTGTCTTTCAAACGTTTCTGAGAAAAGAGCAGCAACCGCCGCTGAAGAGTCTCGAAGTGGTCTTCTTTGGGTAATCAATCAGAGGTAATTTTCTCCTTTATTTCTTTTGTTGTGATGTATATTTGTTCCATGGATTGGTCAGACTCTTGGGTTGGAGACTAGTTAATTTAATGGGTTTTGCCTGGAGAAAGAGAAAGAACATCATCATGGTGAGGCGGTGTGCAACGTGGTGTGTGTGTGGCGGTGATTGGTGGTAGTCAATTGGGAACTACTAAAATATTGGATATTTGTGGAATGAATTGAATATAAATACCAGTGGTGGAATTAAATGGTTTCGATGGTGTAAGCTAGATTAATTTGATGCAGTGGGTATTCGTGGATCGTGCAGATGGGTTTCGGCACTTGGAGGGTGCATTGGGTTTGTGTGTACGTGGAACTTGGACTTGGGAATTAGAATTTTAGGTTTGCTAGTTGTCTGGGAACTTGGGTAATTAGTCTAGGTTAGTTAAATAGGCAGTCCTTCATTGTTATAGACATTATTATACATGATACAGTTAGTGATAATATTGTTATATGATTCTTTGTTCAGGTTAGCCTTGTTCCGCATTATTCGATTGCATTAACTTTGGACCCAGGTGAGTGGTTAAGCATGTCATGTACTTTCGAACTTTCTCGTGTCCCTTAAATTGTTGTTTTGAGGAATTTACTATTGAAATTGGAAACACATATTGTTTATATTTGATTATATTAAATTGGCATGCGGTATCGGTGAAACCATTTGTTGTTCAAATAATCTTTTGGTGAGAACTTTGTGGATATTGATGGGAACATATTTTTGAAGTCCAAGAAAATTAATCCTCTGTGTGTGGGTGACTCTGACCATTAGGAAAGACACCGGATTAGACCGGTGACCCTAATGCTCAACGGTTGTTATTGACCGGATCATTCTTTGGGAAAGTTCCACGGGCTGCCTACTCGTGGTGATCCTAAGATTCGATATTGGATCCAATTTTGAGATATTTATTCACTGGCAATTGGTACTATTGATTTTGGTTGTGGTTTCCCATTGTTGTTGGAGGTTGGATTGTAATCACCATTAAGATTTATCGGATGAATCGTTTACTGGATTAATTGGTTATTTTATTACTCACCTGTATGCCAAATTTATGTTGACATGGTAAATTATTTTGATCCCTGTTTTAGAACTTTATTCTAATATACATGCTTGGCCATTTACTGAGCTCGTCAGCTGACGGATTTATTCCAACTTCTTTTTCATGCAAGTTGGGCAGTTAGGAGGACTCTGGCGGCATCTTGGGGGCTTCTTTTAGTTTGACCTCCTTATGGTGTCTCATCATATTTTTATTTTATTAATCGCTTCTGCATTTGAAACATTTTGTCAGACATCTGGATTCTTTTATTACTGTTGGATCACTGGATTGTATCTGGTTCATGGGATGTTTGTGCCCCATTCTTTTTGTGAAATTTATTTGTTGGGGATGTTTTGAATAAAAATAATAATGGTTGACTGTTTGACGGATCTTTGCTTGGGAGTTTTTATAGAATTTCTTTTTAGGCTGCATATTCTACGAGCTTTGGTCTTGTGGTTCATGGCCGGTCACTTCTCATTTTGGGGTGTGACACCTAAGCCAATTCTTGGCAGCTAGGATGGCCCATAGCCTGAGGAAAAAGAAAGAAAATAGGGTTGTCCCTTGGCAGCTTATAAAAGGATCATCACACGTATTACAAAGAGAGGAGAGAGCTGCGCATATGTTCAAACACGTCAGAACCAACAACTGGCGTTCACGGTTGGGCAACGGAGGAGCAAAAAAGGGTTAAGGATTGGTTCATACTTACCAAAACCTTTATTATCTTGCATGGAGTTTTATTATTTCGTGATCGTTTATATTTTCTCCATGTCCGGCTAAATTTCTTCTCTAGGGCGTGGATGAAACTCGAACTCGGAGTAATAATGTTTATATTTTGATTTAGTGTTTTATCATTCGAATCATGGTTGTATGACATAAGGATTTATTTACAATATTAATTTTTTCAATCACATCTTGTGTATGAATTCCTGGGTTTCATGCACGTTCATACAACGGTTCTTGATTGTTTTGTGATAATTGAGTAAGATGGATTATGCTCTGTAAGATGCGTCGTACTATTAGACGATTCATGCAATAGAGACCCATGCCATGGAGACACAGATTGTACTAGTAAGACGGTTTGTGCTAGGCGGCGATGCCCCATGCTATTCGGTGATTCATAAATATCTTTTGGCGATATCGTGAGGGCCCGTGAACCCTAACGATTCTAGATTGATTCGAATAATAGACCTTTATCATCGTATAAAAATTGTTACAACGGGTCGAGTGGATTCAAAACCCTAGATCTTTTCTCTCATAAACTTTCGTTATTTCTTAATTGCTTTAATTTAATTTAGCTTTTAATATTTTCGAAATCCAACAATCAAATCCTTTTTCTGAATTAAGTTAGAAATTAATTAGAACAATTGTAATTTAGCCTTCGTAATCCCCGAGGACGATACTCGGAGTATTTATCGCTATCTTTTAGGTAGTAATAATTATTCTGTTTTATAAATTATTTTTGATACGTAAACAAAGCGATCACTTAGTAATAGAAGTGTTCGTGCATTTCAATCCACGCTCATTGTATTTGCCCTGTATGATTCCAGTCCACACACCTCCTAAAACTTATCACGCGATGTATATTCTAGTTATATTTATCTCTCAATGCATATAATTCTGTTCGAATGAGTGTATAGTGACACATGGATATAAATATTTCAAGGGTTTGGAACTTGGTTACGTTCCACTGCATTGCTGAATTTACAGATTTCGAGTAGTTGGTTTTCTGAATGCTAATAGAAGTATCATGCATTTCAATATGAACTTACCGGGCGAGGTGGGTTTTTGTTTTTCAGATTACTTATGAGTGGCGAACTTATATAAGTTGCGGTACTACCATAATAAAATCATCTTGGAAAGTTTTGGGTTGGTGGTGGTCCCGTGTCACCGTTGATCCATCCTACACATTTATTTCAATATACATATGTGATTTTCTGCATTTTTAGTTGCAGACCTGAATGATTCCGAATGATGTTTGTGTAGGAAGAATGATTTATCCATACATGGGGTGTCAGAGACCATCATCGGTGTGTTGGGTGGAGGGCAACTGAATCGGATGCTATGTCAAGCTGCATCCCAAATGGCAATTAAGGTGATTGTTTTGGACCCAATGGAGAACTGACCAGCAGGTGCATTGTCACATTGTCATGTGGTGGGGAGCTATGATGATAGTGTGACAGTTGAAGAGTTTGCAAAAAGGTTGGGTTTGAATGAGGGTCTTGCGAGCTAATGTTTTTTTTTCTCCCTATTCATGTGTTCTCTTGATGGCAATATTACTTCACACCATTCAACAGAACCTACTTTTTTCGGTTGCTGATTAAGTTCGGTATCTGGGTGTTCAGTTTTGACCGTAGAAATGAGCATGTTAACGTAGCAACACTAGAGAAGCTTGAACAACAAGGGCTAGATGACTGTCCAACCTAAAGCGTCTACGATCTGAATTATACAGGTATGTTGTTGGACTTGACTTCGAATCTGGAGACCATTGGGCAAATAGGATATCACATTATGACCTCAATAAGTAGTTATCGAAGTCATCTGAACTAATCTGTGGGATGCATCTATGACTTTATAACGATGTGGTTGTAGTTCTGACTATATTTCCATCACTGATCAATCGCATCTCTTGCGTAGATATTGTGTTACCAGTAGCATCCATTGTCTGTTGGGGCTTTTATTTTGTTGTTTGCCATTTGAGAAATCAAGTTAATTATGCTTAGATATATATTGCAAAAATTTTGGTTGTGACATATTGATCTATGTTGAATACGGACATGGTTAATTGTATTTCGTTACTCTTGTTTATCTGTCTTTGGGGGGGAATCAAATTACAGGGTTAGTCCCCGATCTATCACTGTTTCCATCAATGGAAAGCTTATTGCTTGAAAACAATCGGTTGAATGGGACCATAGACAGAAGTATTGGACAGCATCACAAGCTTGAGTCTTTCAATTGCGCTTCCAACTCATTAAAAGGCTTAATCTCTGAAACCCACTTCTCTAACCTATCCAGTTTGCGGTATTTGGCCTTGGCTAATAATGCACTAACTTTTAACTTCAGTCCTGATTGGGTTCCCCTTTTCCAACTTGATGTCATAAGGTTGTCGTCTTGCAAGTTGGGTCCTCATTTCCCGAAGTGGCTTCGAACTCAAAGCGAATTTTATCTGCTTGATATCTCTAGCAATGGAATTGCAGGTAATATTCCCAGTTGGTTCTGGGATATAACCCCGAGATTAAATTATCTAAATCTATCTCACAACAAGATTAACGGCTTCGTGCCTGATTTATCTTTGAAGTTTCCCTATGCTACGGTATAGATTTAAGCAATAATCTTCTTACAGGTCCAATACCCCTAGTTCCTTCTAATGTATCGTCTTTGAATCTCTCCAAGAATAAGCTTGGAGGCTCCCTTTCATTCATATGCGCAATTACTGGCGAGAAGCTCGTCTATCTTGACCTCTCAAATAACCGACTATTTGGGGAGCTTCCATATTGTTTGTCCCACTTCAAAAAAGCATCCATCCTTAGTTTGGCAAACAACAATTATCATGGGGAAATTCCCAGCTCAATCGGCTCACTAAGTCAAATAAAATCATTGAACTTGCGTGATAATAATTTGTCCGGGGAAGTGCCTTCCTCTCTTAAAAGATGCAAGAAGCTGAGTATTATTGACTTTAAGAAGCAACAGATTCACATGAATAGTACCAGCATTGTTAGGGACACACTTGACAAGTTTGATTGTCCTTATCCTTCGGTCCAATGAGTTCATCGGAAGCATACCTCAGCAGACATGTAATCTTAACCGCATTCAAGTCTTGGACTTATCCCAGAATAATTTTATCAGGAAATATACCACCATGCTTATCCAATTTCACTGCTCTGGTGGAAAGTAAGGATTCTGATGCCACGACAATTCTTAATTACCCAGCATATGTTGCATCTTCTGGCGGTAGGTTTATGTTTTCTTACATAGGCTCATATGTAGCTAATGCATTTGTGCAATGGAAAGGACAAGACCTGGAGTACGGCAAAAATCTGAGACTACAAAAGATCATTGATCTTTCTAGCAATAGGTTATCTGGAAAAATTCCTGAACAAATTGGGAGTTTAGCAGGGTTGCATTCCTTGAACCCCTCGAGAAACACTTTGACTGGAAAAATCATCCAAGAGATCGGTCAGATGGAGATGTTGGAATCTCTTGACTTGTCTGCAAATAGACTTTCTGGTGGAATTCCTGGAAGCCTTGCTCATTTAAATTTTCCAAGCGCTTTGAACCTGTCAAGTAATAATTTGTCTGGCAAAAT
Source organism: Rhododendron ovatum (assembly GCA_019656835.1). NCBI lineage: Eukaryota > Viridiplantae > Streptophyta > Magnoliopsida > Ericales > Ericaceae > Rhododendron > Rhododendron ovatum. Next base: position 29,255,715 of record CM033801.1, on the reverse strand, counting down.
CCCATTAAGCATGCAACTCCAAAGTTTTAATACTTCTGCATATTCTGGCAATCCTGAACTTTGTGAGGTTCCACTTCCCAACAAGTGCCCAAGAGAAGAAAAGACAGCAGAATCTCACAAAACTGCTCATCCCAAAGACAAAAACTGTGACGTCCCACTTTTTTTTAGTTAAAATAATAATAATAATAATAATAATAATAATAATAATATTTTTTACGCAAATAATTAAATCTTTCATTTTTCTTTTCAAACTTCTTGCTAAAAAAAATATATGTTGGGCTGCTTATTTTTGGCATCAATTACACGTATCGCTTAAAATCCTAAGTTTGGTTAAACTGGGAATGGGTCCCCACAAGTGATTAGTTAACGTAAAGAATAATGTTGGATAGATTGTGTAATTAGACTAGATAAGTTTTAAGTTTGAACGTGGACAGTTTATTAGGGTGAGGAAGCGTTTAGGTTATTTTATTCCACAAAGTTGAGAACGAGAGGGAGGAAGAGAGAAGCCACAGTTGAGAGTTCGCGGTAGTTTTTGGATCGGTGAATCTTCGGGTAAGGTTTTCATCGTCTCTTTTTCTTCCTTGTTGAGTATATAGTTTATGGTTATACAAACACATAGAAATAGGGGTTTTGATTTGGGAAAACAGTGTGGTTTTATTTGGTGGTGCCGAGTGAATGGAAGAGAGAGAAGGAGGGGCGGCAATGGTGATGAGGTTGTGCGCATGGGGTGTTGGTTGTAGTGTGTGTTGTGCTTGGTTTACAAGTGTGAGAATATGTATATATAGTAGTATATTATGAACCTGTATGCATGTGCAGTGTGTGCGTGTGTCGAGGCGAGAGAATTGAGAGATTAATGGTTGTTCCTGGAGTTAACTTAAGGGAAGTCAATATTAGAAGTAACTATATTGGTATTAGTTTCACTGGTAACTGTTACCAAAATTCTTGTTTTCTTTCCAATCGACGGAGAATCGACGGGAAAATTGTATCGTAAGCTTGCTGGAATGTGAGTGTGAAAAGTGGAGTTTGGTTCCTTGCCGTATTTCAGGACTTCTTTGGAAACAAACAATGAAGTGGATGAAGTATGGAAGAAGATTAACAAAATGGACTTTATTAACCCTCAAAGTAGAAGAACAACCAATCGAGATGATTGAGTGAACAATTACAAGTTAGCTCTACTCCTAGAAAAGAAAAGATAAAGGCCTGATTGGCGTTGTTTGTGTGTCCTTTACAATGAGGCCTAAAAAGGCTATTTATAGGAAAACAAATATGTGCAGGAAATAACTTTCCAACTTCTTCAATACTCTTCATTCTCCTTTGCTTCCACTTGTCCAAATAACTTTCCACAAACTCCAAAGTGTGTAGGAGTATGCCACTTGTCCAAATAACTTCTCTTCAACCTCAAAGTGTGTAGGACAATGACAAGTGTCCTTTCAACTTCCAAGTAAATAGAGATACGCCAAGTGTCCTGCACATGTTATTAAAATACAAATACCAAAAATAATAATAAAATAGGTTGCATTTCCGTAATCGCCACCTTTTAGTCGATTATCGACGGGCGGTGAATATATGGTCCAAACAATGCCCCCCTTATTCATTTGGGTGAAGTGGTAACGTAACCCAAGTGAATAATGAACTAGTTTTAAATCACCCCTCTGTCGATGTCAACGGGTGATAACTCTTTACGGTGTAAACATTTGCCCCCCAACTCTCGAAGAGTTTTAGATAACTTTTACACCAACCCTTTCATTTTTCTACTGATGTAACAAAGCCTTGAAGGCTTAATAGCCGTTTATCGAGAATAACATGGTGGGATTTCGAGGCTTAAAAACAACCACCGAATGGTGGCATGCCTCCGTCGATTAGTTTTCCTTTTAACTGTGATTCCTACCGAAAGGAAATTGGAAACGTGGTCTGTCGATAGAAATGTTGACAGCCAAAAATCCACACGTGTTTCAGCCAAAACCAAAATGAAAGGCTTTCAAAAATTCATCCCTCTTAACATCCGAACAACGTCCAACATAAATTCGTATTGAACATATGGTTGTTCATGATTTGCAGCCATGATTGGCTTGAACTTGTACTCCATGGGCAAGTTTTCACCATTCTAAACCCTTATAGATGGAGTAGAAGGATCATTTTCTATTTGACCAACGATGGTCTAATTCGACTCGCTTTGAATTTCAAACTTTCGAGCCATTTAAGTTTTATAGTTGGCTCTTCTAAAAATGAATTTTTAAACACTTTTCACATTTTTTCAAAGGGTTCTCTTGGACCATAAACATGATTAAAGTTTTTAATCAATGGTAAATAATATAAGAACCGTGCTTCACGAGTGTTGGTTGTATGCCTCGCGACTTATCGACGGAGGACTGTTCAAATCGACAGAGGATTGTTCAAATCGACGGAGGACTTTTAAGCATTTTAAAGCCTTGATGAGAGACTTCCACATGTATCACAGCCTCCCACATGTACCTATGGTGTTACCACTTTTCGTGCATGATAAAATCTCAGAGATTGTTTCCCTTCATCGTCAATCTTTCAGATTAAAACTTCAATTAGAATGAAATGGACGGTGGCCGAAGATTGCTCTCCAAGATTGCCAATGAATAGCTTTCTTCAAACGAATAACATGTCAAAAGCTTTGCAAGGCTTTCTGATCGAATTATTTTCTTGACTCAACTCCTTTCGAGTCTCAATGCCAAAGTCACTTTCTTTGTATAATTTGGCTTTCTAAAGATGAGTTTGCCCCCATGCAAATTCAATATCAAAAAGAGGGCCACTTCTCATTTCATAATTGGCAAAAACTTCTTTTTTTTCAAAATACAATGAAAAGGGAAAAAAATACAAATAAAAATGTCAGTAAGGCATTTCAAAATTTTTCGTAGCCTATGATGAATAATAGCCACTTTCATAGTTAAACACTTGAAGACCGTGAATAATCTTCAACACCCATAAAAAATGGCATGAAGGATTGGTCTTCTATGTAATTAATTGATGCCAAAACCCACAGATTATCCCACTAAATAATGGTTAATCTTCCTATCGGATGGCACTCGTTGAACACAGGCTAGAATTCTTCCATTTCTTATGAACCCTCTAATTTTGGTCGGTTAGCCATTATTTAATTGGCCATTTCACTTTCTGTCGAGTGAATCTAAAATTGGCCAACAAATGGCCGTTATTCCATTTCCGCAAAATGTTCAAGCCTTATGCGCAAGGCTTTCGTTTTCACATAACTGTGGCCAATTTGGCCATTTATATTTGCCCAAAATTGTAGAAAAGCAATGAACATTATCTACACCTCTTAACCAAAATTGGGCATATTTCAACCAAAACCAATACATATACCAATATAGATGGCTTCTAAAAAATCCATACCTCTTACGAATGCCGTTGATCAACAATTGAACAAATAATTCAGGGACCTTTGTGGTTGATGTGTAGTGTGCCATAGGAGGGACATATTGGCTTTGACTAGTACCAAATCTAGGCAGTACATTGAAACCAATGGGAATGTTTTCATTTTGGCCATTGCCACATTGACTTTCAATTCCATTACTTCCACCACTAGTATTTGGAACTGGTTGATAAAAATCCGTTGGCCTTGTTGGGCTAGGCCTAGTTTCAAAAGTAGGGTTAGTATATACCTGTTGATGATGCCCCCCAATCCCAATGTTGTACGGATTTGGGATATTATTTCCAACTCCTAACCCAATGGGAATTGTAGTTGGAATACTTTGATAAAAATTTTGATTTTGCCCAGAATTTTGGTTCCCAATTGGGACTCTATTAACTCCAGTAAAGACATTCTCAAAAGTTGGATTATCAATTACCTGAGAGGAAGGTATTTCCGTAGTTGGATTTGCCACTCCACTGCTTTGCCCGGGATTAACGTTTACGTTAACTAGCACTTCTACCGTTGGTTGGTTTCGTACCACTGCAGCCTTAAACATGGCTGTCAACGTTTTAGCAATATCACTCTCTGGATCATTTAGAATTCTTGCAAATTGTTGAATTAAATCTAATGATTCAATCTCTGAGCCATTCGGTTGGCTACTCTCTAGAATCCTTTGGTTTGAATTCACTGCATTCATCTCATTAGTATCATTTCCACCATTAGAATTGGCAGAGTTGTTGTTATCAATGCTGCCGTCAATTGGCGGTTGATTCCTAGTCTTTGGTGCCATTGCTCACTTCCAAATTAATAATGAGCCCTCCTTCTAGCGCCAAAAATTGTTACCAAAATTCTTGTTTTCTTTCCAATCGACGGAGAATCAACGGGAAAATTGTATCGTAAGCTTGCTGGAATGTGGGTGTGAAAAGTGGAGTTTGGTTCCTTGCCGTATTCCAGGACTTCTTTGGAAACAAACAATCACTACAAGAAAATGCGAATTTGGCGACTCAACAAAAAACATCGGCAAAAGTGTATATGGGTCGGCAAAGGTTTTCGCCGGCGAAAAATTTTGTGTCGGCTAGTTGTCGGCGTTGATATGTCGGGAAAGGGTTTTGCCGATGTAAATTATCCTTCATCGGCAAAAGAATAGTATTAGCGATGCAAGCTTGCGTCGGCATATTTGTCGGCAAATGATATTGCGTCGGCAAAAGAAATTTAAAAATCAAAGAGTGTGACACTTTTGCCGACGAGATTTTTGCGTCGCGAAAAGTCAATTTTAAAAAAATGTACTGCCGGTCCTGGTGTTGTGATTTCGCGTGGCCCGTGTTTCGAACTGAAGACCTTAAAGTCTCTAACATCACGCGTCTACCAACTGCACCACCTTACTTTCCATTAATATTATTGCAGTATCTAATATATATAACCTACATAAACAGGTTTTTTTTATCTTTACATATACAGTTGTACAGTATATATACAATCTTTTACACTAGATACATTATTACATAACTCTTATATCTTTTAGGCTTTGTTGGGCATTTTAATTAAGACAGAAAGCTTTTTTGTCCTTATTCAAACAAAATTCGCATTAGTTAGTTTTTAGTTGATTTTTCGAAGATTATTGCTTCTTCGTGATGAGAGGTATCTAAAAAGTAAAAAATTACGATCAAACCCCATTTTTTTAATAAAGACAAAAAAATAGTTTATTGGCTTATTTTTTGTCTTTATTCAAAAAAATTGAATTTTAATAATAATTTTATACTTTTTAGATTCGTCTCATCATGAAGAAGTTATAATCCTCAAAAAATCGATAAAAAACTAACATATATGAAATTATATACGTACCTTATATTTACCACATAATATTGTATATACATACAAATAACACAAACACACACACATATATGAATTTACTCCCTCTGTTCCAAAAAAACATATTTGTCCACAAACTTAGAACCTAAAAATATATATTTTTTGAAAAAAAAAACCAAACATTTTTTTTCGCAAATTAGTAGATATCCATGTGTTCTTTAATTTTTTTGCCAAAAAAAAAAATTCCAACTTTTTACTTTTGCCGACACAAAGATTTCATCGCCGAAAGATTTATCTTTTGGCGATGCAAATTCTATAGCCAAAAGTTACTATCACCGACACAAAAATGTCGTCGCCAAAATATTCAACTTTTGCCGATGCATATTTCATCGCTAGAAAAAAATTTCGTTGGCAAATATTTCGCGGGAGAATATTTCCCGCCAACCATATTTTTGCCGACAACATTGCCGACGCAACTTCTTTTTGTCGCCAAAAAATTTACATTTACCGACACGAACAACTTTTGCATCGGCAAAAGCATACTTTTGCCGACATAAAATGCATTGTGTCGGCAATCAGGTCGCCTTTGCTGCATTTTCTTGTATTGAATGAAGTGGATGAAGTATAGAAGAAGATTAACAAAATGGACTTTATTAACCCTCAAAGTAGAAGAACAACCAATCGAGATGATTGAGTGAACAATTACAAGTTAGCTCTACTCCTAGAAAAGAAAAGATAAAGGCCTGATTGGCGTTGTTTGTGTGTCCTTTACAATGAGGCCTAAAAAGGCTATTTATAGGAAAACAAATATGTGCAGGAAATAACTTTCCAAACTTCTTCAATACTCGTCATTCTCCTTTGCTTCCACTTGTCCAAATAACTTCCCACAAACTCCAAAGTGTGTAGGAGCATGCCACTTGTCCAAATAACTTCTCTTCAACCTCAAAGTGTGTAGGACAATGACAAGTGTCCTTTCAACTTCCAAGTAAATAGAGATACGCCAAGTGTCCTGCACATGTTATTAAAATACAAATACCAAAAATAATAATAAAATAGGTTGTATTTCCGTAATCGCCACCTTTTAGTCGATTATCGACGGGCGGTGAATATATGGTCCAAACAGTAACTAGCGTAGTCAATTTCATTGAATTGATTTCCGTAATGCATTCTTTTGTTCAGACTAGCAGAGTACTCGAGCAATATTATATTTCGCGATTTATCTATCTAATCGAGGTGAGTGGTTAAGCATGTGATCCCTTCTTTTGAAATCCTCTTGAGCCAATCTATCATTGACAATTCGATATTTGTTGCAATCCGATAATTGATATTCTGATTCGTACTCTCATATTTATTGACGATTGATGTACCCTTTGGCATACAAGGTTATTTGATTATATATGTGATTGATCGATTGCCCTTACTTTTACTGTCGTCGATTCGTTGACTCCATAATATTATTATGACTCTGCGACAGCACGGGGAATAATCCTGGTGCAGGTGCCTCCGGCTCGCCGTTGCTCTATTTGTGTTTGGGACCATGGATTATGTTTATATTTATTTATGTCCAAGGAAAAGACCCGTGAAATATCGTGGTGACTTTGGCTACTAAGGAAAAGACTTGTGAAATACCCTATGACTCTAGTGCTCAACGGATAGGGAAAAGACTTGTGAAATACCATGTGACCCTATTCCGGATCGGCTTAGGGAAAAGGTCCCAGGCGCCATCCTGTGGTGACTCTAAGTGCGGTGTTGGATCCAACGGGCGAAGCCCTGAGAAAATATTTGGCATTTGGCAATTGGTGATTTTGGTTCCCACTTTGATTTGGATTTCCATATTGTTGTTGTTGGTCATTCTTAATATCATCTGGCAAACTGTTTGATGTAAATGCTCATTAGTGCAATTCGATTATTGATCCTGGTATTCGTTAATCAATTGTTGAGGCCATTGATACTGCTTGTTGGGCCGTTCATCCTGTCCTTTCTTATTTAGTTGTTGCTATTCATTGACCCATCGATCATTACTATTGAAAACCATTTCTTTGGAGGACTCATTATCGTTCATTTATACGTATGCCATTTTGTATTACCCTTAGCATGCTTAACTACTCACTGAGCTTGTCAAATGACGGATTTATTCCACATTATTTTTCAGGTTAGTTCATGAAGCATTATAGTGGACTCTGCGGCATTGTCGGGACCTTGTGTTTGGACCTCTAGGGCGTCTGCATTCTTATTTTTTTTTCTATTGTCAAACAACTTTCGCACTTTTATTTATTAGCTTCCGCATTTTGTTAATTGGCAGTTCATTGTGAAATTTGGAGATTGGAAAATATCGGATATCGTATCGTTTGCTTAAGAAAAATATTGGTTTTGTGTCGCACATTTTTTTTTAATAAAATATTCAGTTTTTGTTTATTGGTTTCAAGTTGCAAAAATATTTTTTAATTAGGCTTCGTGTCCCATAATTGCTTCATGGTACACGGCCGATCATGCTCCTGGATTTGGGGCGTGACAAAGGTAGTATCAAAGCCATCCATGTACACGACCGTGTGGGCCCTTGGAGTTTGGTTTGATTTGGTTGTTGGTTTGATTTATAATGGTGATTATAGTGCTCTCGCGAGGCTATTTGGGGAGATTGTAACACACCGTCCTACATCGGAAGTCTACATGGATGATCTTGGGCATATAACAAACCTTGTGGGCTACTACTAGTACCTTGTGCTTAAGCTTTTGGGCCATGTGGTGTGGCTTTTGAATTAAAATCAAGGTATTGGGCCAGTGGTCTGCTCGGGGCGTTACAAAAACATTCAAGAAGAGGAGGATAGTTCCATTACTCAAGGATTTTATGTTAGCATGGGGCTTGGTTTCTTCTTCGGATTTTGGGGAGTTTTTGGCACTATACTTTTCAATAGTCGGTCTCGACATGCATTTTTCATGTTCCTGAACCACATAATGGATTGGATCTATATGACCATTGCATTGAACTGGGCTAGACTACAAAGGAGGCTTTAATTAGATCTTATCGGTGAGTATCATTCTCAAAATTTTGCCTTCCCTTAATTTTTTTGGTTGATCACTATATAGGTGTGAAAAACTTCTTTTAAATCCTATTTAGGATTCAATCACAAGCATTGCTCATGTTCTCGGACTGTATCAGCGTAGTCCCTAACCACAATGTATGTGCAGGTCATGTCGCAGAACAAGACTCTTTGGTCCTTAAATTTCTATGGTAACTTATACTACTACCCTAGTTTTTAACTACTGAACGGTTTGGTATCCCCCATATGTTAGCTGTCGTTTTTGTGATTACAGAATCCTAAAATTAGCATAAGTTTCAACATTTGCAATTTAATTGGGTAATTATTGGGATCATATATCATTGCTCCCTTTTTTCCTTTTCTTTTTTAGCAAATCCGCTCATTGTTAGAGTGATGGTGACTTAAATTTGGGTTTTTCTATATCCAATCATCACATTGATTGTACGGTTTTTCTTTTTTCTTTTTTTTCATTTTTTGCAAGAAGCTCCTAGAAACGAGTTTACATTAGAAGTTGCGGAGCTTTTGCCACTTCTCTTTATCAGACCTTCCATATATTTCCCAAAGGAGTTGATAGTAGTTTAATGTGTCATTGCAATTAAATCACGTGTTTAGGAGCACTTAATCTTCTATTTTGTACTATGTACATTGTGAATTGGGGATAGTTCTGGCATACTGATTATACTAAATGGCATAGTTTGAATACCATATACTCGGTTTCTTACTACTTAAATAGCTTATTGATAAGGATAGCAGTGATTTGCTGCAGATAATGTTTGGTTACGGCACCTTTCCATGAAGATATCTAAATTGGCTACTTTTTATAGGATTTCACCGGTTCTCCTGAAAGGTTGTTCAACGAGCCCATGCTTTAGAAGCACAAGCCTTAGTTGATTTTGTTGATTGTCTTGGGGATAGAAGAGTGGTCGCTCCACACACCACAAATAGTTCTTCTTACCCTAGACTTGCTAGTTTCCCTTTTTGTGTTTATATATGTCCTGAAATTGATATCCTTGCTATTAATGAAGTTACTCCCTTTGAGATTTTATCTATACTAGTAAATAGCACGTGGCGTTCTTCCCATTAAACGGTTTTCTACTTTGGAAAAACCCTAATTTAGTGCCTACAGTGTTTTTGAATTAGATCAACAGAAGCAAGTGGTGATTGTGGTTTCATCCAATGTTGACAAGAAGAGTGTTGACGAAAGGTACATTGTCTACTTGAATGATTCCCAAACCAGCACATCAAAACCATATTAGTAGCGGAAGAACGACATTTTGATACAAGAGTATTCAAGTTCATGTTGAATGCAACAAAAGCCATGAATGTCCCAATTGCAATCAGCAAGTTAACAGAAGTAATCATCCAAGCATAAAGCCGCTTCTCTCCTACAAAAAATATATCAAGAACCACAGAACCAAATGAGTACACAACATTGACCTCCCATTTTTACATGTGCCCCGATTTAGGTTACTCAAAGCATTTTTTTCCTGCAAAAAGAGTAACAGAACAAAGGAACCTCCATTTTCTTATCTCGAATCTGTGGGGTCAAACTGGTATGCCTTCAATTCTAACCACATTGCATTTTTTTACTCCAGGTTGCATTTGAATAGTCTTCAAATCATAGTGCAAAGCAAATTGAAGCAATTGTTCATCATGCAAAACAAAGGAAAAAAATGAAACATAACATATCCATAGAATTGAGTGTCATTCCATTACCCTACATATCTCAATGTCTAGGTTCATTGTGCGGCTAATAATACTTTTAAGTAATTGGATCTTGTACCGATACCAAAGCGAAAAATCAAAATGAATAATCATGTAAGAGAAACATGTTAAACCGATGAGAATTATTCATCAATGGATGGAGGTGAGGAACCAAAAAAATGAACACTGCTATTGACTGCTATTAATTGCGAAAAATGTCATTACTGCTGCAGTTCCTCACATGCACACTGCTGTGTATTACATTGCATTTTTCTTTTATTAAGCAACACAAATGAATATGCAAAGTAGTATAAAAGAGTACAGGAGAAAGAAAAAGGCATGAAATGAACAAACATATTTAGAGTTTTCAACTCAAGTAATAGTTAGCTCAAAATCTTACGGGAAAAGAGAAGTACTAATAAGCCATTGCAAAGAAAACTGAATCATGCATAGCCCTATTTGAATAATATATTCGTACCTCTTCCAACAAACAAAAGCCCGATCAATGAGGCTTTGCCAGTAAACCAATATAGCTTCAAAGAAATAAATTAGGACCCAATCAGAACTAACTATAAGAAGATACTCAAAGTAGAACCAATAAGCCACTGTACTTGTTTATATCAGCTAACTATCTTTCACCAATTTGATTCCTCTACAGTGACCAAAAGTTCTGAACCACATAATTAGAGATACTTCCGAAAATCCTACCCGAGAATCAAGAAAATAAAATACGAAACTTGCAACGATAAAATATTCTTCGATTTTGAAATTTCATTGGTTTGATCCAAGGAAATAGCCTAGATTGATAACTTACATAGTAGTTTCAAGTACATATTGATGCACCCTCTCATACCATGAGCCACAAAATAAGTTGTTCATGAACAGATAACTGAATTATGCATAATCCTATCGGAACAAAACATGTGCCTCCTTTGACCAAGAAAACTCTAATGATTCTTTTCCAATAAATCCAATGAAGCTTCAAAGAATTAAACTATGACTGTCTCAGAATTAAGTATGGATAGAAATAGAAATCTGAAGTAGAACAAATACGTAAATGTGCTTGTTTAGATCATATAACAATATTTCTCGAGTTTGATTTCTTCGAAGCGACAAACAATTCTGCACCACACATTGATTGATCCTACAGAATCTTACCCGACAATCAAAACAAATACATGGCGAAACTTGTGCGGCTACAACATTCTTCAATTTTGAACATTGCAGGGATTTCTCCAAAGAAATTGGCCTAGATTGATAACTTCCATAATAGTTTGAAATTGGTAATGGTCCCTAATGCCGTAGACCAGAAGGCCATTACATTACCATGCCTGTGTAAAATAGAAATCAAGCATCAATACACTAAGAGATACCACACATTGGATGTTGGTAAACTTGACAAAAGTTTTTGGTTCCCCATCCATTGATTAGGAAGAAATAGGAGCAGAATCCATTAACATCCTACTCAACAGTTTCAACTTATGGCCTTACCACAAAGAAATCCATACTTTACGGTAACTTGTGGTCTAATCCTCATAGAGGCAATACATCGAACACCTAACTTGCAGTAGTACGTCGATAAATCATAGAAGTGCCTCTGTAGAAGAAGATTCCTCGATCATTTCGATAAATTGATACTTTACTATCATCTGATATAGTTTGTATCCTACCTGATATTTTGGGGTCAAAATTGCCGAGAATACACAAATGGGAAAACGCAAAAGAGAGCCAATGAGTGTTGGTTATTGGTGATGCCAAGAGAGATGTCAGTCAGGGGCACACTTCCACACCCTCACCGGAATAAGATTGATTGTCGAAGGCTGGTGTTACGGTACATCTTCGGCGGATGTTTTGTGAAGGAAAATTTGACGACAACGTTCCATGGTCTCATGTTCTGGGCAGTTAGAGAGAGGGAGTGAAGTTACCAGGAGAATAGACGTAGAAGGAGAAATAATGTGTACCGCGTGGAAGCTAAAGCTGCAGCATGAAGAGATTCTGGGTGGTGGGCAACGACGGACGTTGAGACTCTGGTTGTCGGAGGGATCTTCAATCGAATTGAGTCTAGAGGCGTTGCCGTGAGAGACGTGGGCACCGCTTCAATTTAATTTAAAGGTCTGGCAGATGAGAGTTGCCGTTGGTTCGTTTTTGGAAAAGTGCGTCATTAGGAAACAACACAAAGCAAAAATGGTGCAGAGAGCTTTCAAGTGGCGTTAATTTCCATTTGGGGTGGTCAGTAATTTCAAGTTTTTTGAAGGGGCATTTTTGAAAGGCAAAAAGTAGAAAACACCTTCGTGCTTTTAAAAGTAGTAGTATAGTATAGATGACAACAATTAGAGTCAATATTGTTCAAACCTCATTTCTAGAATCATATATTTTGTTAACATCTCATTGCAGAATGCATGCGAGAACCACAAACAGAACAACAAACCTTTTTGTTGATGTATTGTTAACGCTCATACATCATTAGGGTAGACATATATTCCAAGAACTATGTTAAAAAACAGTGCGCTTGGTAATTTATTGCTTAGACATTTCGTGAACATCTGGTGAACAAACTACGGACAGCGAAAATTCACCGATTAACTCAGCAATAAACCAATGGTAAACTTTAAATAAGAGGGAGAGCAAATAACATGAATAAGATATATTGTTGCGAATCTACTCAAAATTAAACCACAGGTAAATTAAGAGACAACAATACCGACAATCTTTGTGCTGTGTTACGAGAAGTTGGAATTTGTTGGTCAACCAGCTGGTTGTGCCACGCGCTTGACAATGAGGTGACTTGTTGCCGGAAAATGCGGAGGAGGGGTGGGAGATGGAATAGTTGCTAAGTGGAATGCCCTTGGTCTAAACGGATTATTCAATTCAACTCTGGGTCCCATCGAGAGGAACACGATGCTCACGGGAGAAGAGGTTTTGCTATCGAAAAAGATGCGTTCCACAAGGGCAACGGAATGTGGCAGTTGCAACTAAAACTGCAGTTGCTATTAGTTTTTTTTGTTTGTCTGTTTTTTTTGGTTGCGGCGGTTGCCGAATAGTTAAGGTTTTACTTTGGCAAAAGACACGTACGCTCTTCTGGGGACAAGGAGATGCATCTGTTCCGGAAAGAGGCGGTCCTTTGGTGTCCCTTCGCTTGTGTGGGACATTGAGAGATGCGTGGTTTTAGATACATTTGTGATTTGTTAGACATAGCAGGGGCATTTTTGGAAACAAAAGTGTGGGAAATGCATGGGTTGCTTCCTACAATTTTAAAGTGTCCCGCACTTCTAAAATAGGAGTAGATGAACAAGGGTATTATTGGAAATGAAAAAGTAGAAAACACCTTCGTACTTTTAAAAGTAGTATAGATATATTACAAGAAGTGTTCATGGAACATTTTTGGATAAGTTTCATGGCTTCACTGACTGTCAAGGACGACGAAGACTAGTAGTTGTAGAGGTGAAGACAGAGGTTAACGTCGATGAAGAGGGAGTTGGTATGCGGAGAAGAAGCTGGAGCTGAAGGAGAGCGGAAGCCAAGAACAAAAAGAAGAAGAAAGAAGTTGGAGGAGTGGAAGGCGTGAAGGAGAGAAGGGTATATTAGGCAGATTACTTAAAAGGGGGCCTGAATGAGTATGCTTAGACACGCACCGGGCCTAGATGGGTAGGTGGTGACAAAATGGGGCCGGCCAAGAAGAACTCCAATAAAATATAATTAATCAACTAAAAAATATGGACTAATGGGACACATGTAAAATAAAATCTGTCAAAATGCTTCTAAAATGTATTTCACATCATGTGGTATGGCTTTCTGATTCATGGTACTCGAACCGGAGTGATGTGCTTTCCAGCTAACATAGTTGCATAACAATGGGGTATTGAAGCAGTACTGCATCTCAAGCCATATCTTTAGCACACTTTTCTGCAATTTTTTGAATTCATTTAGAGGTAGACACTTCTTTTCCTTTAATTTTGACAAAGGATGATGTTGAAGGGTCTGGTTAGTTTAGTATCCTAGATTTGTGTACTCTTGGGAGCTGAGTCTGATTTCAGTTTATTTTTCAAGTTGTGTACCTCAAACGATGGAGCTGCCTCTGAGTTCAAAGACGACCAATGTACGGCTGGCTCCACGATAATTGTTTAATAGTGATCTACGGAAATAACAGAAAAAACTATGTCGTTCACTGCGATTTATTTAAGCTTTCTTTCTCCAGAAGGGGGAGGCGATTGACGAAGATTGAACTATAGCTGTAGGCATGTGAAATTTCTAGCCTATCACAAATCGCCACGTGTTGCTAGGGCATACATATTGGCCAATCAAATGTCGCCAAGTGCCTATAAGTCAAAGTCAAAGTTTCATGGACGGGCCAATCAAGTGATGCCAAGTGTCTGTGGTCAAAAGTCATATACATGTAAATGGACCAATCAAATGGTGCCACGTGTCAAAATGACACAGTTATTATTTTTTCAAGTCCGGCCAATCAAATTAGGCTAATTGGTAAATAATAATATATCTCTTTATATATAATTACCTTTTCTAAAATAAAAAGAAAGGAAAGATAATTATCAAATTATTATTATTCCTTTTTCAATAAAGGAAATAATTAAAGAGATCAATATGGAAGGTTAGGGTTTGAGTCTCCACCCAAACTCTTAAAAATAGAGGTGTTTCCTCTCATATTTTTTTCCATCTGCACATTGAAGCAAAAAGCTCCAGAGCTCTGAAGATCGAAGCTTTCAAGTTCTTCAGAATTCTTCAAGTGTGCATCCAACAAGAAGGTTCTTCGAATCGAAGCCTCAAAGCTTCGAAGAACATTCAACCCAAGTTATCAACTTCTTCGCAAATCACGGAGAAGATTCCGCCGTTTGATTCGAGATCAAGCACAAAGCCCTCGTTTCAACAATCGAAGAGAAGAATCAGAAGACTTTATTTTCTTTGATTAGAAAATAGATCAGAGATTGTAAACCCTAATATCATACATCAATAAAATTGACTTTTGTTCAACATTTTTCTGTCTTTTTCGCAGACTCGAAATTTGTGTTCAACAATAGCATTTTAACAGAAAAAGCTATCTTTTAGAGAGTTCTCCTTCCTTAATGAACCAGAGGGTGCCCTTCCTTAATGAACCAGAGGGTGTCCCGCCCGTGAAGCAAGAGAATGGTGGCTGTGCTTGAAAAAAGTTGAAGATTTTCAGTGAATTTAAAAGTTATACATATACTTGACTTTATATTTTCTCAAACAATAAGTGAGCTCATGAGAGCGGTAGGTAGTAGAATTTGTTTTGGGCAGTAGGTAAACCATGGTTCACGGATTGGTTTTGTTCGTCCATAGGTCTTTTGATCTGGACATGGTCCTCAATCTCTTGAAACCACAAGTAATGTTCGTTCCTCAAATTCCTACGGATTTGAACCAATCAATTTGATGTCCAAGTTAAGGAATAATCAGTTAGCGGCAGTAGCACATAAGAGGATCAATCATCAACGACCTACGGGAGGAAGTTCACAAGCTGAAGATACTCGAGCAAACTTTGAAGAAACGCTACGGTGACCTTAGGGCAGAGCAAGAACGGATTCAATAGCTCACAGTAGGAGAGTATTGCACCTGCAAAATTACAAGAAATTAGCACAAAGGATAATTTAGTTTTCCATTTGGATCGAGTCGATTTGGGTTTCTTTGTGCTTCAGAAAATCTAGAAACGTGGTTACGAACTAGATACCGCAACCTTCAATACTCTGATCAAGGGGCTTTGTCGTTGGTGAAAAACTAACTGGGGCTGGCTACCAAAATCTAGCATCCTATCTGATCTGTCTACGATCCCAATCTGACGATATTACTTTTGGATTTTTTGAAGAGTCTTGTATCTTCCGTTGTAATTTCAAGATCTCAAGTAATGAATTTTGGGGCTTCTATGCTTAGTTTTTTTTTGAATAAGTTAAATGAAATTGGATATTAGTTTTTGGGTTTGGATCCAAATTTACTTATTGAGAGCATCTCCAGCCTTCACCCATATTTTTCCTCAAATTTGAGTCAAATTTTGGATAAAAACCCATTTTGGATCCAACCATCAAATCCAAATTTTAGACATTTCCCTCTTTCTCTCTTTCTAACTAGCCGTTGGAGAAATAGGTCAAGGTAAAAGTTGTCTCAGATTTGGGAAAAAAATGGGTAAAACCCAAAATGGAGAAGGGTTTGGGTCAAAGATTGGAGAGAGATTTTTGTGGTTTTTGCCCCATTTTTAAATTTAAGTATTAAAATGGGTCAAGGCTGAAGATGCTCTGAAAGTCTAATTTTTATTGGATTGAGAAAAAAAATCGTGTTGCATTTGGATCTTGTCGGATTCAGACTCAACGAGGCCTATTGACTGGCTAGGCCTAAGCGGGGGGAGTTAGGTGTTTGGCAAAACCATGGAGGACGGGTTCCAACCTAGTTTAATTAGTTACAACACTTCAATGAAGGGATTATACACAAACCGAAAAACATCACCTTGCGCGACTATCTTGCTGAAAAAGATGAAGTTGCAGGTTTTGTGACTGGAAGCGTCAAATATAGGTATATAATTAACATGTGATGTGGCAAAAATTTCCACTTAAGAGCCCAGTTTAACAATTCTCCTAATTAATAAGTAAGACTAAACATTATCATCCGCATTGTTCGCCATTTTTTTCAAATGCTTAGTCGTTTGAACATACTGCATGTTTCAAAAACAAGGGTCGGATCTATGGGGTGACGGTGGGGGTGATTTGTCTCTACCAGGGGTAGGTGTTAGGGATTTTTCTGGTTGGTTTGGATTTTTCTTGTTGGTTTTATTTTCTGCTGTGTTGTTTGGTTTTCTTTCCCCTTGGGGAGTTTTTCTCATCCTTCGTGGTTGCTGTTTGGCATGGGGGTGTAAGATTGGTTCTCTGTGAGAGATTGGTGTGGTGTGGCACTGTTGCTCTCCAATGCGATTTAGGGGATAGGTCTTTCTTTTGAGCCTATTCGCTTGTTTGGCTATTCTCCTTTGTCTAAGGAGAAAACACAACAAAACAAGGAATTAGAAAAACACACACACAAAAGAGGAAAAAAAAAAGAGAAAAAAATGAAGGTTCTACTGGGCAACTTCTTGTCTTGAAGTTAGTCAATCTTAATTAAGAACGGCTTGGCCTAGATTGTGAACAATGACTGTACTGTACTACATAGCCTCCTCATGTGACCAATGACTTGAGCTACAACCACAGATTTTAGAAATTCAGCTATGTTATAATCACAGTAATTACTAAGCAATTGCAGGGCTTCATTCCGTCCACATGTATCGCCTTACCAGAATTTTCAACCATTTGACAGAGAAAAGTTTGAAACAGAAACACTCACTGACATCATCACTGTTGACTCCTAAGTCTTCCCTCTTAAGCATTGTGGTGTATAAAATGGTGACACAATTCTTTGATTAACATAACTCAAAAACACAGACTGCAAATTCTCATTAGCCTGTGTTCTTACAGCTTCCTCTTGTTCTTATTTTTGCGTACGGAAATGTTAATCTCTACAGGCAAAAGCTCTATGCAACTTCTCCATGTTTTTCTCCTTGCGGTATTACTGTACTTGAACCTTGCACTCTACTCCTCGGGATTTGGAGATGCTGAAATAATCAGGTGCATAGAGAGGGAAAGACAAGCTCTCCTCAAGTTTAAAGAAGCTCTTATCGACGATGAAGGTCGTCTCTCTTCTTGGGGGAGTACTAAAGACTGTTGCAAATGGGAAGGGGTCCACTGCAGCAACCACAATACTACTAGTCACGTAACCATGCTTGATCTTCCTGTAACGGATGATGATTTTCCTTATGGGCGTCTTACAGGTAAGATAAGCCCTTCATTGCTTGAATTACACCATTTGAGGTACTTGGACCTTAGTCAGAATTATTTCTCAGAAAGCCGCATCCCAAAATTCATTGGTTCCCTCTGCAGATTACGATACCTGAACCTTGCAAATTGTTGGTTTTCTGGCCCAATTCCTTATCAGTTCAGCAACCTTTCCAACTTGAGGCATCTTGATCTTAGCTACAATTTTATGCTAAATAGCGAAAACCTTGAGTGGCTTTCTCATCTTTCTTTACTAAGTCACCTCGACCTTTCTTATGTTGAACTCAGTAAAGCAACTGGTTGGGTTCAATCTGTCAGTAATCTCCCTCTCCTCAAAGAGTTGCACTTATACCAATGTTTCCTTCCTAATATCACTCATTCATCCTTGTTCCATTCTAATTCTTCCTTGTCCCTATCCTTTGTTGATCTTTCTTCCAATGGTCTGTCTTCTTCGATATTCAATTGGTTGTTCAACTTCAGTAGCAGCCTTGCTTATCTTGACCTTGGATATAACAAGTTAAATGGTTCGATTCCAGATGCCTTCGGAGACTTGATTTCCCTCACAAACGTCAGTCTCCGTGGCAATCAACTGGAAGGTGGCCTTCCGAAATCCTTTGCAAATTCAAGTCACTTGCAATCTTTGGATTTGTTAGGTAATGATTTAACAGAAGAGCTTCACGAGTTTCTCCAAAAGTTGTCTGGGGCAAAGAATTCATTAGAGAGTTTGGTTTTAGATGACAACCGGCTTAAAGGTCCATTGCCTGATTTCACTAGATTTTCTCTCTTAAGGCGATTGCGACTTGATAATAATCGATTGAGTGGGTCATTCCCAAAAAAAATTGGAAACCTTCCGAGTCTTGTTTATCTGGTTTTGTCAAGGAATCAAATTACAGGGTCATTCCCCAATCTTTCAGTGTTCCCATCATTGGAAAGATTATTTCTTGAATACAATCAGTTGAATGGGACTATAGACAGAAGTATTGGACAGCTTCACAAGCTTGAGGTTCTCAGCTGCGCTTTCAACTTATTGAAAGGCACAATCTCTGAAGCCCACTTCTCAAATCGCTCCAGTTTGTGGTATTTGGACTTCTCTTATAATGCACTAACTTTTAATGTTAGCTCTGATTGGGTTCCCCCTTTCCAAATTGATATTATAAAGTTGTCGTCTTGCAAGTTGGGTCCTCGTCTCCCGGAGTGGCTTCGAACCCAAAACAAATTTTCTCAGCTTGATATCTCTAGTAATGGAATCACAGGTAATATTCCTAGTTGGTTGTGGGATCAATCTCCAAGATTGAACTATTTAAATCTCTCTCACAACCAGATTAATGGCTTGTTGCCTGATCTATCTTTGAGGTTTCAGGGTTTTATTCCTTGGATAGATTTAAGTAATAATCTTCTTACAGGTCCAATACCACTAGTTCCTTCTAATGTATCATCTTTGATTCTCTCCAAGAATAAGTTCGGAGGCTCACTCTCTTTCTTATGCGCAATTACTGGAGAGCAGCTCTACTATCTTGACCTCTCAAATAACCAACTATCAGGAGAGCTTCCATATTGTTTGTCCCACTTCAAACAACTATCCGTCATTAGTTTGGCATACAACAATTTGTATGGCGAAATTCCTGTCTCTATTGGCTTGCTAAGTGAAGTTCGAGTATTGAACTTGCGCAATAACAATTTATCCGGGGAAGTGCCAGCATGGTTGGGGACACACCTGCCAAAATTGGTTGTCCTTATTCTTCGATCTAATGAGTTCAACAGAAGCATACCTCAACAATTATGTGATCTTAACCGCATTCAAGTCTTGGACTTGTCCCAGAATCATTTATCAGGAAATATACCACCGTGCTTTTCCAAATTTACTTCTCTGGTGGAAAGTGATGGGAGTGACTACGGTGGCATATATGTTAATAAGTCCGATATATATGTTGGTGGTGGGAGTGACCTTGACATAAATGTGGGTGGGACATATGTAGCTAACGCATTCGTGCAATGGAAAGGACAAGACCATGAGTACGGCAAAAATCTAGAACTACTAAAGATCATTGATCTTTCTAGCAATATATTATCCGGAAAAATTCCTGTACAAGTTGGGAGTCTTGCAGGGTTGCATTCCTTGAACCTCTCGAGAAACATTTTGACAGGAAAAATCATCCAAGAGATCGGCCAGATGAAAATGTTGGAATCTCTTGACTTGTCTGCAAACAAACTTTCCGGTGAAATTCCTAGAAGCCTAGCGCATCTAAATTTTTTGAGTGTTTTGAACCTGTCAAGTAACAACTTGTCTGGCGAAATCCCATTAAGCACACAACTCCAAAGCTTTAATGCTTCTGCATATTCTGGGAATCATAACCTTTGTGGACTTCCACTTCCCAACAAGTGCCCTGGAGATACTCCAATTACTCCCCAACCCGAAGAAGATGAGGATAGGTCCATTACTCAAGGATTTTATATAAGCATGGGGCTTGGTTTTTTCTTTGGATTTTGGGGAGTTTTTGGCACTATACTTTGCAATAGTCGGTCTCGACATGCATTTTTCATGTTCCTAAACCACATAACGGATTGGATCTATGTCACCATTACATTGAATAGGGCTAGACTACAAAGGAGGCTTTAGATCTTATCAGTGAGTATCATTCTCCAAATTTTGTCTTCCCTTAATTTTTTTGGTTGATCACTATATTATATATAGGTGTGAAAAACTTCTTTTAAATCGTATTTAGGATAAAATCACAAACATTGCTCATGTTCTCGGATTGTATCAACATAGTCTCTAACCACAATGTATGTGCAAGTCATGTTGCAGAACAAAACTCTTTGGTCCTGAAATTTCTATGGTAACTTATACTACTACCCTATGGTCCTGAAATTTCTATGGTATCTTATACTACTACCCTAGTTTTTTAACTACTAAATGGCTTGGTATCCCCCATATGTTAGCTATCATTTTTTCTTTTGATTACAGGATCCTAAACGTAGGCATAAGTTTCAAGATTTGCAATTTAATTGGGTAATTAGTGGGATCATATATCATCACTTCCTTTTTTTCCTTTTCTTTTTTGGCAAATCCGTTCATTGATAGAGTGATGGTGACTTAAATTTGGGTTTTTCTATATCCAATCGTCACATTGATTGTACGGTTTTTCTTTTTTTCTTCATTTTTTGCAAGAAGCTCCTAGAAATGAGTTTACAACAGAGGTTGCAGAGCTTTTGCTACTTCTCTTTACTAGACCTTCCATACATTTCCCAAAGGAGTTGATAGTAGTTTAATGTGTCATTGCAATTAAATCGCGTGTTTAGAAGCACTTAACCTTCTTCTCCTATTTTGTACTATGTACATTATGAACTGGGGATAGTTCTAGCATACTGAGAATACTACATGGCACAGTTTGAATACCACATGCTTGGTTTCTTACTACTTAAACAGGTTATTGATAAGGATTGTTGTGATTTGCTGCAGATAATATTTGGTTGCGGCACCTTTTCAAGAAGATTTCTAAATTGGCTACTTTTTATAGGATCTCACCGGTTCTCCTGCAAGGTTGTTCAACGAGCCCATGCTTTAGAAGCACAAGCCTTAGATGATTTTGTTGATAGTCTTAGGGATAGAAGAGTGGTCGCTACACGCACCACAGATGGTTCTACTTATCCTAGACTTGCTAGTTTCCCTTTTTGTTTTTTTATGTACGTATGTTGTTACGGCCAAGCCTTGTCATTTATTTAAATAGTTATATAGCCGTTATTAATTAGTGTTATGATTGGGTCCCAACTAATTAATTTGTGCGCGCTATGGATATGGTTGACACGATTGTAATATTTGGGGTATGAAATTGATTTTGGGTAAACTAGAGGTACCATGGTAATTTTATAAATTGTGTTACGTTCTACCTTATTGTAATTAACTAATTAGCTATAATATAGGGAGTAGTGGGTAGTTTTAGAAAGTTAGGAGATATTTTCACGGAGTAGGGTTTTTATTTGAAGAGAACGTCTGAGATAAGAAGTTTGAGAGATCTTTGTGTGGAAAAGGCAAAAGCCTTAGAGACGTTTGAGTTCGGCTGGTTTCATGATCGGGTAAGCGGCCCTTGTTTCCCTTTATTCCTGTCCCTTTTCTATTCTTCGTCGTCCATGGATTGGGGTAAGGCTTGACTTTTGGAAGTTACTGTATAAGACAATGGTATTATTGTGAGGTTAATTAATTGGGTTGTTTGCCGTTCATAATTATTTTTTGTCGTTCATGGGCACAGATGGTTTTCCTTATAATCCTATTTGACTTATTGGAGTAGTGATGGATGTTGTGGGAGATGTGGGTGTGCGCAGGTGTCAAGATTTGTGCTTAGGGTGATGGTGATGTGTCGTGTGTGTGGCGGTGATTGGTGGTAGACAATTGGGAATTACTAAAATATTGGATATTTGTGGAATGAATTCATCATATAAATACCAGTGGTGGAATTATATGGTTTCGATGGTGTAAGCTAGATTAATTTGATGCAGGTGGGTGTTTGTGGATCGTGCAGGTGGGTTTCGGCACTTGGAGGGTGCATTGGGTTCATGTGTACGTGGAACTTGGACTTGGGAATTAGAGTTTTAGGTTTGCTAGTTGTCTGGTAAGTTGGGTAATTAGTCTATGTTAGTTAAATATTCTTCTAGGCAGTCCTTCATTGTTATAGACAATATTATACATGATACAGTTAGTGATAATATTGTCATGTGGTTCTTTGTTCAGGTTAGGCTTGTTCCGCATTATTCGATTGCATTAGCTTGGATTCAGGTGAGTGGTTAAGCATGTTACGTACTTGCGAACTTTCCCGTGTCCCTTAAATTATTGTTTTAGAAAATTAGTGATTGAAATTGGAAACAAGTATTTGTTTTATTTGGTTCTTGAAATTGGCATGCGGTTTGTGAACTATTTATTGTTCGGATAATCTTTTTGGTGAGAACTTTGTGAATATTGTTGGGAACATATTTTGGAAGTCCAGGGAAATTAATCCTCTGTGTGCGGGTGACTCTGGCCATTAGGGAAGAGACTGGATTAGGCCGGTGACCCTAATGCTCAACGGTTGTTATTGACCATATCATTCTTAGGGAAAAGTTCCACGAGTTGCCTACTCGTGGTGACTCTGAGTTTTGATATTGGATCCAATCTTGAGATATTTATTCACTGGCAATTGGTACTATTGATTTTGGTTGTGGTTCCCCATTATTGTTGGAGGTTGTATTGTGATCACCATTAAGACTTATTTCAGATGAATCATTAATTGGATTAATTGATTATTTTGTTGTTCACCCGTATGCCAAATCTATATTGACATGGTAAATTATTTTTGATCCCTATTTCAGAACTTTATTCTAATATACATGCTTTGCCATTCACTGAGTTCGTCAGCTGACGGATTTATTCCAACTTCATTTTCCGGAAAGTTGGGGAGTGTGGAAAGGACTCTGGCGGCACCTCGGGGATTTCGTTTGTTGACCTCCTTAGGGTGTCTCATCCTAGTTTAGTGTTTTATTTCATCACTTCCGCATTGAAACATTTTGTCAGACATCTGGATTTTTTTTATTACTGTTGGATCACTAGATATTATTTGATTCATGGGATGTTTGTGTCCCATTCTTTTTGTTGAATTTATTGGTGGGGGATGTTCTGAATAAAAAAAAATGGTTAACTATTTCATGGGTCCTTGCTTGGGAGTTTTTTTTTTTTAAATTCCTTTTTAGGCTGCATGTTCTACGAGCTTTGGTCTTGTGGTTCATGGCCGGTTACTTCTCATTTTGGGGTGTGACATATGTCATGAAACTGATATCCTGCTATTAATGAAGTTACTTCCTCTGAGATTTTATATATCAATAAGTCTAGGTACACTACCTCCAACCACTACACCATCAACTACATTAACAGAACATTTTTTGGCTAAGTTTCGTCTGCACTTTGACCTCAATCTCACTTACAGAATTCAACTCTTCTTATGAAACCTTTGCTATGATTAATGTGGAGTAGTAGGGGGTGGATCGTTTTTTTTTTTTTTACTATATATCACTTTAGCCTAGAGATCGAAATTCCAAGCCCATTTTTTCATCTTTGTGACTTTTTTAGGCCCATCTGATCATTTGGGACTGACTTAGGCCTTCATATGCCCCCAACTCACTGTCTATCTCTCTGTTTACAGTTGGGGCCTTGGTTTTCTACTTCTCGAAGGTTGAAGCAAAAAAAAATAAAGGGTCTCTCATTCATATTTTTGCGGCATTCATTGGTGCATTTGGAAAGCACCCAACGAAAAGCCGTCTATTCTTATCCATCCCAAAACGCTACAATATTCAATCCTCTTCCATGACCCCCAACCTTTCTAATAGCCCTAGAAGACAACATGGTTCTGATATTTAAGAATTGTTTGCTTTTGTTGACAACTCCAGAAACCATAACCATATATCTCTAGTTATCCTTGCTTGGAAAGTTCTGTATATTTGTTGGGGCATGTGTTTATTTCTTCGTAATTCAAAGATGATGGAGTTGGTACCTCTTTTCAAGAAGATTGATGTTCTTCAGGAGTGCTCTTTCATTGCAACAGCTAACACGGTTGTCTGAGATGGACTCTTATATCAAAAACCTTATGATATACTAATAAGTATACGTCCCAATAAAAAATATATGTCTATCAAGCTGGTATCCCTAGAGTCCTAATCCTTGCTCTACCACTGTCTTAATCATTGCCGTTTGTCATGCGAATATCCCTACCAATTCTCTGTTCTTCTTTCATTTTTTTCTGATTTTTAGCTGCTAGAGAGGAGAAAGGATGTCCCAGCCAATTCAGCTCCTTGATTTATGATTTTTGCTGCTTGGTTCAGTCCTCTGTTACCACAATTTTTGTAATAAAATGGTATACCATATTACAATTCATCCTGGAAAATACAGTAACTTTTGTTAACTATGTGCATCATAAGATGAGGGCACTTTGGCATTTCTAAAAAAGCAAAACAGGGAAAAACGAGAACCAAAACAAAATAAGGAAAATAGGAACTTAAGAAGAAGAAACGCACCGGTTAGGGGTAAAATAGGAAGGTTGCTGAGAAAGTCCTGGGCAACTTCTCAGTCTTGCACTTTAGTCAATTGTAATGAAACAAGATTGTGCTATATGTCCATATGATGTGACCTTGACTAGTTGAAATTTCTTTGTCATTCCAAACTCTTGCCGGATGCAGTTGGCTTGATTGAGTTTACAATCGCGGTTATTACTAATAATTGCAGACCTTCATTTCATCCACGTATTTGGATTACTAGCATTGCGCCCGTTTGATGCACAAGAACGGAGAATAAACTTGTTCCCCAAAGTTTACCTTTATATCAAGGGGCAGCATGTATGTCTCTTAGAATTTACTCCACTTTTCGAAAGAATCGGTTTATTGCATGCATAGATATATGTATATTTTTCTCAAAGATAATTAGAAAAATTCCACAACAATAAAAAAAAACGAATAAAGAAAGAAGATAGGTTTCAAGAAAAATTTAAGTATATGTATTTTTATGTTCTTAATTAACTGAACTTAGTTTCCTTTCCAATCAAAATAATGTAGGAATAAATATTTTGTACTTTATAAAAATTATAGAATGATAAACAAAAAGATGAAAAAAATGAGTAAATTCTATCTAGGAGAATGAGTTAATGAGAGTTTTCTTTAATTTTAGGTAACTACATTTATTTGGTATATAGTGTAGATAGATAAGTCCGAGTTTTCAATTACGGAGTATTGACCAACCAAAGTTGAGGCACCGACATAATTGACATTATTGTTGACTTCTTCAAGTCTTTCCTAATAACGCGTTCGGAAATTTGTGTGCTGAGCAATATTTTTCCTTTTTCTTTTGACAATCTTTATAATTTTTTTTATAGGCAAGAGTTACATTTTACTAAAAAAAACTTGATAAATGGTACATTGAAATGGGAATAGGGGAGGAAAATGGGAAAATGATGGTCAATGACGTGTTTTGAAAATTAATACCCGCCAAGGACAATTTCATCATTAACAAATGTTCTCAGCATGTCCTTGGCTGGTATTAATTATCAAAACACTTCATGGGCCATCATCTTCCCGAGGAAAATTCAACCAAAGGTTGGATGGGGAAAAAAATCGACACATGGGACAAAGCCCGATACACCCATGGGCAAAGCACACCAAAAAATGGCAGAGCGCAAATGGGTCAAGCCCAGCCCAAGAACCAAAACCAAACCGTAAACATTGTTACACCAAATCACCGACACCAACCAAAAACAATATCTATTCTAAGTAATATATAAAATGGGTGCCATTCTATTTGTCAACACACTAATTATATCTCGTCTCTCTACAGCTCACTCTTGTTCTTGATTTTGCATACGGAGATGATCATCACAGGCAAAAGCTCTCTCCAACTTCTCCATGTTTTTCATCTTGTTGTTTTAGCATACTTGAACCCTGCTCTTGCGCTCTCCTCGTCGGGAGTTGGAGATGCTAAAACAATCAGGTGCACAGAGAGGGAGAGACAAGCTCTCCTCGAGTTCAAAGAAGCTGTTATGGATGATTTTGGTTCTCTCTCTTCTTGGGGGACTACCAAAGAAGAAGAAGATCTAAATGACTGTTGCAAGTGGAAAGGGGTCCAATGCAGCAACCACAATACTACTAGTTACGTAACCATGGTTGATCTTTCTTATCGGGCTCTGGGAGGTGGATTGCGCGGTAAGATTAGCCCTTCATTGCTTGAATTACACCATTTGAGGTACTTGGACCTGAGTGGGAATGGTCTATACGGCGAAATCCCTCGTCAGTTCAGCAACCTTTCCAACTTGAGGCATCTTGATCTCAGTTTCAATGATATGCTGAGTAGTGAAAACCTTGAGTGGCTTTCTCGTCTTTCTTTACTAAGTCACCTTGACCTCTCTATGGTTGAACTCAGCAAAGCAACTGGTTGGGTTTATTCTATGAATAATCTCCCTCTCCTCAAAGAGTTGCATTTATCCCGTTGTTCCCTTCCTGATATCTCTCCTCCATCCTCGTTCCGTTTTAATTCTTCCGTGTCCTTATCCATCCTCGATCTTTCTTCCAATAGTCTGTCTAATTCGATATTCAACTGGTTGTTCAACGTCAGTAGCAGTCTCGCTTATATCGACCTCGGAGGTAACGAGTTAAAAGGTTCAATTCCTGATGCCTTCGGAGGCATGGGTTCACTCACAAACCTCAGCCTCTATGGCAATCAACTTGATGGCCTTCCAAAATCTTTTGCGAATTCAAGCCATTTACAATCTTTGGACTTGTCAAGTAACAATTTAACGGAAGAGCTTCATGAGTTTCTACAAAAGTTGTCTGGGGCAGAGAATTCATTGCAGCGTTTGGCATTAGATAAGAACCGGCTTAGAGGTCCGTTGCCTGATTTCACTAGATTTTCTCTCTTAAGAGAATTGTACCTATGTAAAAATCTATTGAGTGGGCCATTTCCGAAGAACATTGGAAACCTTCCGAGTCTTTATTATCTGTCTTTGCATAGGAATCAAATTACAGGGTCATTCCCGGATCTTTCAGCGTTCCCATCATTGGAATATTTACTACTTCAAAACAATCAGTTGAATGGGACTATAGACAAAAGTATTGGACAGCTTCACAAGCTCCAGTATTTCAGCTGCGCTTTCAACTCGTTAAAAGACACAATCTCTGAAGCCCGCTTCTCCAATCTCTCCAATTTGTGGTATTTGGACTTATGTTCTAATGCACTAACTTTAAACTTCAGTTCTGATTGGGTTCCCCCTTTCCAACTTGGTGCAATAAAGTTGGCGTCTTGCAAGTTGGGTCCTCAATTCCCCAAGTGGCTTCGCACTCAAAACAAATTCTTTGTGCTTGATATCTCTAGTAATGGAATCAAAGGTAATATTCCGAGTTGGTTCTGGGATCTATCCCCGGGATTAAACTATTTAAACCTCTCTCACAACCAGATTAATGGCTTGTTGCCCTATCTTTGAGGTTTAAGTTATATCCCGGAATAGATTTGAGTTATAATCTTCTTACAGGTCCAATACCACTAGTTCCTCCAACTGTAGTATCTTTGAATCTCTCCAAGAATAAGTTCGTAGGCTCGCTTTCTTTCTTGTGCTCACTTGCTGAAGAGTGGCTCATCTATCTTGACCTCTCAAATAACCAACTATTGGGTGAGCTTCCATATTGTTTGTCTCACTTCAAAAAACTAACCATCATTAGTTTATCATACAACAATTTGTTCGGGGAAATTCCTATCTCTGTCGGCTCGCTCCATCAAATTCAAACATTGAACTTGCGCAATAACAATTTGACTGGAGAAGTGCCTTTTTCTCTTCAAAGATGCACGATGCTGAGTACTATTGACTTAAGCGGCAACAGATTCACAGGAATAGTACCAAGATGGTTGGGGACACACCTGACAAGTTTGATTGTCCTTATTCTTCGATCCAATGAGTTCAAGGGAAGCATACCCCAACAGATATGTCATCTTCGCCACATTCAAATCTTGGACTTCTCCCAAAATCATTTATCAGGAAATATACCACCATGCTTTTCCAATTTTTCTGCATTGGTAGAAAGTAAGAATTCTGATGCCACCACAAGTTTTGATTACAGAGCATATTTTGATGGTCCGTATGATGATGGCACATATGTAGCTAATGCATTTGTTCAATGGAAAGGAAAAGAACAAGAGTACAGCAAAAATCTGGGACTACTAAAGACCATTGATCTTTCTAGCAACAGATTATCCGGAAATATTCCTGACCAAGTTTGGAGTCTTGCAGGGTTGCATTCCTTGAACCTCTCGAGAAACACTTTGACAGGAAAAATCATCCAAGAGATCGGGCAGATGGAAATGTTGGAATCTCTTGACTTGTCTGCAAACGGACTTTCTGGTGAAATTCCTAGAAGCCTTGCTCATTTAAATTTTCTAAGCGTTTTGAACTTGTCAACTAACAATTTGTCTGGCAAAATCCCAATAAGTACGCAACTCCAAAGCTTTAATGCTTCTGCATATTCTAGCAATCCTGAACTTTGTGGGGTTCCACTTCCCAACAAGTGCCCAGGAGAAGAAGAAACAACTCCCAATACTGCTCATGCCAAAGACAAAAACATTCAAGAAGATGATGACAGTTCCATTACTCAAGGATTTTATGTTACCATGGGGCTTGGTTTCTTTTTCGGATTTTGGGGAGTTTTTGGCACTATAATTATCAATAGTCGGTCTCGACATGGATTTTTTATGTTCCTGAACCACATAACGGATTGGATCTATGTGACCATTGCATTGGGCTGGGCTAGACTACAAAGGAGGCTTTAGACCTTACCGGTGAGTATCATTTTCAAAATTTTGACTTCCCTTAATTTTTTTGGTTGATCACTGTATAGGCGTAAAAAAACTTCTTTTAAGTCCTATTTAGGATTCAATCACAAACTTGTATTAGCTTAGTCTCTAACCACAATGTATGTGCAGGTCATGTTGCAGAACAAGACTCTTTGGTCCTTAAATTGCCATGGTAACTTATACTACTACCCTAGTCTTTAACTACAATACGGCTTGATATCCCCCATATGTTAACTGCCATTAATTATTTGATTACAAGATCCTAAAATTAGCATAAGTTTCAAGATTTGCAATTTAATTGGGTAATTGTTGGGATTATATATCATCGCTCCTTTTTTTTTTCTTTTCTTTTTTGGCAAATATGTTATTGTTAGAGTGACGGTGACTATATTTGGTTTTTTCTATATCCAACCGTCACATTGATTGTACCATTTTTCCATTTGCTTTCGTTTTTTCCAAGAAGCTCCTACAAATAAGTTTACAATAGAGGTTGCGGAGCTTTGCTACTTCTTGTTACTAGACCAATTCCATGTACCTCCCAAAGGAGTTGATAGTAATTTTATGTGTCATTGCAATTACGTCGCGTGTTTGGGAGCATTTTATCTTCTATTTTGTACGATGTACATTGTGAATTGTGGATCGTTTTGGCAAATACTACATGGCATAGTTTGAATACCACATGCTCGGTTTCTTACTATTTATATAGATTATTAATAAGGATTGCTCTGATTTGCTGCAGATGATGTTTGGTTGTGGCCCCTTTCCAAGGAGATATCTAATTTGACTTTTTGTAGGATCTCACCGGTTTTCCCGCTAGGTGTTTCAGCCAGCCCATGCTATAGCAGCAAAAGTCGTAGTTGATTTTATTCCCGGTCCAGTTAGAGGAGGAGGCAGTCAACCTTTTGGCAATTTTCCTTCTGTTGATAGTCTTGGGGATAGAAGAGTGGTCACTACACACACCACACGTGGTTCTTCTTACCCTAGACTTACTAGTTTCTATTTTGTGTTGCATGTTTGTCCGGAGAACTGTTATCTTTACCAAACTTTAATAACGATATCTTTGTGTCTGCCTTATAGCGATGAATGCAATTTCCGATAATTAAAAAAAAAACCCCTTTAAGATTATCAATAACTTACATCTTGGATTTCAAAAATTATATGAAGACTACTCTTCATTTGTTAAGGGTGTTACAGTTTTTGTGTTTTTCCAAAGAAGAATTGCTGTTTGTTTTTGAATTGAGGACTTTGCTGGTGATCAACAACACAAACCTGACTTCGATGGGTATCTTTAAATGAAAGTAAGAAACTATAGAGCGATTTCTCTTACTTTACAAAGTGGGGCCTTTATGTTACTGTAAAAATTAGATCTTTTTTTTTTAAATCTTACTTTAAACATTAAGACTTTTTTACTTGAAATTAGATCATAATTTTTCATAATTAAGTGTGTTTTTGAAACTACAACATTAAACTGCTTTAAAAAAAATGATACAGTTAAATAGAGTAGAAAACACGCGGTAGTGCCCCAAAGCACTGAATAATCTCTCATAGAAGTAGTACATAATGTCCTATTTTTCGATGATGTATTTTTGCTAGTCAATAGACTAAATTTTTCCAAATCAAAGTTTTGAATATCGTACTGTACCGTCTAATATATACCGTTCAAGAGGAAATTTGGTACTTACAACTTCAAGTTTCACTTCGTAAAAAAAACCAAATAATTTCGTCTATTCCAGGTCATTTCAGTTATCTCAGCTTTTTGTACCGGTGTATCAAATGAGTAAGAGAGGAAGGGACACATGTCCATAAATACAAACTACACCCAAAATGCCGACAAGTGTCCATAAATACACGTGTCAACATTTTGGGTGTGCGACAGGCATTTCAGACAGAGGATCAAAAGCCTTATAATTGCATATTTATCGTATACATAACTCTTTTTTAAAGATATATTTTTCGTGTTAGTATAATAAATTATGGTACCCGAAATTACTTCAATTCAGGTACATATCATACCAACACAGACAGTATCGTAACCGGTGCTGTATTCAAAACCTTGGTCGAGACAATAGAAAAAAGTAAGTGTACGTGAACCAAGAGTGATTTCAAGGAATCGAGGGCGCAAAGTGTAATTATTTTCAAATCAAGGGGGGTGTTTGTAAAGTTCACCCAATCTCTTTTTAAAATCGAACTACTCCTACTACGGAGTACTAGCGGAGAGAACTGACGAACAGAGTTACTTCTCTCTCTCTCTCTCTTCGTCTCACCGCCGCTCTCTCTCCCGCCGTCTCAAATCGGACTAAGGTCGAGCAGAGGTACCTCTCTCTCTCTCTCTCTCTCTCTCTCTCTCTCTCTCTGGTTGTCTAACTCTTATCTGTTCATTGTTTTACTTAATGGTAATTTAGATAGCTTTACAAAAACATGTTCGGGGTCTAGTAAATAAACAAAGGAGTAAAGGGATTTCTAGTCCACACGCCATGAATGAATTCATTCAGAAAAGACATAGGATTGTTATCGTTTAGGGGCAGGGCGGCTCGGCGTACAAGCGAACCCCTGGGTTCAAAAAATACACATATGTATGTTTTCCATATATGTAACCTCGTTTTTTTCTAGTATTGTATGAACCTAAACTAAAAGACAGTTTTCAATAAGTTTGTGAAATTACTAAACATTATATAGTCCAACAAGACAAAATAAACCGAGCCGAATAAGATTCGCTGCCTAGATCTTGGAGCCGCTCTTGTTTAGGGGGCCTTTCTTTTTAACATTCTTTTGGGCATGGAGTGGTACTAAACGACAGTTTTCAGTAAGTTTGTGAAATTACTAAACATTATAGTTCAACAAAATAATATAAACCGAGGCGAATAAGATTCGCAGCCTAGAGCCGCCCCTGTTTTGGGGCCTTTCTTATTTAATATTCTTTTGGGCATGGAGTGGCGACTTTCTAGACTCCTGCCAAGGGCCGGCCCTGCATATGTACATATATTTGTTGATATATACATGACACTATTAGTAGGGAAAGACTAAATACAGAACCCTATTTGGCTGTGTATGGTATGCACCCCCTCGAATCGCGTTGAATTCATAACATTTTCTTGTATAGAAGTTCATAACTTATTCTATGAAATTCACAACATTTGTACAAGGATCCGCAACAGTTGCGTAAAAGTTCGTGACATTTTCTTCTACCATTCATGACAATGAAATGCTATGAATCCAAAATAATTGTTATACATATGTCAAAATGTTATGAATTGATATGCAAAGGTTATGAACTCAAGAATGATGTTATGAACTTTTATCCAATATGTATGAATTTTAGGCGATTCCCGTACACACAGAAATGGTGTGCAAGTTTTGGATCTTCAATTGGAAACAACAATATGCTTATCTCTTACTGCAATTTTTTCTTAGAGGAGGTAAGAAATCACAAAAATCGTAAGGCAGTATACACGCTGCACAGTTTTTCATGATAGCTTTGAATATTTTCATTTTGGTCTTCTGAATGCTAATGGAAGTGTTCGTGCATTTCGACTCCATTGAATTAAGGAGACAGTGGAACACTGTGTCATCGTTTTTACCAGCTGAGTTTTTTGAGTAAAAAGGAGTGCGTCACCACAGTCTCTTTGTAGAGAGGAAAACCGAGAGAGAATGCTTCACCTGAGCCATCCTCCAACTACAGCAACAGTTTCCAGCCACCATATCGATTGCGCCTTAGGTTCAGCTCTCAATACACTCCGAAGCTTCGTGGTAGGGTTTCCCATGGCGAACAACTTCCCCACCGCTTCGTCTTCCTCTTCTACGGCACTGAAGCAGCACACCACCTGTGGAGCATCCCCCGAATCTTGCAATACTTCTCACAGGTGCTTAAACTTTTCAACAGAACTTGTACAAATGTGTATACATAATACATATACATGACCTGAAATACTCTGCAAGTTCTGCAACTTATTTTCGAGACACTGAAACACTTTGTTTACCTTTCCCTGCATTGTTTTCATGATATCTTGGAATAATAGGTCTTACCTAGGCAACCACTCCCGAGTGAACAGTCTCGAGGATGGCAAATAATGTGACAATCCGGAGGGAAGTAGACACATGGATATTCTACTTCCTTAGTAATAGAAGTGTTTGTGCATTTCAATCCACGCTCATTGTATTTGCCCTGTATGATTCCAGTCCACACACCTTGTAAAATTTATCACACGCGATGTATATTCTAGTTATATTTATCCCTCAATGCATATAATTCTGTTCGAATGAGTGTATACGCATGGATATAAATATTTCAACGGTTTGGAACTTCTTACGTTACACTGCATTGCTGAATTTACTGATTTCAAATAGTTGGTTTTCTGAATGCTAATAGAAGTATTATGCATTTCAATATGAACTTACCTGGCGAGGTGGGTTTTTGTTTTTCAGGTTACCTATGAGTGGCGAACTTAAATAAGTTGCTGTACTACTATAATAAAACCATCTTGGAAAGTTTTGGGTTGGTGGTGGTCCCGTGTCACCCTCAATCCATCCTTCTATACGTTTATTTCGATAGACATGTATGATTTTCTACATTTTTAGTTGCAGACCCGAATGATGTTTGTGTAGGAAGAATGATTTACCCATACATGGGGTGTCAGAGACCATTGTCGGTGTGTTGGGAGGAGGGCAACTGGGTCGGATGCTATGTCAAGCCGCATCCCAAATGGCAATTAAGGTGATTGTTTTGGACCCAATGGAGAACTGCCCAGCAGGTGCATTGTCAGATTGTCATGTGGTGGGGAGCTATGATGATAGTGTGACAGTTGAAGAGTTTGCAAAAAGGTTGGGTTTGAATGAGAGTCTTGCGAGCTAATGTTTTTTTCTCCCTATTCACTTGTTCTCTTGATGGCAATATTACTGCCACCATTCAACAGAACCTACTTTTTTAGGTTGCTGATTAAGTTTGGTATCTAGGTGTTCAGTTTTGACCGTTGAAATTGAGCATGTTAACGTAGCAACACTAGAGAAGCTTGAACAACGAGGGCTAGATGTCCAACCAAAAGCCTCTACGATCCGAATTATACAGGTATGGTGTTGGACTCAAATTCGAATCTGGATACCATTGAATAGGATATCACATAATGACCTCAATAAGTAGTTATCGAAGTCATCTGAACTAATCTGTGGGATGCATCTATGACTTTATAACGATGTGGTCGTGTTCTGACTATATTTACATCAATAATCAACCGCATCTCTTGCATAAATATTGTGTTACCGGTAGCATACATTGTCTGTTGGGGCTTTTATTTTATTGTTTGCCATTTGAGAAATCAAGTTAATTATACTTAGATATATATTGCAAAAATTTTGGTAGTGACATATTGATCTATGTTGAATGTGGACATGGTTAATTGTATTTAGTTGCTCTATCCAGGAAGTGGTTTATGAGAAAGTAGATGTATAGATATCCTGAATGTTTGTTAAAGAACCACCAACTCTATTGATGTAAGTTTGTTTCTGGTTTGGGTATTACCGTCTCAGGATAAATATCTCCAAAAGGTTCATTTTTCTCGCCATGGCATCCCACTTCCTAAGTTTATGAAGGTTAGTCACCAATTCACCATGTCATGAGAACATTATTATTTTCTTTTTCTGAAAATGATAGTGGAGAATATCACTGTGTTTGATAGAAAACTATGGCTTAGACAGATAGATGATCCTGAAAGTGCCAAGAAGGCTGGTGACCTGTTTGGGTATCCTTTAATGATAAAGAGCAAAAGGCTTGCTTATGATGGGCGGGGAAATGCTGTTGCTAAGAGGGAAGAGGAGATCTCTTCTGCAGTACAAAGTAAGATCTTTGCTTCTGTAAACAATTTGGAACTTCATCATAATACTTTTCTGGTGATTTCCATCCATGCAAATGATCCAATAATTTGCTTTCCACTGTTGGAAAATATAATATGGTAATATTTTGGCAAGGAATAGACATCCATGATTTTACTCCAGACTCAGTATGTAGTTAACTAGCTATGTATTTTTCACTTTAATTTTGTCGTTCCCCCTATTTGTTTTATTGTTGGTAAAGTCCCTACCAGATTCCATGTGATTCTGAATCACAGAATCTTGACTCGGACTCCCCATTTTGGAGCATCAAACTTTTGGTTGATTCATGAGCTCTAAGTTTGTTGTCTCTGACTGCTTTGCAACAAAAATTTATGATCAGTCTTCTTACTCTAGACGTCTAATATCGTAGCCTTTGGGTTATATACGCTAGGATGGTAAATGGTTCTCAAGTAGTATGAAATTTTTAAAGTCTTACGAAAACACGATTCATGCCATATTTAGGTGAATCTATTTTGGAGGATAAATCTTACTATTAGCGGTGCAAAGATACACTTCATATTTACTTTTCATGCGATTTGTAATAGTTGATTCAAAACTGTTCTTAACTTTGTTACTTACCAGAAAGCACGAAAATAATTTCACAGTGTCTAGTGAAAAAATAACCTCTTTACTCTTCCATGATTTATTGATCAAACCCTGATTAGAGTATTTAATAGAATTCAAACCAGGTTCTTCGACCCATTCTTTCCTTTCTTTTTCTTCACATGTCACAATACATGTAAAGGTGTTTGAGGCTATAACAACTTATAAACATACATTTTTTGTCGCTATTTTCGTGGAATAAGATAGTTTAATATGATATGGATCGAATCAGGATGCTATGTTCTTAAAATAAGTTTAAGAAGTCATGAATCTTGTTGAGTATAATAATCAATATGAAATCAAGAGAAACTACATACGAGAGTACATGTCTTTGTATATTAGATGTATAAATTAATTTTTCTTTTGAATTCTTCTTTCCTCTGAATCATCTATGATAGCACAGTCAATCAGTCAATTGGGTTATATAGGATCCTCGATCACACCTTGAACCCACCCCTCATTATAGAAGCTAGCGTCTTAACTAGTAGATAACATTATCATCATTCGAAACGAGACTAAAGTCGCATCAATCAAGTCAAGATTTTCGTTGTTTTGTGCCTCAAATTATCATGCTTATGGTGAATTGTTGGTATTTAAATCCATAGATGCCGGTTTACATATACTCCCTCCGTCCCTAAATAAATGTCTAGCCCACAATCCTAGGCGTTTAAAAAGGTGTATTTTTTCTTTAAAAAATTCAAACTTTTTTCATAACTTGAAAGAACTCATTGATATCTATTGATTTGTGGGGGAAAAAAATGCATCCTTTTAAGGCCTAGGTTTGCGGTCCAGACATTTAATTAGGGACTGAGGGAGTATTATATTAATCAGTATATTGCACATTCACGAGTTTAGAGAAAGGCATTTCTGATTTAAGTGCTCAATGATGCTTTTCATGATGTACTTTATTGTGGACATTATTCAAATCAAGTTAAACTAGATAAAACTTCATTGGAATTCCATGTTTAGGCCATGCATAAACATTTTATGGTATTTTATCCATATCAAATTTTCTGCCAAGTCAACAAATTCAAAGCATTATAATTGCATCCATTTT
The DNA here is from genome assembly GCA_019656835.1 of Rhododendron ovatum. Lineage (NCBI taxonomy): Eukaryota > Viridiplantae > Streptophyta > Magnoliopsida > Ericales > Ericaceae > Rhododendron > Rhododendron ovatum. Next base: position 29,219,084 of record CM033801.1, on the reverse strand, counting down.
TTGCACTTACAGTAGATTTCCAAGTTGATGCTTAATTTGTAACGCATGAATGCCATGAAGAACTAACATGCCTTATTGGTCATTGTTTGCATCTCGAACACTTATCAGGCATGGACACAGTCACACAGCATGTACACGAGAAAATACTGCGGCATACGGCAGGCAGCCCGTCCATTTCATTGCATACTAATTTTTTTGAGTTTGACATGTTTGGGACGCATGCATCGCAAGTTGGACATGATAGAGGACATGGTAGGGGTTGTTTAGTAGTTCAAAACAAACTTGTTTCGGGAGTCAAATCGCCTATGTGATACTAAAAATGGCAAAATTTCTAAATGAAAAAACAATTAGTTTGGACGAAACTCTACTTGATCAAAATACTCATACTTCTCTCTCTCTCTCTCCCTCTACTAAAAATGGCAAAATTTCTAAATGAAAAACATTAGTTTGGACAAAACTCTACTTGATCAAAATACTCATACCTCTCTCTCTCTCTCTCTCTCTCTCTCTCTCTCTCTCTCTCTCTCTCTCTCTCCTTGGAAATCTCATCGGCTCATTCTCTCTTGCTCCATAGCAAATGGTTGCACCATAGGTTATGTCTGAGAAGTCAAATGCTTGATTTACCCTAGTTCTAAACCTATTTAATGTTTGATGTCACCGATTTTTTATATTTAGTTCTTCTGAATTGTTGCTGGATGTCCTATATTTATTGCATCTAGTTTGTGGGGGGATATTACATTCTTACTGTCTATTGTTTTTTCTTTTATTTCTACTTGTAGATAGACAATCTATTGATTATGTAGAACTAGTTTTCTTTTCATTTATTTTTAGTTGGGTTCTTTGTGGGAGTGAATTAGTAACAACTAAAAAATTCAAAAAAAAGAAGCTTGTTTTGTCATATCTCAACCATATTCTATTGATGTGGATTAACAAACTTCCCTCTGTTCTATTGTATATACTATATATTGCTTCCAGTTCCCCTAATTATCTAGGCAACTCTCTTTGCAGCCCTTGGAGGATATGATCATGGGTTATATGTTGAGCAATGGGCCCCATTTGTGAAGGTCGGTTTCAACTATGTGCCATTTGCTTAGTACTATTTGTCATGTGATCCGTACATCTACTTTGTATCCCTAAAAACTTCTGCTTGTTTTCTGTTTGCTTGTGTGTTTTTTGATGTTGAGTTGTACATTACCAAGGTAAGACACACGAGCTCAGCTACTATGAGTTCCAAACAAACAGTTTTAGTGGTTGATTTGGGAAGAAGCTTGGAAATTTCAACTCTGTCAAAACATAGTTTATGGTTGTGACAAGTAACTGTTGAATTTGCTGTCACATTTGGGATGCTTCATGATATTTTCACGTGGCAACATATGACTGCCTATTCATGCTTGAGAACTGAAAACAGTGGTGATCACATTTATCAAAAATTTTACTCTTGAAGTTCTAGAATTGAATATGCTCACTTGAACAAAGATTTCTAACTTCTAACATAATGTCTATAGTGGAATCTCTTTATGGGATACTTTAGTGCTATTGACACAATGTCCACGCATTATCAAAGAAAGGCGGTTATTGGGGAATAAGAAAAGTTAGGGCGTAACACTCATCCTATTTGAGTTCCTCTAAAGGATAGACCTCGACAGAAAACTGAAAAGTAATGACAGCGAATGATGGAATTCAGTAGTTAGTTCCTCATATGTAACTGTTCACTTTGGAGGCCTACTAGTACTATTGAAATTTGAAACGTAACTGTTCAAAAGTAGAATCTTCAATGGATGCGAGGGGGCATAAGGTTTTCTTTTTCTTTTATATAGAAACTAAAATTTGACTACACCATTAATTGTCGGTAAGTATGGTGTAACAAACATTTGCTACCACTTGGAGTGCCTTAGAAGTTAGAAACATTTTTCTTTTTTTGCTTTTTTCCTCCTTTCCAAGGTTTGAGATGGAACTACATCTTTGGTCATCAAAATTTCTCGGTCAAAACTGGTATTTGTTTGGGGTGCTTGTGAGGTGCAAATGAATGAGTAATTTGGAATATTCTGTTACTTATTTGGAGGTTCAAATGGGTGTTTTCCAGATTGTTAGAATTTCTCACTTTTTTTCAGTTTTTGTACTCGTGGTAGTTTAGAACATCTTTTCAGGAATAACCAAATAATATCTAGCATGTGCTTAACTTTTAAGTATGGCATGATAGAGGTAAAGCTTACACAATTGTTATGCTTGGTAGTAAAAAGTAAATAAATCCTGTTGTGCACTTTGCTTATATGTCAACAAAGTCGAAAGTACCCGTGATATTATGACACTATCACACCAAAGCTAATATGCAACTCATCGTCTTTTTTGTGGTTTTGCAATTTTAGTTTGAACACTTCAGGCAATTCCTGTAGCAGTTATGCTTTAATCCAATGCAATTTGTTGCTTCCTGTTCTTAATCTTTTCCTTGTGGAATTTCTTTTTGATGGTGGTATATTTGCAACATTGTCATGTCTTGTTATTTAGGTACCTGTTATATGGCGTAAGAGTCACTGATTACAATTGTTTTGTTTCGTTTTTTTGGGTAGGAGCTAGCTGTGATTGTAGCTAGAGGGCGTGATGAATCTATCCTATGTTATCCTGTTGTTGAAACCATTCACAGGTAAATATTTCAGCTTCACTAGTTTACTCAACCTGTTTCTTATTTCAACCTCTGATGGCATATTGTTTGTGATCTCTGTCATCAGTAAATGTAATAAATATGCCTGCGGATCTTTATATTGTTGCAGGGAAAACATTTGTCACATTGTTAAGGCACCTGCTAATGTGCCATTGAAGATCAGGAAACTTGCTACTGATGTTGCCTATAAAGCAGTTAGTTCCTTAGAGGGTGCTGGAGTATTTGCAGTGGAGTTGTTCTTGACAGAGGATGGTCAGGTTGCGTTATGTTGTTTCATTTGTTTGTGCAATTGTTTGTTGGTTGTTCAAGAAAAAATTTCCTGATGGTATGTTCTTATCTAAGTTATTCTTGTGCGCAGATTTTGCTAAATGAAGTAGCTCCTAGACCTCACAATAGTGGCCATCACACAATTGAATCATGCTTCACTTCACAATATGAGCAGCATTTGCGGGCGATTCTTGGTCTTCAACTAGGTGATCCATCAATGAAAACTCCAGCTGCTATTATGTACAACATACTGGGTGAAGACGAGGTGAAATACATTTGCGTTATGAACTTTCCCCATTATAGTTGCAATTAGAAAACAAGTTCATTAAAGCTGACTTCTCAGAAACAATTGCATGACAGCTGAAAGATGGGTTCCTTGATGGCTTTGACTTTATGTTCATCATAACATAAATTGATAAGTATGTATTAGAAATGCAATTAGTTATTAAGAAGAGATTTGTACTAACCGGTAGATGATAAATCGTAAAATATAATGTACCTGGAGTGGTGAGTGATTAAACATCAAGTATGTGAGGGGCAAAATGCAGAATTTGATGCAAATATAGCTTTGGAAAATTAAATGACCAACTAACAAGACCCGAGATGAAGGTAGTCTTCCAAGTTGCGTAGTTATTTACAAATGGAAAAGATTGGCTTTTCAAAAAAGGTTATCTGGTTTCCAAACCCGAAGAAATACATGGAAATAAAGCTAGAAAGATGTGATGGTGAGAAGTGGTATAATAACCAAGGCTTTCCATGAATGGTTCTTTTGACATGAACTGTTCTGCTAAAAGATCACTGTTTAGTTTCCTTAAAAATTTGAAAAAAAAAAAGCCTACTATCCCTGCAGACCCCGCCCAACCCTATTCTGTTTAAGAAAAGATTAATCTGGGTGTCTTGACGTTAACAACCAGATGAACTTCCAATGGCTTTTGAAGGAACTCTACCTGGTGAGCCCTTGAACACAATGCCAAGTTTCCCTGTGGGGTTTGATAAATTGTTTGTTGGACGCTTTGGTTTAGTCTTTGTTTAATCATTCAGAAATATAAAATTTACAAGCTGTCTTGAAAAAATAAGACCTATGGGAGTTATTTTGCCACTCCCCTTTTTGTTAATGCCACTCCCCTTTGTGTCTTATTTGATGATTTGTTTTGTGAGAGAAGGGGAGTGGCATTAACAAAAAAGGGAGTGGCAAAATCAATTCCCACCTAATTACCATTCATAATAAAGGAATAGATTAGCTTAAACTTCACAGATCCCAAATAAGAGCATTATATGATTTTGTCGTTTTGGATATATTATTAAGTATATTAACCATCGAGAGATTTTTTTTGTGTGTGTGCGTCCACCTATTTGTCTACCCAATCCATCCCCGTACTAAACAATAGTGCTACGGTGACCGCAATTGGATATGATGTCATGTGGCTCCATATTTGCACTCATCATATATGCATTGCAAGACACATAAAATGACGACAACAATATTACCTAAAGAGTCATATTACATGCTGTTTAAATGTGCACTAAAATCACTTTCACGTTTTTCTCATGGATAATTTTGTTCTTAGGCATCTTCTGTCAATTCTTTTGAGTTTTGAGTAATGTAGTGACCCATCTTTGTTTTTTTCCTTTCCCCACGGTCCACTTAGCATTCTCATGTTTAAAAGTTTTCTGTTGATTTAGATCTTTGCAAACTTTGTTAGACTCTTAAATCATGTGTAAGTGTACTTTGGATGGGTGTTCAAATTCTAAAGTTGAGTGGCTGGGTTATTTATCTTCCCGCTTTGGAACAGATTAGCTGATATACAACTCCATGCCCAGGGTATTCATTTCAATACCCATGGCCAAACTTGGCGCTGCCAGTGCATAGCACCCTGTCTAATTTTTTCACTTTACCTTCTCATATTCAATTACTGGTTCATATCATGTCTGTAACATCAGTGAACTTCCAAGCAAAAGTGTCATCTTTTCTGCTTTTCTTTTATATTTCTTGATAGGTAGCAACTAACTTAACTGGTTTGATATGTTACCGGTTGTCATGCCTCCAGGGAGAACCAGGTTTTCTTCTGGCTCATCAACTTATTGGAAGGGCATTAGGTATTTCAGGGGCAACTGTTCATTGGTATACTAAGCCAGGTTAGATTATTAGGTAGAACTATTCAGTTTATGTTCTTCATGTTGATTGTTCCACTTCTCTCCCAATATTATGTTGCTTGTTTGAACGGTATTGCAGAAATGAGAAAGCAACGAAAGATGGGTCACATCACGATAGTTGGCCCCTCTATGGCCATTGTGGAAACACGACTCAAGTTCATGCTTAACGAAGAATTATTAAATGGGGATACCGCAGGTCAGTTGTCTAGTTAGTAACTTGGTATTTTATCAGTCTAATGCATTTCTGATAGTTGTGCCAGATTAGGAGAATCTGCATGTTGTTTTGCGTAGTTATGACTTCAGAAACACATAAGAAGATAGGCAGTTGCATTTGTTTTGTTAGCCATTTCCTGGCAGTTTCTGGTTGGACAGAGACTTCAATTGGCAGTGTTCTTTAGTCGTGAAATAACTTGTCATCTGCAAGTAAAAAAGACATGCCTCAAATGCTACCTCACACGGTCCCAATGCTTGTCTGACTCTCTCAGAGGATACTTGCATATTTCTACAGGTGTCTTGGTCTTTAAGGTCATGGAAGGAAAATGATGTGTGTTACCTGACTCATCAAATCAATACCTAACTGCACTTTCTCTCACCCACTTCAAGGAACTACACTTCGTCGTCAACTATGACAATTCCACATGTTTAAATTTTCCAATGTTGTGATTTTATTTTATTAACCACAAGAAGCCATGATATTGCATTATGTAAATGATTCCGGTCTCATAGTTCCATAGGTCCTCATTTCCTATGCATATGTTAGCGAGTAACTGAGGTGTGAAAGAGGCAGTTCATTTTGCACCACCGCTAGGAAGGGAGTGGAAAAAGGAGATGCCCGACACATCTCTTTCACTGTATCCCAAAATTGGAATTTTTTTAACACAGAAGTCGGTATTTTGAGATTGATGAATTGGGTATCTGGATCTGCACATGCATCTGAAACACTTCTCTACTCTAAATTGCAGTTAAACATGTCTAGAAGAAAAATTGATCTTGTGATGCATGCAAAGCTCTTGTCCTAGTCTAAGTCACAAAGTTGTGCGATCTTGGGGGTAATTTGTAGTTTTGTCAGCATTGCTGACTCTAGTACAAGATGGTAATGTGCGCATGCTTACCAAAATGACATTCAAATACCAAGCTGTTATATATATATTCATGTTGCTCTCCTTTTTTTCTTGACAGTCACACCACGTGTTGGGATCATTATGGGTTCTGATTCAGATCTTCCCGTCATGAAGGATGCAGCAAGGATATTGAATATGTTTGACATTCCTTATGAGGTCACATTGTCATATAACCTTTATTCGCTTAAATTTGTTTTCTTAAATCACAAGTAAACTAGTCACTTGTGGGTGACATTTATATTGATGGATTAAGTTGTGCAGGTGAGAATAGTCTCAGCACACCGGACTCCTGATATCATGTTTTCTTATGCGTCATCTGCTGGGGAGCGAGGGATTCAGGTTATCATTGCTGGTGCTGGAGGTGCTGCCCACTTGCCAGGTTGGAATTCATGAATTATATGTTCAGGTTACATTTCTTTAAATGCCAGATGACCATTGACATCCTTTTTCTCCTTCTTTAGGCATGGTCGCTGCACTAACACCCTTGCCTGTTATTGGTGTTCCTGTACGCGCCTCATCACTGGATGGACTTGATTCTCTCTTGTCAATTGTGCAGGTATATTTCATGCCAACTTTTCCTGAAGTAGGTTTTGGCGTTTTGCAATGTAATGTTTGAAGAATGTTGAGAATTTGCACTAGTCATAGGTCATTTCTTGAAATGGAAAGCTAAAGCTGAGATCTTTATTTCATAGACTGGATACTTTTGGGATAATTGATGGTAACTAGTGAGCATAAAAATTTTCCAATGTGTATGGCTACTAATTTTCTGTGCCTTTAAAGGGACTTGTTGCCCGGAACTCTCTATTTTCTCTTGAATCTGCAACTCTAATAGCATAACTGATTGATAGCATGTGGAGATTATTGATGACAACCAGATGCCATGATTATGCGACATGCGATACGTGGTTCTTGTTTTGCTTTCTCATTCATATCTCACTGTCATTCTCATGTGCAGTCCAACTGGTATCACGTTAGTATCTTCTTCAACTTGATGTCTGGGTTTATAATATCAGCTGTAGTGTAAGTGTAAGGTTTTTTTGAAGACATTATGTTAAAATCCCTACAAATAGTGATTTTTGTTTCAATGTGCAGATGCCAAGGGGAGTTCCTGTTGCAACAGTGGCAATAAACAATGCCACCAATGCAGGTTTGTTGGCAGTAAGGATGTTGGGGGTTGGTGATGCTGATCTGCAAGCAAGGTTTTTCTCTCTCTCTCTCTCTCAAAATGTCACTCTCTCATTGTTGCTTATCCTTTCTCGGAAGAGAGAGGGATAAGGAAGCAAATATGCCTATAAGTAATTTCCTGGTGAGATGATTATTGTGGTGGACTGTTTGCATCCTAAGAAGCACAAAAATGCTACAAGACACTGACACTCCGACGCCACCTTAGTCAAAAACTGCTAGACACGACACACCTTGTAAGATAAAGTGTAGATGATTTTATATATCATAAATGAATGCTATATTCGGTAAATTCATCATAACATTGGTTGGCATTAGAAGGATGCCAGATACAATCCCTAGATGACTGACTAATTCACCACGCAATAAGAATTGTATCGCGAACAACTAGCAAAATGAACAATACAGCATTCGAGTGTAAAGTATTGGTCTAATGTAAAATGAAAACATGGATGAATTGTTCCATTAATCCATGTGTAGATGGCATACATCATCTAAGACAACATACAAATGAGTGATATGTAGGTGGTTCTCATCCCAATTTATTTAATTTATGAGATTGGAATGCATTCATGTATGTCAAAGACTCAAAATGATGAAAATGCGTCGGCCAAATAGATGAAAATGTCTGTCAAGTGTCTGAAGGGGTGTCCAGTCCCAAAAAATGAAAACAAACCTACACGCGTTTGAACGAGTGTCTGACTAGTTTGTATCCATTTGTAATGCATGCTTTACGTTTTGTGCAGAATGTCCCAATACCTTGAAGACACTAAAAATGATGTCCTTGCGAAAGCAAAGAAGCTAGAAAAAGATGGTTGGGAAACATACTTCAATTCTTAGCCTCCCCCCAAAAGCATCTGGTTTATTTTAACCTCTTTCACGGGTTTCTTGGTGCTCTTGGTGCGAGTTTGGAGGGAATCCCGCCTTATATTTCTTCAGTCTTCTCAACAAGAGATTGAGAAAGATACCAGAGCCGTTGAGAGGGTTCTACCAAACACGGTAATGTTCATCGAAAGGAGGGATCATAATCAGTACCCTCATCTTAAATAGCTTTAGGCCAGTGTTAAGGGTTGCAGACTGGAGAAACGGCTATGGGGATCATCGAAAAGTGGAGTCCTGAAACTTTGTCAAACCGAATGCTGAGAAACACTTCATCGGAAAATGGAGTTTGTTATTGCAAATAACTTCATCAATTGGAAGGCTTTTTTTTCTTGGTCGAGTGTACATTTCTTTTATATCATTTTGTTTCGATTTGGTTTACGAATACTGTGATGGTTGGATGACTTCTTTTAAATTTGTATTGACGATAACACAAACATCACAGATGGTTTGTAGCTGATTTAACTCAACTTTGTCTTGAATCGGGCTTCCATCTCCTTTGGTACGTCATTTGTTTGGCTGGAAAATATTAGGATTGTTTTGATTTGCATAACGGCAAATACGTCAAAATTTAGAAGATTAAATGATGTCATTTATGGAAAAAAAGGAAAAAAAAAAAAAAAAAGAGAGATGATTCCTAGTTTTCAAGGTTATGTTCACAGCAGCAAAAGAGAGGGAAATGAGTAGTATTGAAATAATGGAAATATAGTTTAGGAGTAGCATTCATGGCAATGTAGATACACACCTACCAATTATACCTCCAGTCTCACTCCTCTCTCATTTGTACAAATCAATAAGCAAAGCCCGTGTTTTCAAATGTTTTTCTTGTCGTAAGTTTTACGTATTATTATTTCTTTGTATATAATACTCCTGTAACTAGAAGAATCAAACATTGTTTTGTTGATAACTTAATTGTCCAGGCCATATGTGTTTCCTATACTCGGAATTATGAATGAAAGAAGCATGGTAATATGCATGGAAATAGATGTGATGGCTGTACTGATTTCATATTATATATATATGGGATTTCATTGTTGGTCAAAAAAAAAAATAAATAAATGTGGGTCTTTAGGTCTGTCTTTTTTGATGTCTTTTGGTTTTAATTTGGAGGCATGATTTTGCAACAAAACGTCCTCATGGCTCCTTGGATCTTGAAAATATAAGGGGATACCATTTCAATGGTATGTTGTAACCAATCACTTTGCGCATATATTGTTAAAGGTTAGATCTGTTTTCCTTCCTCTCCGTCCATACCTTCAATGATAGAAGACTAGGTGGGTTGTGTTGTATTAGCTATCCAGTCTAGTATATACGCATCTCAGCTAATCATGGGGGACTAATTCCACTGCCTACTTGCAGGGCTCCTAATTAAGCTAGAGCCTGAAATTGTTTATTTATTTTAATCAGAAGAAGAGTTGAACTCTTGACACCTAAGGCATCTCTGATTCCATTGGGTCAAAGGCCTTTTGGCGGCCACAAAAGAGTTTATAGCACCTAAGAGATTTCAAACCTAAAACCTTAGAAATGGACAAATCTTAAATCTCAAGGCTTGACTTGTTGACCACTAGGCCAAGCCCCTTGGGGTTAGGTCAAGAACAACGTACTAATAACGAAAGGAACAATCCCAAGGGGTTTAACCATGTGGTTATGAAAAAGTAATAAGTACTCATTCATGAGGTCACATATTCTATTCCCACGGAGGTTAAACATTCCAAATCTTAGGGTCACTAAAGGCTATGCTCGGTCGTTACCTTCAAGATCTCGAAATTAGTCGAGGTACGCGCAAACTGGTCCGGACGTCCGGTTATAAAAAAAAAAAAAAGGAAAAAGGCCCTTAGACTAATATAGATATGGACCTTCACCTACGTCAACACCCGAGACATATTCGTCCGGTCGACGCCGTCCATCAACTGCAGTATACATACGTGGAGTCATGGACCATATGATTACGTGTTGAATTGAATAATACAAAATCGGATCGAGGTTGACCTTAACAAACCTTATTATTATTCTGGTGATGATATCGATCGGAGTCAGTCATCTTACAAGACTTGCTGACCGACCGTGTGTGACCAGCACTCAAAATCACAACCAGAATTGCATCGTACACGTACAGCTTGCTGCCACGCGTTGGGGAAAAAAACTGTTCCGGGCTGATGATCAGCGGTGGCGGCGTCAGAAATATAAACCAACGGTAGCGGATTCAGAAATTTGATACAGCGGGATCACCATTTTTTTTTTTGTAACTGTAGTATGTGACTTACTGTTAACCACATTCACACCAAAATTAATTTTAGCATTCATGATAAAGTAACAATTTTAAAGTATAGATATATATATATATATATGTATATATATATGTATTTTAATAACCAGCTACTTGAGCACACTTGTGAACCTCGACTATATGCGTAAAAACGAAATTATCACATGTCCATCATCTATTTTTCTATTATTAACTCTATGAGTATAAGTTTCGGAAACCAAAAATGTACAAATGCAATGTGTGAATTCATATTGAGTACTGCACAAATGATCGGAGAAGTTGGAGGAACGGAGAGAAACAAATAAAAATAAAAAGACTTGGGAGGATTGTGGGAGACTCAAACACACCCTTCTATTTAGAATCGAAAAATCTATGAGTACCGACCATTGGGGGAGGGAAAACGTACCGACGGCCGCCGGCGGGCCGTCTCCGGCCACCGGACGGCCGATCCGAGCCGTTCAAAAATTCTATAAAAAAAAAACCGATACACATATATATACGAAAAAGGGTGCTTTGATCAAGCACTCTACACACCTCGGATGCCATTTGATTCCCGCGTTGGCCCCATCGGTTTTTTTTTTTAGAATTTTTGAATGGTTCGGATCGGCCGTCCGGTGGCCGGAGACGGCCCGCCAGCGGCCGTCGGTACGTTTTCCCTCTCCATGGTCGGTACATATAGCAACACTCATTTAGAATGCCAGCACCTTACCACTGCAACAAATGCTACCTACTTGCATGTATTTGACATATAATATTTTATATATACAATCAGTCGCAAATGAGAGAGTCTTTATTTTAGTTAAAATACGGACCTTTTCATTTCTTTCATTTTCCGATCGAATTTCGATGATCCGAGCCGCTCAATGTGTTCAGAACGTGATTTTAAGGATACCCTCAAGAAATCGGCAAAAAAAATGACCGGGAAGAGTTTCATTCGAGCAGTTTTTGTTTGAACCGTTCGATAAAAAAAACAAACAAAAACTGCTCGGATGAAGCCTTTCCTAGTCAATTTTTTTGCTGATTTTTCGGTGGTACCCTTAAAATCACATTCTGAACACATTGAGCGGCTCGAATCATTGAAATTCAATCGGAAAAGGGAGGTCCGCATTTTATTAAAATGAGGTGGTCCTTACGGGAGACGGACTATATATATATATATATATATATATATATATATATATATATATATATATATATATATATATCGGAACGGTTTTGAAAATCCCAAAAAAAATCCCTCCAAATCTTAATCTCATAGTTCTCAATCAAATTTTGATAATCTGAGCCGTTCAATGTCTTCAGAACATGATTTTAAAAATACTCGCAAGAAATTGGCAAAAAAAATGACCGGAAAGAGCTCGATCGGATCAGTTTTTGATGAAAACGCTATTACCCTTAAAATCACTTTTTGAACACATTGAGCAGCTCGAATCATTGAAATTTGGTCGGAAAAGTGGAGAAAATGAGACGTCCTTACCTTAACTAAAATAAGAACGCCCTTATAAGAAGTGGACTAAAACGAAAAAATTTCTTGGAGCTCCATTAACCACCAATACATACACGAAGAATGAAGAGCACGATAATAGTACCAAGAAATCACTCGTTTCTCCTTATTTTTAAAGTCTTTTCATTATGCGCGTGAACTTTATTTGGGCTAACGTGTGAGGTATTCAATTATGAATTACCTAAACTTATAGATGCTCATATATTCGACTGAGTGTTCAAATAATTAAAGCTGAAATAAATTACTACTATTAATAAAGGGAAATAATGTCAAAAGAAATGTTTTAGGGTGTTCAGCTCATGCGCGCAGGCTTGAGTATCAAAACCGCTGAATTTACCTAATATTCCCTACAGTCTACGGCATATATATCCTGTTTTTTCCATTTTAAGTGAATATCCATCCTAAAGCATAGGGCCGCCTCTAGCCTCGGTCTCAATATCAATATTCGCGTGGAACTAAAGACTAAGTGTATAAATATCAATCGCGCATGGGGAGAGGGGAAAGAAAAATGGCAGTTTACCTACGCCCTAGGGCAGAAAATCAATCAGCAAGAAATTCATGCCCGGGAGTACTCAGCGAGACGTTTTAAACAAGGAATTCTTTTTAGTCCAAACAGATACTTAATTGAAATTAAAGGGAATACTGGAGTAGTACTGTAGTTGCAATTGTTCGACGGTATGCTGCAAGCCCCGTTTGATTTGGTTAAAATCGACCTTTCCAAGGCCAAAGACGGAGAGAGGGGCAGATGAGTCCGAGCGACCGTCCTGCCCAGGTTTCAAAATGGTCGTTAAAATGTTTTTTTTTTTTTCCTCAAAAACGTCAAAATTGTATGAATTCGTCTGCCCAACGTTTTTCGATAATTCTAACACCACCCGCCCGTGCACGACTGTTTTGAACAATTTAATAATCGTTCTCCCTAGATGGTACGCATCTATGTATAAATTGAACACTCTGTTTAAAATTTTACCTTTTTCAAATCAATATCAAGCCACGAGATTATACAAATCTACAATTGTTTGTCACTATATTTTTGTAATTGCATTAGTTGATCGAAAATTCATTTTTTTTGGTGATACACAATGACGGTGGCATTGGGTGGGCGAACATTAATTCTTGGATAAAATCTTGCCTCCATTCCTGTCCACAGCCTTGTTTGTTTAGTTTCGAGGAAATTAAGGTCATTTTCAATAGTGGAGTTAGACCCATATTAGCTCAGAAATTAGGCAAGCCTGCTGACTTTTTATTTTGAAAAAACCAAAAAAAAAACTTGTGGCTAAGGGCTTCAGAAGAGCTAAAAGCCTAGTTGAGAGAGAGAGAGAGAGAGAGAGAGAGAGAGAGAGAGAGGAGGTGAAGAGATATATATAAATTGCGGCCATGCAAATTTATACGCATATGTTTATAAAAAAAAATATTACTACTATGTTAACAACACTATTGAAGCAATTTTTGTATAACGGGTCATCTTGCACATATCTCGACTAATTCAGGAGCTCTGAATTTAACGACCGGACAAAACATCCAGTGGCCCCAAAGTTTAGAATATTTGACCTCCGTAAAATTTGAACATACGATTTTTCATAGAAGACAAACACTTATTTGCTATCTTATGTCTACTTAGCCAAATCCCTTAGGGTTCACCATTGAAGCACTTCTTCACACACTAAACTCTGAAGCAGTACTCATTCACACTCTGAACTAGAACACATTAGGGTCTACTAATTTTTATACTTCCGCATCATAGAATTACACTTTCTCATATATATCGTATGTTATAATTTGGTCGATTCAAAAGAACAATTTACTATATATTTTCTCCGTTCTATTTTGATTGTCTCGTGATATTCTATTTTGGAAAATATCAAAAGACATGTTCACTTTCGAAATTCATAAAATTAAAGTTTTATTACTACCCCTATATTTACTTGAAGTACTACTACTTACATCAATCATATCACTTTTTGACAAGAAATAATTGAAATATTAAAATATTTTTTTATGTATTCATTATGCCCCTTAAAAAGTTGAAATTTTCAAATCCAGCTATCAAAATGGGACGCGCGGATTATTTTTTATGGTGCTAAAAAGAAAAGAAAAGAAAAGATGTTACTTGTGGCAAGGTTTGGTCGGTTGACTTGTAAGCACTTCCCATTGGGTAAAATGTGGAGACAATCGACCGGTTCAAACTGTAATTAGCCCAAAATGGAGACGACTTAGTATATGATATTGAACAGGTTTGTTTTTTTTTTTTTCACTCGATAGATGTCTAGTCTATTTTTAAGAAGATGGAAAATGGATATCGTTGAGCGGCATACGGGTAGGATAAGTCCAAAAGGCATCAACCATCACACTCGCGTTCTCGGCAAAACTCGAACCATCACCTTTTAAGAGAAAGAAGTGAGGAAGTGACGTTGGGTTACAAACCTGCTGCCGATATTGGACGGCGTATTCAAAAGTTCTGACTTCCGTGTTTTTGGAATATTAGGAATGCTTTTAGCTCATCTTTTTTGTCAAGTTCCAAACCGCGGCTCTCTAGTCAACCCTTTAGTACAAACCGAGAAAATTACACCCTTAGCCCTCCTAGATAAGGTGTATTTTAATTTAGTTCTCATTGTTACGATTTCATCCGTTTGAAACATCACATTTTCCTTCCTTTCCATTTCGAAGTAGTCCCTTGTCGCCGTTTGTTCGTAACCGAAACGCATTTAAGCCTATCAATAGAGAAATGGAACATGTGTAAACATACGACTACCCATGAAATTGTTTAATTTTTTACGGGGTTGACCAATTAAAAGGTTATGACTTGTAAATCAAACTTTCTGCTAAATATATACTAATAAATCGATAACACTTGTAGCAGAAAATTTGAAACGGAACGTTAGTACTGGTGATGTACTAGACTAAGTAAAATGACAGTACGATGCTTGGTTAGACCTATTGCAAAGAGTTTAGAATATCCTCAAGAATAGTCACGTGTGTATTTTTTATGCCAGTTCGAAATAACACCAGCCAAAGCTACGGCAGACAAAATTGACATACAATCAAAATCGCAGAGTTAAAATTGAAAATGAATACAACTCATGACAAAGCCTTTCTAAATTGCAGGGCCAATGTTGTCATTTTGTTGCCCCATACATGCATATGCAAGCATAGCCATTTCTCTACCTTATATATATAAATGCTCTGTTTATATCCTCATAACATCTCAATCCTCATACCCTCTCTTTCATTCGAACCCTCACCAACTCATCTTCTCTTTCCAAAGCACAAGAGAATTTTTTTTTTTTTTTTCCAACTTACATACAAAAACACTACTACCCCACAAATTGAATCATTTTACCACATGCACGCACACATGGGTTTTCATGCAAAAACCATCTTCGTTTTCGCCGTACTCCTCTTGTTTGGCTGCCGAGAAAATCTCGCGACGAGGCCGCTAGAGGGAGAGGAATGGTCGAACAACCTCAAGACTCTAGCCATTCAGTCCCTGCAGAGAGGGCCCGTGACGCCCTCCGGTAGCAACCCGTGCACGTACATCCCCGGAGGAAAGCGTGGAAGGTGCACGTTGGCCGAGAACGAAAGCAACTATTCCGGGCGTGTGGACCATGCGGCGCCGCCGGCTTTTCCTGAAGTCATGGTCAAGTTTGCGTGGGCTTCGACTGCGAATGATAGCCAGAAGCAAGACGGGAGCTCTTGATCATTTTTCTTAATTATGTGTTTACTGTTATATACAGGTAGTATTACTCAAGGAAAAAAGCTTGAGTTTTGGCCATTTTTGTTGTTTTGTATTTTTTTCCTTTCTTTTTTGTTGCAGCTGGGTAGTCAACCATGTATAAGAATAATTGTGGTTGTGAAACCCATGCAGCTGTTAATTTGTATCCTAATGATTTCTGATATATATTTGATTCATTCAAGTCATTGTATAAAGTAGTAGTCATGATCTCTCTCTCTCTCTCTCTCTCTCTCTCTCTCTCTCTCTCTCTCTCCTACACAGACACTTTCATTTGCTTTCGCTAATTCCTTGAACCTTATTCACATATAATTTTTCATTGCGAACATTCGTTCACACTTTCAATTCTTACTCTACGATCGTGCTCTTCAATCCTCGTGATCTCACGAACTTTAATGTTTAATTTTGAATGTTTTCAAAGGATGCACACGCATTGTATGACTTAGACCTGAACGCATACATACATATCCATGCGAACGAAAAATACCGTCGTAGAGAAAATTTTAAATAGAAAGACATCAAAGTAATATTTTTTCAATATTTGGTTAGTCGTACGATTAACAAGAACGAGAGAGAAGAGAGGAAAAAGAAAAAAAAAGGCAAACGCGGCCCATTATCAGAGAGCGGGAGAAGAAGAAAAAAAACCAATAATTCTGTTGACACAAACTTGTTGTACACAGATTTCGTACAGATTTTTGTATTCGGCCTATTATGGATCTCACACAAACAATCCGAATCGTTCATTAAATATAAAATGTTTTTTCAAGTGCTCCCGCGAAAAAATTAACTCAATCTGATACTTATAAGTATATGATCCAATCATTTAACATTTTATTATTCTAAAAATCGAATGAAAAGTTTGATGATTGGATCGAGCATCCATAGGTACCGGATTGAGCTGATTTTTCTTAAAAGCCCTTGGAAAAATGTTTTACATTTAATGAACGGGTTGGATTGTTTGTGTGAGACCCGTAGTGGGCCCCACACAAAAATCTATGCAAGATCTGTTACCTATTTATCTATGCATATAGCACAGTTCCAAAAAAAAAAGAGGAGGAGAAGGGAAGAGAGAGAGAAAAGAGAAGTTGAGATCAAATATGTGTCTACAAAAGTACAAATGTTTACGTGCATAAGGCTTGTAGTCCAGTAGTATTTTATGAAGCTTGTTTGACGGAGGCCAGAGTTCGAGTCCCGTCGTGGACGTTTGAGATTTCAGAGCCATCGAATAGCCTTTGAATCTCTGTAGACTAACTTACTAACTCTCAATAAAAATTTAAGCAAATCTATATTTTAAAAATTCCTAATCCATAAGGACACACAATATGATCACACCATTGAGTAATGGATATCTTCACTGAAAAAATAAAGACACGTACATAATCTGAATATTTTTGGTATCATGCACGATGCAAGTTTATGATCATGATTAACACTGGAGCTCTAATACTCCCTCCATTCCAAAAACTTGGTCCTCTACGAATAGATGTATAATTTTGGATAAAGAATGAAGTGCTTTCGAACATAATTTTTATAATTTTGTCGCACAATCCTTAAGAAGTAAGTAAGATTTGAAATTTCGTGCTAAGAAATTTTTTTAAAAAAATTGTACACGTAAGTACTTTTTTTAATCTAAACATTGTACGTGTGAGGCCCGGTTCTTATTTTAAAAGAGAAGAAAGGAATTAATCATATTAAAAGGGGATTTATTTTTATGTGGGCTTTGATATTATTTTACATGATAGCCGGGTGTTAATTTTGTGAAGGAGTGCACGTGAGGTGTTTGTGTGCTGGAGTGCATGCATGGTATGTGTGTTTATTTGTTGGGTTGTGGAATGGATGAGGAAGAAGGAACAGGGGGGGGGGTGGCCGGGGAGAATATCGGGGGAATTATTATTTTGGTTGTGAAAAAGAAAGAGAGGAAGAGAGCAGTGGGAGGTGCTCCCGTAGTGGGGTTTGGCCAGGGTGGTGGTGGTTTCAATAATAATTATATGTATGAACAGAATGTGATTGGTTGTAGGAACGATTGGGACGGGTCGTTACAGTACGTATCTTCATAATGGACTAACTTTGCGAGTTGGAGGGGTATCTTTTATGGGTTGAAGCTTAAACCTAATGAACCGGTAATTCTTAGCTTATTATGGCTATGTTTGGTAACACTGCCACTTTTTTGTTTTTTGTTTTCTATTTGTAAAATCAATTTCTACTTTTTCTATAAAAAAAAATGAAAGCAGAAAATATGTTTGAGTCAACCTGCTTTAAAAAAAAAAAGAATTTCTAAAACCAATTTTTACTTTTCCTAAAAATGTCTCTCTTGGAATTTCTCCACTAATTTCCAAACAATACACGAGAGAGAGAGAGAGAGAGAGAGAGAGAGAGAAGGATACAAGGTAGAACAATTCTGCCATTGGACAATTCAAATTGAATCAAACCAATCTAACGTCAAACTGAATCAAACCAATCTAATGTCAAACTGAATCAAACCACTCCAATCATTCTCATAGTTTGATAAAAGCAAGCAAGGAAAGTACAAAAACATGAATTATGATAGAGAAACAAGAGCTGCCAAAGCATTTGCTAATTCTGCCTTTGGAGTCTCTTACCACTGCTGCAATGGATGCTTCACTACCAATGCATTAAAGCCTTTGGCTATTAAAGATTTGGCGGGCAATAGTATTGCGAACTCTAGCCATTTCTCGCAATTGAGTGGGGGTTACATTGATTTGTTGAGAAGAGCCCCTACTCGTTTAAAATACTTAGAGATGGTTTCCCCTGAATGCTGGAATCGCTCTTCGATTATGCGATTATGCGATTTCTACTGTTGTGTCCAACTACGAGCAAAAATATACAGACTTGCTCTTGGACTATTAAGTACCTTGAATGCTTTAACCTAGTGTGTACTTTAAGCGCCTCAAAAAATGCAATAAAAACATGTGTTTCCATTCGAAAACCTTCGTCACACCTTGCATCATGACCATTCAAAACCTCTAATACATAATCATGTCCTCTTAATATAGAGGTTCGACATGGAATACGATTATAGTATTTCTGATGATGTTCAAGTAGTGCTAGGGTAACCAATGTGATTATTGTTTCGTCGTCTGAATCAGACTCCAATTCCTTGTCACTGTCATCGCTAGACTCCATTTGGCTACAAAAAAGAGTAGCATACACAAAATTTTATTCTATTCAAGCAAAATATATCACGTACACGTTAGGCACACGACAATTGACCCAAAATGATGGCCAAAATTTTGCATCAGTTAAATGTATTTAAAATGTGACGTGTCATACCATAAGAAAAGTACTAAGGAGCAAGCGGCAAAAAAAGGGGGACTTAAAGAATAGTCCTCGAGTTCAATTCTTTGTAAATTTTCATCCGGCACTTTTTAAACAGTTATGTTTTCATCCTTTTAGATGATGAATTACCTATGTTACCCTTTTAATATGGATATTCATATGTAGGTGTATATTTCCTTCCTAAATTAGTGGGATTCTAATAATTGTAGTTACCTAAAATCATGGATTGATTAATGGATAGAAATGGGGGGAATTTTTAATTTTTAATTTTTAAAATCTTTAATGGATATATTTTAAACCATTCTCTCTCTTTAATTTCGTGAATTTTTGAATTCTTAGTTTTCGTGAATTTTCATAAATTGATCGTATTATATTATAAACTTACGTGAATATGGTTCGACGGCCAATTTCACAAAAATTCATTATTTATTTTAAAAATATGAACACACAATATTTTATTCATGAAAACACATGAATAAATTAATAAAAAAACATGAAAACACGAATAAATTAATCAAAAATATTAAAAAAAACATGATTACACCATGTATTTAATCGACCATGAAAAACATGAATAAATTAATGACAACAATATGAAAAATACACCATGTTTGAAACGGAAAACACCATGAAATGAAATACACCATGTAAAATTTTTACCACAACAATATCAAAAATTATTCATGAAAACACAACAACATAAAAAATACACCACGTTCAAAACAAAAAATTCCATGAAATGATCAAATACACTATGTAAAACTTTTACCACAACAATATCAAAAATTATTTGGAAAAAGGAAGTAAAGGGGAGTGGAAAAGTTTGGGGGCATGGAAAAGTCTCCACTGGAGTTCCTCAAGCAAATCTTAGCCATGCCGTCGTACTCTTTCCTTGCTGGAACCGACGGTGGCTCATCTCAATCTGCGACTTCTCTGCTCAGCTTCACTAGCGGAATGGGCCTCCAACATCCATTTATTCCGTTGGGCTTGAGCCTGGATCCGATTGAAATAGGGATTGCATCTTCCCCATGCCCTAAACGCCACTGCCGATTCGAGTATTGCCGCCGATCATGCACCGCCAATTGCCATGATCTATTCCTTTCTTTAATCTGCCTTTGCCTGGATGTTCCGCCAACAATGTTGTCGTTCGCGTCACCGGCGTCCCATCGCCTTCAATGCATCTGCGTCTCTATCAATGGAGAGAGGAGAGAGAGAGGATGTGAGGGAAGGATATGGTCGGCGAGGACCGCCGGCGGTGATGGGGTCGGCGTGGGTGTTCGAACGGAGGAGAGAGGGGGGTTAGGCATGTAGAAATTTCGGAACCAAAGGGTTTGGTTGCCGTTTTCAGGGTGGAAGGCTTTAAATATGGGGATTACGGGAATATGGGTTGCCGTGAATTAGGGAATTTGGTTTCTCAGATTGGTATCTATAATAATAATGGTTAGGACCTAGACTTTAAGATTTCATCCCAAAAATCTGCGCTACTATATATATATATATATATATAAGGGTAGTTCTGGAATTATTTTAAAATGAGGATGCAATCATAACAGTTCAAAAAGTGCCGGATGAATACTTACATGAGATGGAGTTTAAGGATGAATATTTAAAAACTCCGCAAAAAAAAGACTGAACAGTTTCAGCCGCTTGAAACCAGTGGCATCGATCGATCGAGGAGTGTTGTACGAAGATCGAGAGAGAGACCTTTTCAGCCGCTTGAAACCAGTGGGATCGAGAGAGATCGATGGATCTAGGGAAGACTCAGATGAGATAAGGGGAAGTCAACTAACATAAAGAGAGACAGAACGCACGTTCCAGATTTGACAGCCGGTTTTTTATTTTTTAAAGAAGTGAAAGTAGACTTTTGGTACTTTCTCAATTTTCAAAAATTTAGAAAATTCATTTTAATTTTTAAAAATGAAAATAGACAACCAAATTCTAAATTTTGAAAATGAAAACAGAAAACAGAAAACAGAAAATGAAATGGTTACCAAACAAGACCTATATATATAGCTCGACACACCTTGTTCTTTTTACAAGTTTTGAGAAAAAAACAGGTTTTTAGAACCTGGAATAGTATTTGTTAGTAAACTGGCTTAGTTTTGATACCTGGAACTAACAGGTTGCTAAGTTGCTAGAAAACCTGGAATAGTATTTGTTAGTAACCGGTAATTTTTGGTTGCAAATCGGGTACCACGTGGCACTCGACGCGCGCATCCAGACAGTTCAACAATGCAATCAACGGTCCGGATTAAAAAAAAGTACCGAATAGATATTAAAGAAAAAAGAAAAGGAAAATGTGTTTAAATCCGGACCGTCAATTGTATTTTTGGACAACCCAAATGTGTGCTTCGGATACCTCGTCAGCCGCACCCTATTTGCCCCCTAGAATTTCTCCATTTTTTAACAAGGAGTTCAAGGGTTTGATTCTAGTAATGGTCAAGTGTGGATAGCATTGAAACTTGGTCCTGTCAGGTCTAGGGGCCCAAGTGCTAATTCCAAGCCCGTAATAATCGGGCTGCTTGATTGGGCTGGGCCGACATGGATTAAATAAATGGCTATCCATTGATTGAAGAGAAAATGTAAAAATAATAATAATAATCAAACTAATAAATGTTTGATTTGTGTTCATCTCCGTGAAAAAATTCTTGCTACTTGTACAAATTACGACGATATAATAACACCACACATCCTTTTATCCTTCTTATATCCGCTTTCATATCCGGCCTTTTAATTAGTACAAAAATGTCACATTTTATTTTAATTCTATATCCACCTAAAACAAAACATGCAAATACACATCTCATCTTCTATAAATTACATAAACAAATCATCGATTTTATATTATATATACAGTGGGCTTTAGGTAAGGGCGTCCTCAAACAAGTTAAATGCGGACTTTGCTTCCTAGCCATTGGATCTCATCCAACGGCTCAAATAAAAGGGAGAGACATGAGGGTTAAAAAGGGACCATGGGTCGGGTAAAAAACATTCGTGGGTCAACCAAGTCTCCTCAATCAAGCCAACGAAACCTCAGTCCCCTCACTTTTTCACCCGTTCAACGCAGATGAAGAGAGAGAGAAGAAGAAGAAGAGAGGAGACGACGCCAATATTGCAAATTCATGTTGATTAAAAAAAAGAGAGAGTATGGATTGTTAAAAAAGTCGGATGACAGGAACCTTGAGGGTGAATGAGAATGTGATATCATACTTTCAGGATTCCGACGTTTGGAATGGACAGCAATAGAAATGTGATGTCATGCTTTCGGATTTCCACATTTGGAAGAGACGGGAATGGAGTTGTGATTTCTAATGAAACATCCGATCAGGATTCACATTCCCAAATTGAGTGAGAATGTGTTCCCATGGGGTAAGGGAAGATTTATGAGCGTGGAGTTGGTGATATGAGAAACATGCTCAGTTGGGTCAACCACATCAAAACAATGGTGAAAAAAAAACTAACATTAGAATATCTTGTAATAAGGAAATTAACAATTAGATAATACTATATCACAAACAATTAAATAAAAATTTAGGATTTCTAATTTTTAACGTCTCAAAAAAACAGAAGAAGAAAATTACAGTTGTATAACAACCGTACCAAACTTGGAAGAGTTGTTATACAAAACTTGGAAGACTACCATGGTTGACATGTTTTTGAAGCTCAATGACCCACATAATTTGCCTAATTGGGAAAGGCCGCCTCCTTTTTTGAGCAAGAGGATACGCTTTTCATCATCTTCCGTTATAATATGATTTTATGGAAGGAATCGAGTTTCTGAAGGGGATAATAACTTGTGGTTGTGATCAACAACAAATGTAGTGACATGCCATTCTTGTGGAAAAATACCAAAAGATTTTCGTAATTTGATATGCATATGAGCTTGACATCCACATTTCAATGATAGTCTGTTCTGTTGTTCTTTGGAAGGATCGATCCACAATTTTCAAAGGCGTCTTTCCTTCACGGTGGCAAAAAAAGTCTCTCCTTTTAACTTCTCCATTTTTTGTGATGAAGCGGCCTTTTCGGATGGCAAAACAACTTCTATTGGCATAATTTTTGTAAAAAACGAAAGCCTCCTCTTCACTGAGAAAACATTGTCCGGAAAAAGATAGAAAATCATTTTTCACTAAATTATTCATCTCTTCGACACTTTCACCGGATTCTATAGTTTCATCTCCCTGAGGAATCTCATTCAAGTCAAAAATATTTCTTTGTTTCATTTGGTTTAACTCACTGTCCAAACATTCATCATCCATTGTCCTACAAATTAAAATACCAATATTTGGTGAAAATAGCAAAAAAAGAGAACTCTGTCTTGTAAAATAATATAAAAATTCTTTCCAAATAACTAAAAAAGAGATATGAAAATGAACATAAGAAAAAAAATTAATACCTTTGTAATGTCCTTAGGAAAAGGAATTTAACGAACTTGAGAACACAGCATTTTTTTTTTTCTGTTTGAGACAGAAGGTCCACCTGCTCTTATATATGGAAAAGAAACTTGCGCCGGCCAAGTCCTTTCCAAAAATTGCTCCACCTGCTCTTATGCAAAGAAACTGCTCCAACTCGGAGGATCGGAACTAAAGATTTTTGCTCTTACGAAAAGAAACTGGCGCCTATTGTCCTTCTGAAAAGTTCCTCCCCAAACAATGTTGCAGTATTTGTTTTGGCGCCCAGGCCTTCCATATGAAGGGTCATATGTTGAACTAAAATTTCCCTTCAAAACAATAATTATTTTTCTCACCTTAAACTTAAAAGAGTGAAGAATGGGAAGAGTCATGTGATCATTTTTGTCATTCAAAATATTGTTTGACTTCTTTTAATGGAGTGATTTATATTTTCACTGTCATTATTAGTAGATGTTGGATGGGTATAAAAAAAAATGTAATTAAAACATTTAAAATGCCCCTAACTAGTGTCTCAAACTTGTGCCCCAGGGGCACCTTGTAGCATTTGCCTTTATAAATTACTATTCGGCTATCAACAATTTAACTTACAGATAATATCAACTCGTGTTCGACTCGCTTCAAAATTTGTTTTAGTTTGAAATGTCTCATAAAAAAGCCAAGTGTTGAACCCTTTTTTTTTTTTTGGCAAATCCTCAAGAGTGCCCCTGGGGCACTAGTTTAACTACATTAATTATATTTTGCTATACCCATCTAAAGACCTAGTATTAATAACCACATTGAAAATACAAATCATTCCATCAAAAGAAGTGCAAAAATATCTTGAATGATAAAAATGACTACAACTCTTTACGTTCCTCTATCTATAAAACGAAAAAAATCAAAAAGGAGGGAAAGTGGGAAATATAGGAGTATCCCGCCACTTTTGAGAATGAGGGTGGTTTTCTAGACTAATGAGTGAAGACAGAGAGAAGATTTATGGAAAATTATGCCCAAGAATTTTGAGATCCCAAAAGAACAAGACTTATTTTTGGCTCAATCAATAAAAAAGGAAATATTGACTCTAATAAATTCCTATAATAATTAATTCGCGCATAAGATTACTAGATTTAATCCAAACACCGAAATGAAATTACTTCAGACATTGTATTCCTAGGAATTTAATTTTTACTAATCTTATTCTCATTCTTACTCAAGAAAAATCCTACGAATTTGATTAATTCCTAGCTAGTAATTATTCTATTTTCCATCGAAAGTTTCGGTCATCCAAACATAGCCTAAAATTAATCCGGTCGTCAAACGGGGGCACCAAAGAAGTACTACTACTAGTTGTTTTGCGGAGTAAAAAAGGAGGGGGTAGTACAATTTAGTTGGCTACTCCTACCAAACTTCACGGGAGATCATTTGTGTTCCAGGTTCCAGTGGTACTGTACATTTTTCTTGCAGGGTTAATGACATGAAGAAATCTTTACAGGAAGTGGGGCGCGCCTCTCTCTCTCTCTCTCTCTCTTGCAGGGTTAATGACATGAAGAAATCTTTGCAGGAAGTGGGGCGCGCCTCTCTCTCTCTCTCTCTTCTGAAATATGCAATGGTCCTGATCTGTCACGGATTCCAAATTTAAACGATGCCTACTCCAATAGGGTGGGCCAATATACGAATCTAATCGTCAAGAAAAAAGGTGGTTGTTTGCTCCCAGCTCCTCTAACATGTTGGGTGGTTGGGGTTCCTCTCTCTCTCTTTCTCTCTGGGTTTTTGTAGTCCTCCATTCCATGTCCTTTCTGCTTCTTTCCTTCTTTCTTTCAAGTAGGAGTAGTAGTTATGTGTTGTAGAGAGAAACTTATAACAAGTTTTTTGCGGATTCGTGTAATCGTAGTCGTCCGTTTGATTGAGATTGTTTTTCAAATTTGATCAGTAAAAATTATGTTTCAGTGATTAAAATTGATTTTTAATCCGAACAATCTAAAAATACCTTGAACCCATGCGAATGGACCCGTAAACCCATTTTCACGGTGGCCATTGTTTACCCAAGAAGGAGCCCTATTCTCTGTAAAAAAAGATATTCTCGTTTTAGTAATCGGCATCAACCTTTTGTAAAAGCGATACAGCAAAAGTTCGTTACAATGGCTTTCCAAATTGAAGGTTTTTTTTTTTTTTTTTTTTTGTGAAAAGGGAAATTAACTAGCATTAAGCGGAAATTCGAGAATAGTGCATATTGACTACAGGAAAATAATTTTGGCACTTTACTTTTTGATAAATGCACTCTAAAAAATTTCTCTGAGTGTGCTTTGAAAATGTTCTATGTGTATTTCGAAATATGTAAAATGACAAGTTTTGAAGCGCACTAATTAAAAGATGGAGTGCCTAAATTATTTTCCTTAACTAGCCAAATGGTTCGCACAAGCATTTCCTTCGCAATAGCTATCGTTTCACTTCCAACCTCCGGCAAAAGATACATGCAATCATTCAACAAAGCATTTGTACTGGTGTGTCTCTTCAAGACCATGGAATCAGTTTCCACTTCCAAGTTTGTACAGTAAATTAAATGGTTTGTTTCATAATCTTCCAACCTAGCATAAAATGATCTATACATGGGTAGGGTTAATCAAGCGGGGTAGGAGCAACTTTAACATTGATAGGATAGAATTCTATTACTAGTTAGGCTGTGTTTTTGTGGACTTTAACTTAAACTTAACGTAAATCTAAAAAATTAATTTTTATTTGAATTTTTTCACATTAGTTAATTTTGTGTCAAATTTATGTCAGTTATTGATTTGTCTCGATGAGAGGAGTCGGAAATGTATTTTTTTTTTTTACTTTTACCCAAGTATTTTAAGAAATAACTACTTTTTAGCAAAAAAAAATGTGACTTTTTAGGCTAAAAGTGGTTATTTCTCAAAATATTTGGATAAAAGTAAAAATAATTTACTATTCCGATTCTTCTTGTCGAGACGAATCAATAACCCACAAAAATTTAGCGCAAAACTAACAAATGCGGAAAAAAATTCAAATAAGGACAAATTCTCAAATTTAAGTTAAATTTAAGTTAAGGTCATAAGAACATGGCCTTATTATTTTACATATATGACGGGTTGGGTCGAATTAAGGTCCTGTTCGGCTAAATAAGCCAACTGACTTATTTTTTTGTCCTTATTCAAAAAAAATTCATCTTTATTAGTTTTTCGTCAATTTTTTGGAGATTATTGTATCGTCGTGACAAGAGGAATCTAAAAACTAAAAAATTATAATTGAAATCCAATTTTTTTTAATAAAGAAGAAAAAAATTGCTTATTGGCTTATTTTTATCTTTATTCAAAAAAAATTAGGTTTCGATCGTTATTTTTTACTTTTCAGATTCCTCTTGTCATGACGATACAATAATCTCAAAAAAATTGACAAAAAATTAACAAATATGAAAAAAAAATTGAATAAAAATAAAAAAAATAAGCCAATTAGCTTATTTAGCCGAAGGAAACCTAAATGCGATTTAGATAAATTTTATCCCCATCCAAACTGACTGGCTTAAATGTTTATTTTATCCGCCCAATTCAATCCGCTAATGATTTCAGCTCATAATTTTTTTTAATTGGATCGATGCGGGTTAGGTCGGATTGGCGGTCTGACCGATATTTACAACAGTACAATACCTTAAAAACTTCAAGTTGATAATTTCCCAACCAAGTTGTAATGGGTGGGTCCACATGGAGGGGAAGGGTGTGGACGTCGTTGAAGTGGGTGCCAACATTGGACTATGGTTTTGCATTCAAAGGGTGACAGCTAAGCAAAGGGGCCTTCCATGGCAGTCTGCATTATGTGACAAATCCCTAGCTTCACGGCCCGGAGATCGGATCCCCTGTCGTTTAGCGCAAAAAGTGTTTGGCTCATCTCAGTCATTAATTTGTAAGATTAACAGTCGAGAAGAGTTGGACAGACCCCTGTCGGGATGAGAGTCGGACAGGGGATCTCCTTCGCATGGCCTGTTAGTCTGGTTGGTTGATGTGTTTATTCCTCACACAATTAATAAGAGTTCGTTTTTTGGAGCCGGTCCGCAAGTAAGCAACTTCTTTCTTTTGAATTTTCAAGTACCGGCGTTGATGGGTTATCTTTAATCGGATCAGAAAAAAAATCAATCGAGATGCGCGTAAGTCGATCCGAACACCACTCGTGGTCGGCCAAAAAGAATCCAGACCCTCGCATTTATTGTCCTTGGTGTCTTTTTGCTCTATGTACTGTCACACTCACTTCACTTCACCTCACCTCACCATTTTCCATTCTCCACAGTGTAAAGGAATGGCTGTAATTGCCATTTTGCTCTCTCCTCTGGGGTAGTAGTACTTGGTTTTTAGCATTGGCCCTGAGCTTCCCATGTGACTGCCAATAGGGACAACACTCTACGTGCCTGC
Source organism: Rhododendron ovatum (assembly GCA_019656835.1). Lineage (NCBI taxonomy): Eukaryota > Viridiplantae > Streptophyta > Magnoliopsida > Ericales > Ericaceae > Rhododendron > Rhododendron ovatum. Next base: position 29,191,219 of record CM033801.1, on the reverse strand, counting down.
TTTGCCCTACTCTACATCTTTGACCCCCTTTCGGGGTACCCTTTAATCCCTTGCATTCTTGGACAATAAGATGTATCCTTTGGCCAAATGCTACCCAAAATGGGACATTGGTTATGTCTTCCGGGCTGCGTTCTTTTGAATTTAACTTAAATATGAAATTTTTTTTTATTTTATTTTTTTTTGTATTTGTTAGTTTTACGTTAAATTTTTAGAAATTATTAATTCGTCTCGACAAAAGAAATAGAAAAAAATTTAGAAAAATTACTTTTACCTAAATATTTTGAGAAATAACCATTTTTTAGCTTTAAAATTTATATTTTAACTAAAAAGTGGTTATTTTTCAAAATACTTAGATAAAACTAAAAAAAAATTACTTTTTCTATTCCTTTCGTCAAGACGAATCAATAACTCACAAAAGTTTGGTGCAAAACTAACAAATGCGAAAAAAATTCAAATAAGCACAAAACTCTCAAATTTAAGTTAAGTTTAAGAGAACGCGGCCTAATGTTATGCCTTTGAGTTAATGTTAAGTCATTTTTGTAATAATGGCATAACAATAACACTTGTTGTGCCATTTTAAAAAAAAATGGTATGCCTTCGAATGGTTGTATTATGCCTTCGAGTGGTTATGTCATGTCATTTTAAAAAAAACGTTATGACATTATATAATAATAAGAAGAAGAAGAAGAAATATTATGCCATTTTAAAAAATAATCCACAAAATGACATACGGAATGACTTCGGTGTCCCCGGTTATTTTGGGGACACCGTAACTTTTGACATAACAAAATCATTATGAGTATAACCAAAATCCATTACAAGCATAACAGAACCATAACAAAGCATAACCAAAATCACAGCAAGGCATAACTTGTTTGTTATGCCTTAGTTGGGTTTGATTATGCATTAGTTGGTTTTTTGGATATTCCTTAGTTATGCCTTGTTTGGGTTCTGTTATGCTTGTAATGGGTTTTAGTTATACTCATAATGGTAAAGTTATGCCAAAAATTACGGTGTCCCTAAAATGACCGGGGACACCGTCATTTTGTGATTTGTTATACTGGTGACCCCAAAAAAGGGAAAGATACCATAGCGCTATCCTCCTGCTTTGTTCACAAATCACACATACTCCGTCTTTGTTTCTTTTTCCACCTATTTGGCTTGAAAGGGATCCTTCTTTGATTCTACTTTATGTGTTGGAGTATTATTTTTGTCAAATTGGGTTTATGGCAATGGATTACTAATATTGGGTTTGGCTCTCGCGAGGTCATGGATTCAAGGTGTGTCAACGCCCCCTTGGTCCAGCTTGAATACCGTGATTCGCATATTGCCTTCCTCGACCTCGGGTGGGGCGTGCACACCTTTGGGTTTCCGGTTTCCTTCGTAAGAGAGTTTGTGGGATTACGCCCAGGGGAGGGCTATGCCCGAACAATCCCTCCTCCACCATTTTTTTGCCAAAAGTTGAGAAGTAGTATTTATCAAAAGATCCCCATGGAAAAAGGTTGGAAGTCTACAGATCGGACATTTTAACAGAAAGAACGTATAAGCGCATAGATGCGTCACTCTACAGAATAAGAAGAAACCCCCCAAAGGATAACAAAATCCTCCGAAGGAGTACAAACCCCCCAAAGGAGGACATTATTAAAGCAAATAACAAAATAAAAGAAACACCGCTGCCACTCTTTCGCAATCACATTGATAGACACGTAACCTTTCAATAGACAAAGATTTTACCATCTTTTTTGAGGGGAAAATATCTTGATTGGAAACTTCACTGATGAGGAAAGATATAGTAAATGGCTAGTTTAGCCTTGTGCACATGATTTGGAAAAATCATTTGAATTGTCCATAAATTATAAAGGGCGAATTGGGTTTCTTGTGATTAAAGGCAATCAAAACGTGGGTTCGACTTGGTAAGTTTGAATGTTCTTAGGATTGATTTAGAAAACCTTTACTTTTAGGGAAAATCACGGCCGCCCAAGACGTGTTTTGATAATTAATATCCTCCAAGGATATCCTGAGAACATTTGTTAAAGTTAAAAATATCATTAACGGATATTAATTATCAAAATACGTCATGTGCCGTCATTTTCCCTTACTTTTAGTTTTAGGAGTAGAACAATGGGGCAATTCTACTCTTTGATTCACTTTTTTTTTTCAATCGGTAGGAGAGATTACTATATCATGTTTGAAGTACAAAATACAAATCACAAGACACTACATTTATTGTACGAGAGTCCACAAGATAAAAGCCCAACAATTAAACCAACATAAAGCCCATTAAAGGGAAAAATAATCACTATAAGCTCAACTCAACTACAAGCCTCATTAACGGAAGAAATAACCTTAACAAATACAAAGGAAAGAATACTCACACACAAGTGGGAAGATTCGAATTCCTAACCTAATAGTGAGATGTAAAAGTCCTAACCAATTGAGTTATCCCGGTTGGTTTACTCTTTGATTCACTTGGCTCATCTAAATTTGGACATACGTGTTGAATGTTGATAGAATTTTCAAGTCATGTCGCTTTTTTGATATAAAACCAAAAAGAAAAGAAATTAGTGCAAAAAATAATTGTTCGGCCTAGGACAATTTTGGGGATCCCAAACGTTAAACATACGGCCACCGAGGTCGTGGCTCGATTTTGCACCGACGGGTACAAGGGGTCCACTCTGGATTCCACACAAATGATCCGAGTCATTCTTCAGTTTTTAAAAAAAATCGAGTAGGCCAACGAGAAATCGTTTCAAACCAATATGTCTAGATGCTCAATCTAATCTTCTCATTTTGAAAAATTGGCAAAAACGGAAAGATTGAATCGAGTACCTACATATATCAAATTGAGCATCAATCAAAAGACCCCACTTGTTTTTTTTTAAAAAATTATTGAACGGTTCGAATCATCCGCGCGGAACCTGGAGTGAGCCTCGCGTGTCTGTCGGTGCAAAATTGGGCCACCACTCGTCAGTGGCTGTAGCAAGGTCCGATTCCAAATGGGTATGATTATACCTGGGCAAGTTGGTAATAGGTATATCAACACGTGGTGCACCAACAGTCACGCGGGACTCATTCCGAATCCCGTATGAATGATCCAAAAACCCATGGCTTACGCGGGTGCTCCAGTTCCAATGGAGATTAAGGGCTCTTTCGGCCTAACAAGCCATTTGGCTTATTTTTTTTGTTTTTATTTAAATTTTTTTCATATTTGTTAGTTTTTTGTCTATTTTTTGATGATTATTATTTTGTCATGATGAAAGGAATCTAAAAAGTAAAAATTACGATCAAAATCTAAATTTTTTTGAATAAAGAATAAAATAAGTCAATTTTTTCATCTTTATTCAAAATAATTTAGATTTTAATCGTAATTTTTTACTTTTTAAAATTCTCTCGTCATGATAAAACAATAACCCTCAAAAAAATTGATAAAAAACTAACAAATTCGGGAAAAAATTTAAATAAAGACAAAAAAATAAGCCAAGTGGCTTATTTAGGCGAAGGAATCCAATCGGGATCGCTAGCTCAACTATTCCATGGGACGACGCTAGTGGCAAGATCAATGCTCGAATGGTTCTTGTGTCTTTGGACCTAGCCCTCGTGGGACAATATTGGGAAATGTCCCACTGGGAAAGCTTTCGTTAGTCAATACTCGTATAATTTGCTGCTGAAGGTTATCACGAGAGAATTGGAGGTAACGAGAATGGATGCCGATGATCGTACGTTTCACTGTTTCACCAAATTTTTTGATGAGGTAGAGAGCAAACAAGAATGGTGCTTCCTTCTTACTCGAAGTACTTCGCTACTCAATCCATGCCGACGTTCGAAAGTTACATCCAAGATGCCGCGCACTCAGATTTGCTCAATGCTCGATGGCGAGCCCCCGGTAGCTCTTTCGGATGATAAGGCAATCTCCATACAGAAAGTCTACACACACATACACTTTGTGCACAGATTGTGCACAGATTTTATTGTGGGGCCCACCACGGGTCCCACACAAATCATCTGAGCCGTTCATTACATGTAAAACACTTTTTCAAGGGACCCCATAAAAAATAAGCTCAATCCGATACCTATAAGTGCTCGATCCAACTACATAACTTTTTATTAACCGGAAATCTAAATGAAAAGTTAGATGGTTGGATGAAACACCTATAGGTATTAGATTGAGGCTATTTTTTACGGGGACCTTTGAAAAACTGTTTTACATTTAATGAACGACTCAGATGATTTGTTTGGAACCCATGGTGGACCCTACAAAAAAATCTGTGCACAGACTGCTGTGTGTGTAGCAGCTCTCATCTCCATAAGTGCGAAAAATGAGCTGTTAATCTTTCTTTTTCGAAAGGAATGAGCTGTCATTTTGATCTTAAAATGACTTATAACTTGGTTCGTTCTTCCAACTTGGAGGAGTGTTCTTATATTCAAATAGTAATCTTTTTCTAAAAAAATGATTTTTTTATTTAAATAGGGAAAAAGAAATAAACGAAAAGCTGGTTAGAAAAAGGCAGAAGTAGTAAAAATTTGGACGCGGGGCTCTGCTGTGCCTCCTAGCATAGTACCCCCTACCCACACCCAAAAACGGTACTGTTTTGGAGGAAAAAAATTTTTTTGCCTTCCTATTTGCAATTCTATAGAATAGAAACGTGATTATAAGAGCCTTAGAAATAAAACTTAATTATGTCTCTTTAGAATATTATGATCAGAATAATAAGATCTTCACATTAGTTCAAACGGATTGAAAATTGAAGCAGATAATTTTTTAATTGTATTTTTAATATATAAACAGCCTACAAAAATTTAAGTGTTTCAATTTTTAATCCGTTTGAACAAATGCGAATATCTTATTATTCTAAACATATTATTCTAAAGGATCATAATTAACTTTTATCTCTAGAACTCTCATAATTAAGTATCTGTTCTTTATTTAGAATCCAGTGGAGCAGAAACATGATTATTAGAGCCTTAAAGACAAAAGTTAATTATGTCTTTTTAGAATAATATGTTCAGAATAATAAGATATTTGCATTTGTTCAAACGAATTAAAAATTGGAACACTTAATTTTTGTAGGCGGTTTATATATTAAAAATACAATTAAAAAATTATCTACTCAAATTTTCAATCCGTTTAAACCAGTGTGAAGATCTTATTATTTTGATCATATTATTTTAAAAAGACATAATTAAATTTTATTTCTAAGGCTCTTATAATCATATTTCTACTCTATAGAATTACAAATTTGAAGGTTATAATTTTTTTCCCACCAAGACGGTACTATTTTTGGATTTTTGGATGTGGGTTAGAAATACTGTGTCATGAGCCACAGCAGAGCCCCGCGACCTTTTTCACTCAAGGAGAATGTCTCGACGCGTATTCAAAAGCTTGTCCCTAACCTCAAAAGATCCCCAATCAAATAATTAAGGTCTAGATTTTTCTACTACTCATCAGTACCCTAAGGTTTGGCCTGGTATGATTGGGCGTGGGTGCGGATGCTAAACACGTCACTTCAAAGCTGGATACTTGGTGTTTTAGGGCGTCCACAATAGTATAACCGAAAGCAACACATGTTAACAAAGTTCGGGGCGTTTCCGTTAACGAAAAATATTAAAAAATTTAACGCATTTAACTATCTTGTTTTTATTAATAAATTTTTTTTAATACTTTATCATCTCGTTTTTACTAATAAAAAAATCGTCAGCAAAACTATTTTTTGTTACAATAACACTACTTACAAATCTATCAACAACTTATTTACTAACGAAAATACCAAATAATTTCTCAACCACAAATAAAAATCTACAAATTTTTTACTACCGGTAACACCCCTTTAGCAATATTGGCCTAAAAAATAGTTGCTTACAATAGAATAATCAGACTTAACAACCTCTTAACCGACGAATAACCAAATTTGAGCCTTTTAATAGCCAATGTTAGCAACTTTTGTCTCAATAACCATAAAAATAGTGGACCCTATTCACAAAAGTTAGTATTATATTCTTTGTTGTTTGAAACTCACCTCTCTCCTTTGACAAGTGGCTGTGCATTTAACAATATTGGTTAATTTATGAAATTTAACCAATGCTTTCCAATTTCACTTATTTTACTTTAATATCATTCAATGTAGACCGTTCGATTGAGAAGAGAAAGAACTAATCGTTGGATTTGAATTTTTGCAAACTCATTTTGATTAGGCCATTGTGAAACTTAGGGGTTGCTAACTTTAGCCATGCACTAAATGAATGACAAAAAAGTGATATGACAACTTTTGATTATCTAATTTTAGTTAGTTCATTGTGGATATTGATTACTTACTGGCTGTGTCGCCGTCATAACATGGAATTATTGTCATTTCGTTGCTTACCAAATTTGACATAATATTTCTAAGAATCCTTTCAAGAAGTTGAAGAAAATGGAAAAAAAAAAAAAAAAACACAATCTAATATACTTTTTAAACTTTAAAATATACTTTCACTCACTTTTATACATTTTTCACACATTTTAATAAATTTATTTAACCTTAACAATAGCCCCGTTAAGCATTTTGTGTTTTTAAAGGTGTGAGAAGTGAAAGACCCATGGGTATGTCTTTTGTTGTATTTCAAATGTACATCAGATTGTGTAAGACTTGTTCTGATGTCTCATATTAATGAACGAAGCCGTTGAAACTTTTTTTTTTTTTCAAAGAGTCGTTGAATAAAATTAGCTCATTCAGATATCGGTAAAGTCCTTGATCAATTCATTCAAATTGTGTTCCAAGGAATTCAGGAATAAAAATCGATCAAGTTATTAACGATATCCTTAAGCTCATTTTTTATAGGAACTTTAAAAAATATATTTAACCAAATCGAACGACTCTACTGATTTATGGGACCTCAATTGGATCTCACACGATCCAATGTACATTTAATGTACACCAAATGATCCATTCATATCTTTTTTGAAAGTAAAAATGGATGGTATATATGGGAGGAAGGAAGTACTACTCCCTCCATCTCCATAATTTTTTAGATGATTTTGAAAATACCGTTTAAAAGAGTCCATTGAGATCTATCAAATAAAATTTATATTACATATAAATAGTATTATCAATTAAAAGTTATAATTAGTTTTTTATCCCGTTGAAATTTAACGAGGGACAAAAAAAAATGGAGACATATGAGAGTATTCATTCACATTCCGAGAGTAATCAATCGGGTAATGATTTACACGATCCTATTACACTTTAAAATGACTTTGCGTGCTTAAAATCACACATAACACAAGTACTCAAATACAAACAATTCATTTATAAAATAATGGAGTGAAATAAATCATTTTCCTAATCATTGTTTCGGATCTTTTTCGGCCCAAATTTTAGAGTGAACGAGACCATTCAGATCAGAATCGTTCATTGGTAGTATAATTTATGTTTGGATTTGCTCATTAATTCAGATCGTCCAACTATTTTGAACAAATTAATTCAAATAACTCATTGCGGAGTAACAAACAGGCGGTCCACATAAACGGTTATGTGGATCAGATTCCTAATTTCACAAGTTTTCCATTTTACTAGGCGTTTCCAAGTCTTTGGTAAAAAACAGTAGGCCATTTTACCGTCTTGTTCACACTAATTATCAATTTTGGCATTTTAACCGTCTTGTTCACACTAATTATCAATTTTGGCATTTTAACTTGTTGCTTACGACAGAAGATAGTATTCCTAGATGTCTAGTCCGAAGCGTAAGGCTTTCTAGTTGTTTGCAAAATAACTCGGCAAGATCGAGATCTTACCACATGAAGCTCGAATATAGATAGTTCGGATTGTAGGCTTTATGTGAGGTTTGCGGCGTTTAGACGGCCAACTATCGGTTTTATTTTGAAAGAGGAGAAACTCTAATGAAGGACTAGGAATGAAATTTAAACTTAGATAAAAAAAAAAAAGGGCGGCAAGATCGAGGGAATTAAACCACTCGTGACTTAGCCGTTTTAACCGTTTCTTTGTAACGACTCAAGGTCAAGACGTAGACAATCTTGAACCCGAAGCACTCAACGTTAAAAGCCAAGTATAATCATGGATTTAGTTCGGAAATAGCTTAATCTCGTTAAGTAAATATTTAATTCAAGCACCGGGAGCGTTAAAACTCCAAGTACTGTGTGTGACAAGTAGGTTAAAACTCCAGCTTACATATGATCAAAAAGGATAACAGCTTTAAGGTTTAGCGAAAATAAGAAATCAAGTCTTTCCTCACAAAACCATAATCAAGTTATAGTTAAACCATTAAAACAACTAGTCATGAGTAGGGCTGCAAACGATCCGAGTCGCTCGTGAGCGGTTCGAAGCTCGGCTCGACTCGGCTCGGTTTGAGACATAAACGAACGAGCTCGAGCTCGAGTCCTGGGCTCGTTTCATAAACGAGCCGAGCTCGAGCTAGTCAAAACTTGGCTCGAATTGGCTCGCAAGCTCAACTATATTATATATATATACACACATATTTATATTTATTTATATATATTTGTTTCATAAACGAGCCGAGCGAGCCGAGCTCGAGCTCTGTAAATACATCTCGAGCCGAGCTCGAGCTCGAGTCCTGCAGCTCGTCACGAGCTCGAGCTCCAACTAAATTTTTGGCGAGCCGAGCTCGAACATTCTAAAACTCGGCTCGGCTCTTTTGCAACCTTAGTCATGGGATTGAAATCACCCCATAACTAAGTCTAAGTAACTACTCACACATGCTCAAAGGATTAAACATAAGGCAATAAATGACAAACATGATTAACCGATAAAAACATAAATAAACTTGATATTACGAAAGATCTAGTCCATATAAACAATTTTAATAAACAATAAAACAACAAACCACAATTACCTTAATAAGTTCCTGAACAATTAAACTAAGAAAGCCTGAGAAAAACTATGAAAAACCATCCTTACAAAAGACTAAAATGTCCTTAAAATATCTTAAAAACATTCCATAAGTAGAAAATTTTCATAAATGGAAGGTTGAAAAAGTTAACAAAAATCTAAATTTTTTTTCATGTTGTACCGGTACAAGTCTTCAACTGGCTGATTTCTGCTGGGCTCTGTTCAGGTTGTACCGGTACTGACCATTTCTTCGTACCGGTACAAGTCTTCTTGGTAGATTTGAACAACTTCGCGGGCTCGCTTTCGGACACTCCTGAACTCGGATTTGGGTGTTCTTTGGACTGTTGGAAACGTCGTTAAGCCTACTTTATAACTTAAGTGGTTTAGATCCGAGATAGTTCGAACATCAAAAGATATGACGATTCTACCCTCAGTTGGTTGGAAAATGAACAGTTTTGGTAAAATCTTCACATCTCCTTCAATTTCCTTGACCCTTGAGCGTCCCGAGCAACCTCCAAATCATCTTTTCATGACTTTTCGGACACCACAACGGGGTGACACGTGGCCTTATGTGCAATATCACATAAAAACAACAACATATATGTGCAAACACAACATATTAGAAGACTTAGCACCAAGAATATGCATTATTGAGTACTTATTACTTGTTATTCACACTATAACTGCGTTCTTTTAAACGTAACTTGAACTTAACTTGAAATGAATTGGTTTGTCATTATTTGAAATATTTCGTATTTGCTAATTTTATGCCAAACTTTTGTAAATTATTAAATCATCTCGACGAGAAAAATCGAAAAAGTAAAAAAATTATATTTTATCAAAATATTTTGAAAAATAACCGTGAAAAAATTGAATTATTTTGAGAAATAAGTAGTTAAGTGCAAAAGAACGCAGCCTAACCAACAACTTTTTTCTCTAACAAATTTATTTACAACTTATTTACTTTCAAAAATAACTTAATTTTTTTAAAAATTTATTCATCACCGAAAATAACTAACAATTTGATTAGAACAAATATTTTCAATACTACTATTGGAAACGCCCCTAAATACTTTTTCCTTTCGGGAAGAGTGAGGGGCCAAGGTTGTACCCTAGCTACCAAAGAGCCCATATATAGCATACACTTTGCTCTGAACTTCGAAAGAAGAGAAACCACAAACCCTACCGCCCAACCTTTGCGTATACGACACGCTCCGTATTAGCTGGGGTTCAGCGCCGCGCTTGAAGTGAACGGGCGCGTGATACCAGAACCCCCCTTTTTCCTTTTTCTTTCTAGTTTGCCGACGTCATCGTTTGTGAAGGTGTCCAATGGGTTTGGACCGAGCGGTCCGAAACCCAACAGATATTGTCTTTCATGTAATGTGACGACACCTCTCTCTCCTCTCTCTCTCTCGGACAATGGTTCACTATCATCCATCACGTGACTTACTTTTAGAGAGAGAGAAGAGAGGAATTATTCAGTGGGATAGGCTCTCCTATCCAACCTTCTTAGGTATTGTTCCAAGCACTTTTTGAGGTTTTTTCTTATTTTGTTCTTATTCAATTTTTTTGTATTTATTAATTTTGTGTCTTATTTTTTTGATCACAACGAATCGTAAAAATAAAAAATTATGACTTTTATACAAATATTTTGAAAAATAATCATTTTTTAGAAAAAAATATCAAAAAGTTTTTTTTTCCTTTTCTACAAAGTGGTTATTTTTCAAAATATTTGAGTAAAAGTAAATATTTTTTAGTTTTTCGATTTCTCTCATCGAGACGAATCAATTATTATAAAAATTTAGCGCAAATTTAATGAATGCATTTTTTTAATAAGGACAATTTAAAAAAAAATGTTAAAATTTATGTGGAGCAGGATCTTATGACCCCAAACAAACAGGTTAATGTGGTGAAAAGGAGACCAGAGTACCACGCGGCAATGCTATGAACTAGTATGAGGTACTGAATTATTTTTCAAGAGGGAGGAGCAAAGGCCAAAGCGGCTCCCAAGCACCAAACCAAAACCCCCAAAACCCTGTTCGTAATTTTACTCTATTTTGATTTGAGATTCTTTTCTCTCTCTCTCACGCACACAGTGAGGGAGTGAGTGTACTTGTACTCTGCTGCTGTCTCTCCTCAGAGACTGTGTCAAATCTCTCTCTCTCTCTCTCTCTCTCTCTCTCTCCAGAAAATAGAGCATAAAGGAGAAGGGCCGGCTGTTGCACTTTGCAGTGCTGAGTTCTCAGAGAGAAAGAGATACATAGACAGAGAAAGTGAGAAAGAAGGGTAGATATAGAGAGAGAGAGAGAGAGAGAGAGAGAGGACAAGGGTGGTGAAGGATTTAAAAGGGGAGAAAATGCAGCAGCACCTGATGCAGATGCAGCCCATGATGGCAGCCTACTATCCCAACAACGTTACTACTGATCACATCCAACAGGTCTCTCTCTCTCTCTCTCTGCTTTTTCATTGCTCTGCTCTGCTCTCACTCTCTCTCTAGTTTGATTTCTACTCTTCTTGTTCCCCTTTGTACTGGTTGTGGACGTTTATAAAGTCCCCCCTTTTTAATGGATAATGGATATTTCTTGTTTAATGCCTAATTGATTGGTTACTTGCTTCCCTCTGGTTGGGGGGTTTGAGGGGATATAAAGTTTTCAGCTTTTAGGTAAGCATAAAATCATTCGAGGAAGGAAATAGTTTATTGACCACTTGGGCTTTAACTTAGTGGTAATTTACGTATCCCCAAATGGAGCTTATGATTCGAGTCGTGCAAACGGTGCCCTCTGGTAAGTCCAGCTGTGATCCTCTATCCCTTTTCCCTTTGGGCGATAGAAATTTATGGGTGATCAGTCTCTCGGAAACCGTCCTTTTAAGAGTGCCTATGATCATGCCGAGGAAAAGTAGCTTCGGCGGGGCCCCTTTCTCCGTCCTTTTAGAGTGCCTATGATCACGCTCAAGAAAAGTTGCTATACCCATAGCATGTCTCGCTCGGATAATAAGTATCTGGTTTTACCATTACTGGAGGGGAAAAATGAAAAATCGGAACTTTCGCAATGGTTTGGCAGCAAATGGGTATTCTCTGTTTATCACAATGATTTTGTGGAGGTTTTTCTTATCCTTCAATCTTTTCCATGTTTCTCAAGGGAAAGTTTGGAACTTGCCTATTTTGGTTTTGGGCCTCCTTTTTCTTGACTCCTTTCTTCTGATGTTTATCAAGACGGCAGAAAACTTCTAGTGAGGGATCGCGCTCGCTATTTGCATCTCGGCTGTCGGATGGCTGAGATTAGAAGTCCGCACGTCGAGAACGTGCGGGATCCCTCCCTAGAAGCCGACTGTATCAGACCGTACATATTGAGATGCATCACCATCTTATATGTCGAAGTTTATGTGGTATACAGTTTTCGTTTATTTGTTCATGGTTATTGGTTCTGTTAAATTCTTTTTCTTCTATCTTTATCTTAATTTGGTGCTCTTGGTTCAGGCTACCCAATTGAGAACTTTTGGTAGATTTTGGATTTTCCCTCCCTTTGTTCGAAATGTTAGGCTTTGACTGCTCTTTTTGTTGTTGTTGTGATTGAGTGTCTGAATAATTCTACGCGAAATTTTCCGTAACATGGTGACCTGTGGAACCCGCTTGGACCAACATGGTTTCTGGTGTTGGATATATTGACATATCGAGGTGTTGCCCTGGTTTGAGGAGACTTCGAGAAGATCACGCTCAAGCTTCAAGCAGGGGATTGAGGTGGGTCACAACACAAGATGATATTTGATTTTTAACAGTTCAGTAATGGAAGCTGAACTCGCTTTTAGCTCTTCCTAAAAACCACCTCCAAGAACCATGAATACAGATATCAATATGGATAGAGACACTAGACGCGACAATTCTAATTACACGTGAACACGGATATGGTGGGGGACACTGTAATCATATGTATATAAGGTAGGGTAGATAATTAGTTGTTATTAACATGCATTTCATTCGCAACAAAACTAAAAGTATCTTAGGCGGCTGCCTCTTGGGACTACCCCTAGCATTGGGCTTCGTTTGGTCGTTGTGTGTGTGGGGTGTGGGATATGTGCTAGACACAGCAGTTTCACGAAATAATTGTCTTTTCGTTGGTCGCCAATTATGGCATGCATTACATCTTGTGATGTACTTTTTTGGGCTAGAGTCAATTGAGGGGGGCTCCAATAAGGCTTTAGACCATTAAGCAATAATTATTGATGTACTCTTGTTCCCTTGTCCAAATGTGGACCCATATTTGTGAATCCTTAATTTCTTTGTTTGGTCATTTGATAAACATCATCCACACCCGATGTTGACACCCGAGTTAATACGTGTAAAATGTGTTTTTTTACTTGACTAGTTTGATATTATCTCCTTTTTGTATTATGATCTATATTCTTCGCTTGACTAGAAAAGTTTGTCATCAGTTCTGGATCTTCTAATTGAACGTTCATCTATGATTTATTGACCCTTATCCACCAAGCAGGTTGGATGTACTGATCCAAATTTCCAAAAAGGGATGGCCGTATTGTCTAGATTGCAACTCTCATGTTGAGTGAATGGTATAACAAAGAATGCGTTCCATTTCCACTCATTAGAATGAATTCCAATAAATGGGTGTACTTTCCATTCATGCTCTGTGAGGTTTGAAGTAAATTGGTGGAAAGGATTATCTGAAAGAAATTTATGTTCCTTTCCTTGGTGCTGTGTTGTGTATGCAACTAACTATTATAGATACAGGTAAGGTCAGAGGACTGCAGCAGTTGTTTATTGTGAATTAGCTGGCTGCCTTAGACATAATATGCAGTTTAAGATGTTAAGGGGAATAGGTTTTAGAAAAAATTTGTGGTCGTGGGACAGTTGTTTTTGTTTTGGATGACGGTAAGATATTTGGGTAAAGTATGCCATTGTCAGATATGATTTGTTTTGGGAGTCGCTCAAGTTGCTCTTTAGTAGGAATTTTGAATATGTGGAAGAATCGGCTAGTCTCTGAAAGCAAATGCACTCTTAGATCTGAATCTGGCGGCAATGTGTTTGAATTAAGGACAACGGCAGTATCTGAAGCATTAATCATGTTAAAAAACACTATTTTATTTATTTAGGAACATCAAAACTATAATTGGATATCAGACCCCCCCTTAAATCCCCAATAGTTCCATTTTACCTTGTTTTGGCGTGTGAAGATGTAGGAAGTAAATATATCTCTGTTATTTTGCGCAATTGGCATTTTATCACTGCCATAAGTCTATGATTTGATTGCTCCTCATTTCTGTGCAGTATCTGGATGAGAACAAATCATTGATTCTAAAAATTGTTGAGAGCCAAAATTCAGGGAAACTAAGCGAGTGTGCAGAGTAAGAATGATCTCTCTCTCTCTCTCTCTCTCTCTCTCATATTCTTAACTTTTGCCATTGAAATGCACAACTGCTCTGCATTATTTAGCACTTCTATTTTGGGTATGAAGCTTACCTACGACAATATGTGAACAAAGTAGTAGTCCTCAGGTTTGAATCCATAATCTTCTGTTTTGGTCAATTTTCTGTCAGACGAACAACCTCTGTTTGCTAAGCACATTTTAGCATAGTGAACTCTTCACATAAAATGACCGAGTCATGGCGTACACTTCCTTCACATTGAGATAGAATTTGCCCGGCTCATGGTGCTCAGGTAAAGTTAAAACCAGGCTTTGTTCTAAAGGCATGCTTTTTTTTTTTCCTTATAGTATTAGTTTCAGTTCTTCTCCCTTAAGAAAGTTTCAAGTTTTCTTTTACAGCAAACTAGAATAATCCTTCTTGCAGTCGAAAGTGTTTCTGTCCTTGCAATATATCTCTAGTATTGAGTAACGAGTATAATACGTGCTTTTTAACTGTTGAGCAGTTGGGAATTTGCTTTCTTGTCCACCATCACTATGATTCAAAATTTTCTTTTTGGGACTTCTATATTCCCATTGTAACACACTTTCTTTGTTATGGCAGGAACCAAGCTAGGCTTCAGCGAAACCTTATGTACCTAGCTGCAATTGCTGATTCTCAGCCTCAACCTCCAACCATGCAGGTAAGCACCCAATTATAGATATTATTATTGGCAGTTCAACTTTAAGTTAAAAGATATTTAGTAATCACTTCACCGAACCCCTAATAGTCACTATGTTCAATCAACCATTATCTATCGCACGAGAAGAAGATCCCCATGAGTGACCATAGATTGTGCTGAGTGTCCTAGCTTGTTCTAAAGTGTCTCCGGAGCGTCCAAATAAAAAAACTTGAGAAACATAAAGGTGGTAAAGATGGCAGGTGTTCTCAGTACATACAGGGAAAAGAGGGTAGGGAAAATAAAGATGGTAATATCATGTTAGATCTAGGTGAAATGCCCTGTAGGGTTGTAGTTATTTAACATGTGTTTGCCTTTCCACTGCTCCTATAACATTCTTGGGCTTCGTCCTCTAGTTATTCCATTGCATTTTCATTAATTTTTTGCTAGTGATTAACAATATTATAGACTGTTTTCTTGATTCCCTCTTCATTTTTTGTTTTCTGTTTACAGAATTAAGAAACATGTTCTTTAGTTTGTAGAAAATCATAGTTTGCAGATGTGTTCTGATAAAGTTGTTTTGGAACATGTGAGTGGGTGGCTGGAGTTGGTTGGCCCCTAGAAGGGCTTTTGCAGGAAAGAGGAGGGTGTCGTGAGGGATCTAGTTTGACGAAAAGGGTGGATGAATGGGAGGGGTGGTCAGATGTTAAGGGGAAGGGAGGAGAGAATGAAGAAATATTTTCTAGTTTATGGTGTGAGAATAATTCGCCTGCTGCTCCATGCTGATGACTCATTTTCACACAAGTAAAATTGTAAAGACTCCTTGAAAATTGAGGAAATAAATGCAGTTGTCAATGGTGTTTTTGTTCCTGTGTTTAGTTCTTTCGCTAACAAAAAAAGGGTAGACAATGCAAGGCACGGTCATTGCACTCAAATGATTCTCGGTTTTGAATATGGACCGTTATGAGTGATGGAGGAAGAACATGAAATGAAGATTAATTAGTAACCATGTTATGGAGGAAGAACATGAAATGAAGATTAATTAGTAACCATGTTATACAAACATAAGTAGCTTTTATGATCTTTACTGAATTGGCCCGTATTTTGAATCCCAAATGCCACTCTGATTTAAAATCTGCGCACAGTCGAGAAAATATCTCATCTACGTTTGTTTGAATTTCTGACAGATCCCTCCCAGCGGGATTATGCAGCCAGGATCTCACTACTTGCAGCACCAGCAAGCTCAACAGATGACTCCCCAGGCACTCATGGCTGCACGGTCATCTGCTCTCTACAGCCAACAACAGTATCTTGCGCTGCAACAGCAGCAAGCCTTGCACAGCCAGCTGGGCATGAGTTCTGGCGGAAGCAGCGGTCTCCACATGATGCAGCAAAGCGAGGCTAATAGTTCTGGAAGCACCGGTGGGGGCCTTGGAGGCGGAGGAGGGTTTCCCATTTTTGGCCTCGTCACTGGAGGCGGTGGATCCAAGCAAGAAATGGGTTCTGGTGAAGGGCGAGGAGGGAGCTCCGGAGGCCATGGTGGTGAGGGAAGCGATTACCTGAAGGCGGGTGAAGATGGTAACTGAGAGGAGGTAAGAGTATGTTGTTGTAGTGAATCTGTTTAACTTCTGCACTGTCGTAGGAAAGCTTAGGTAGGGTTCAGTAGTTAAAATAACGGTGGAACGTTGATCTGTTATCTAATGAAAACTGCGAGGATTTATTTTGAAGTTTCAAGGAAATGCATCTTATGGTAGTGTATTATGTAAATCTGTAGGCACTGCATTTAGTGTTTACTAGTTTCTCAGTCTCCCTGCAAGGCGAACTTCAGTGTAGCCTTGTGTAGTTTACTCGATGTGCAGATTACCCCTGGACATTAGACGAAAAGTCTACGACTCCGCATGATTTGTGGGCTATAATATGCACAACTGAGCTGTAGCAAGTTTATGGTAACTTGCTACTAACTGCTTCCAAAAGCATTGTTTTGATCACTGCGTTTATAACTATTTCTGAAATGTTTTTGACCTGTTTATTAGGTAAGGTAAGTATTTTCAGGAACTGTGGAAAAACTAGCATCTTTGTTAACTTGTTTTTGTCAATTTTATCTTTCAAAAAGGAACAAAAAGGGCATTAATTTGCTCCGAAACATGGGTTTTGGCAAGAATTTCTTGTGTCGTAGCGAAAAAAGTATGCCTGCACACACTCTAATTTCAGTTTCCCAACTTCATCAAAAATCTTGAATTCTTTCTCAAAGCTGTTGAAGCTATTGGTATCTATCTATTTTCTATTCCTTACATCTGTATAGAGATTATCATATCTATCTAGAGCTGTTTTCTGAATGACCAAGAGAACTCTATTCGGTACTGATCTTTAGGACTGCAATCACTCTCTGGTTTGGGTTCTCATGCCGAATGCTGCTTCAGTTCATCTCTCTCTCTCTCTCTCTCTCTCTCTCATCATATTGGTATCAGCGCCATTGTTTCTATGTAGTGAATAAAGCAGAGCAGAAATGGGGACACTGTCAACTGAGCTCTTGGTAATGCAGAGTGTCGAAATCTCGACGATGTCTCAAAACTATGATTCGAGATACACGTTGTTGTGTTTTTCGCATATTGTAAGTTTTGGGAAATGCTTTAGGGACACAAGCACAAGAGTTTCGGGATAGAGAATCTGTGACCACTACGAATGGTGTATTTCTTTCGGTCTTCAACGATTCTTATCTCAAGAAATGATAGTGAGACAAGCTAACATAACCTAGAGTTACTGAAACCTTGGAGGTGTGACTTGTACTGTGTACGAAATTGAATCCATGCGGGAGCATAAGGTGCTTGATTTGCCAGTAACGAATTTGGTCCAAATTCGAAACTCTTCAAGAGTGTTAGTCTGTTGATTTTGCAATACATGTGTTAGCATGGCACAACCATCTCATTTCTTAATCTACCCACAAGTTGAACAATCTCATAGGAGCGAACAGACTGCGTCTGCTGACACAACTTGCGTGTGGGAGATCTATACTGTGACCATCGACCCAAAGAGAGCAATCTCATGATATGTCGTAGATATGCTTCGTCACAACAAAACCA
Organism: Rhododendron ovatum; assembly: GCA_019656835.1. Classification (NCBI taxonomy): domain Eukaryota; kingdom Viridiplantae; phylum Streptophyta; class Magnoliopsida; order Ericales; family Ericaceae; genus Rhododendron; species Rhododendron ovatum. Next base: position 29,173,265 of record CM033801.1, on the reverse strand, counting down.
ACAGCTCTAATCGCTCAAAGAGCACGCTTATTCCCGATTGCTATGCATGCAATATTCACATCTGATTTGCATTTTTCGTAGAAACGCGTCGTTAGTGAATACACATCCGAGTGTATTACTAAGATATACTCCTATTTCCTTGATCTTCATGTAGTTCAGTTTAAGACTTAACCACTTTCCTGGAAACGTTCCTTTAAGTCCGAATCATAACTGATCTCTGGCAACATCCAAAGAAGCTAAACGTCGAATCCTAACATTGATTCTTTGTTAGTTATCAGATTATCCACACAATAAGTTGCCTCAGTAGAGCCAAGATGCGGTCTTACTTTAGACTGACCATGGGACTTAGTTCCATCTGCACATGCTCTTGTTAGCCAGATGCGAGATTCCATTTCGTGTCACGATGAAGAGGAAAATGTAAAACTCGAGTTAGGCTATTGAAGTGATTAGACTCGGATCCGTACGGTGTGTTGAGTCTGACATCACTGGTTAAAATAGTTACTCTTCCGTAGAGTGTATTCATACTGCATGTTTGGGACTTCGGTGTGTATTTATAAAATATTGTGGGCTTGTCCCACATTGCCTAATTACAAAACTCATTTTCATCTTAAGTGAATTTGCACACTAGCGGGCTTGTGAATAAGGACCCAAGGAGAGGTTTAGCACGATTGGAAAAATGGGCCGTGGTTCAAGGCAATTTGGAAAAATTGATTCGAAAATCAATTAACCGGATGTGCGTCACGAGTTATTCGCGTGCAGGGGGTGCAAATTTGGAATTTGAGCCTCGCACATATAATATTAGTTTTTTGCTAAAATTCTGAAACGTTTTTGGCTAAAAGAATTTTTAGTCAATCAAATCTTTTTCGAAATGAAAAGCACTTGCTGATTAAGAAAAACGTGTTTGATTTCGGGTTGATTAAAAACGTGTGCATAATTAGCGGGATTGGATTTGTTTTGTGGCCACAGCGGAGGTGGTGAATTCTGGACTGATTTATCCTGGGGACGGCGGGGCATTGACGAACTGCTTGCACAATTTGGGCAGAGCCGCGAAACGTCTTAAAAAGAGCGACCTAATCCGCGACTCAACCCAAACATCGTTCTACAATTTGGTATTTCAATAGCAGAATTTCGAGGTAATCCGTTCTTGTTTTACATCAGTTAATCCAACACTACATGCACTTGAAAACCGATTAATGAGGTAAGCGAATGAATCCGTGCTTAATTTCCTTACCGTAACGGTCCTACTAGTCATTTTCAAAATCCAGTACCCTGTAGACTTCTGACGTGTTAAAGGTTACGATGTGATGTTCTGCTACTTCGAAATGTTGCCAGCGGCCGTGTACGTAAGGGACATTTCCAGGAAAGCGATTTAGTCTGAATTTAACATGAGGATGACGAAAAACAGATATATTCATAGAACAACCGGCTGTGTATTCACTGTCGCAGCTCAAGTGCTTCTACGGAAATGCAAATCGAGTGATAACACAATTTGCATGGTAATCGATCGGGAGTATTCTCCCTTGACTTTTGCTTGATCGTCGAATCTTTTCATCGAGTCTCTGGTGGTTTGATCCTAGTGACGACTTATGCCGCTAGCTATGCTGCTGTGGATCACCATGGTACGTAGTTATGTTTGTCAAATTCATTTACAAGGACATGAAAGCGCAATCTGGTTTGTAGTGTTTATAAATGTGTTGAAAATTACTTGGATAATCTGAAAGCAGTAGGGGGAAGCCAAGGAGCAATGCTACGTACACAAATTTAGAATACAACTCGCAATACCATTGGAGGCACATCGGCCCACATACATCCAACGATAGAGTTATGGTCAGAGTAGTGTTCCTAGACTTTTTGGAAGCGAAGAAGGCTCGCTAGCCAGCTACATCAATAAGCAACACAAAAGAAAAAGCTCTTGTAATATACAAATCACACAAGAACACAAGGGAATTGAAATCCGAAACTCCGGGAGACTTCTCTCCAGAAAGAAGATTCATTGAATTCCAGGGGCGTCTGTACCATGTTTGCGCAATCATCATTTGAGTATTCACCATTCGTGAAAGCAGCAGGTTTAGAATGAGTACTCATATTGCCGTGATCAATCACCTCGCCGTCTTCGTTGCCAAACGCCGGGCCGTCGCCGTAAGTCCTTCCGAGGTCGGAGTTTTTGCCAGTGAGTTCTTGAACAATTGCCCTGAACTCGAAAGCATTCTCGGCTTGGACCATCACTGGGCTTGAAATGTATGTCACCTTGATGGGTTTTTTCTTTCCTTTTGTGGGTTTCTTGCTCTTGAGGTGGTGATGGTAATGGGGAGGTTTAGGGGTATCCGTTAACATCTTGGAGAGAGAGAGAGAGAGAGAGAGAGAGAGAGAGAGAGAGGTTAATTAATTGGTTTCTACTACAATCGTCCAAATATATATAAGGGGGACATGGCTTTAAGGGAGGAGGCTTCCAAGAAAGAGGGGTTGAGAGAAGTTTGGAAAAAGAAGATTGTGGCTGCTGGAAATTGATGCAAGAGTTGAGGTTAAATAAGCCAACTGATGGATTGTTCAAGATTTATTCAAATAGCCAATGATATTTTTATTCCTTCGTTCCTTAATGTTGGGCTTTGTTTGCAGCCCTAGTCGGCCGGTTTGGATTTTGAGGAAATTTTTTAAAAGTAATGAGTGAAGAGAGATAAAAAAAATTTATTAGAAATTGTGTTTAGAAATTTTGAGACCCCAAAATGAACAAGACTGGTCTGCCATTTGCATAGTCGAGTTTGAGCGCTTTACTTTTCCGTTTTAGTGAATTAATCTAAAGCAGCCCCAAGCATTAATTAGTTCGTTTGGTTGATAAGTTTATTTCCTACAGAATTGATTAGAAATTAATTTTGGGAGTCAGTCAACAAGAAAATAGTATCTTATAAATCCCATAGCTCGGGCCTACCTTTAACCGTATCAGGGAGGAAATTAACCGAAGTGCATATTAGCTTACCAACACATCTGACCGTCGAACAAAACACCTAATCTAAAGTACAATCAAAAGGTGCATCACTTTCCTTGACTTCCATCCAAGCACGTGTCTTATTTGAATGGATGATAGGATGTGAAAGAGAGAGAGAGAGAAATTCTCGGTCCGCTTTGGTTCCAGATGGCAATCAACTGTGCCGTCGATAAGTTTAGAAAAAAATGAAAAAAAACACATATTTCAATGCACGTTTTACACTTCAATACACTTTCATTTGCTTTATGTTGTGTTTGGATGGATTTTTAAAAATTTTTGAGTTCGGTTTTTAGGGTAATGAGTTGAGAGAGATAGATAAAAATAAAAATAATAATTTGAGAGTGAAAAAAATAAAAGTAATAATTAAAAGTAGGAGTAATAAATATTTTTGAGTTAAAAATTTATTTTCAAATAGCATACAAAACAAAATATTAATACACTCTCCATAGATTAGCGACAGCCGACAGCCCAGGCGGTTTTTAGCATTTTCTTTGGATTATACGGAAGAACAGAATTAAGATGACAGCCGAACTACGGTCACCGCATACAATTCGCGATGACCATCCACCGCACGTCTTTTGGAGTCCATTTTGGATTTTAAAAAAATACAAAAAAAATATTCATAAATTTTCGGAATTCGTAAGAACGTGAAATATTATTTTAAAATTTATAAATATTTTTTTAAAACCTGAAATGGACTCCAAAAGGCGCGGTGGACCGGTCACCGCATTCCGAGACTCTCTTAAGATGAGGCCAGAAAATGGATTGACAAGAAACGTCGTCTGATCGCTTGACGCAACCGGGTACAAAAAAACAGATCACATGACGCAACTAAGTAGGCAATGGGGTAAACTACACTGGTCTCTCTTGAGGTTTCTAGTTTTTACTTATCTCCCCTCTGATCTTAAAAAATACTGACTTCCCTTATTTTGAAAGCTATTACGTGGATACCCTTCTGCTAACCTCCGCTAGGAAATTTGAAAGATGTTATAATTTGGTTCATGCCAAATTAGCCCCCAAACACTTGTCATCGAAGTACAACAGGAAAATCAAATCGTTTTTGCACATAATTACTCCACACATGGGAGAGAGAGTAAAAATGAGACAACCATTGTGTTTGTGCTAAATTAGCTCAATCTTTCACAAAATAATTGTGTGCGGACATGCCAGAAAAGAATAACAATTATCCTTTTCAGATTAACTTAGAAATAACTAACTTAATCAGGCAATTATGATTATTCGTTCGATTACCTCAACGAAGAGGATTTTTCTAGAAGGTATCAATCAACTGAATCAACACACTTCATGCAATCAGAGAAATCAAAAAAGATAACTGAATATAAGCACGCTTGAATTTAATAAAAAACAAACTTATATACAATTACTCTTAAGATTTCAGCAAGACAAAAGATAGAATAATGTAAGATAACTTGAATTTAATCAAAAGCAAACTTACATTCAAATAAGTCTTCAAACTTGCAAAATATTAAGCTATAAATACTTTAAACTACATCTACTTCGAACTAATTCCTAAGTCCTAAACTATATTAGATCTCTGAGCAACCATGTTTGTATGGAATGTCAGCTAATGATTTATCGGGGCTTCTTTTTCAATTGCTTCTTTTATTTATAGATAAATGATCTGTCTATAATTTTTATTCTCCACGTTTTTTTGAGCACCCAAGTCTTCGTTCAAATTTGATTTGAAACTCCTTGATTCCCTCCAAGAACGGTTGTAACTATCTTCGAACTGCTTGTTGACTTGGTCTTCTCAGGAAACTCTTCTGCTTCCCACGTTTGTTGCTATAAGTCGTGGCTAAACATGTTTGATAATGGGCTCCCTATTCTTGTGTAACATGGATTAGTGCTTTGAAATAGGTTTCTCAAACTGTTATAAATAAATATAACTGATTCCTCCTTTGAAATGTCTTTAAATCACGCCGTTTGATGATTAACGAGTTAATCAACTGTTATACTTAATAATCTTTTTCACATCTGTCATTTTATGGCTAAACGTAGTCGTTTCCAATCTAAACGATACTGTATAGTACTAAAATAACATCATAATTAAATCCATCGATCTCATGTATATCAGGTGTAATTATAACGCATTTTGATTGGTTCGCACATTGTTTATTGCCACGTGTAATTTTCTCATTGGATGATATATTTTTGGATGTAAACACATTGTTACCATTACACAAATGGAAATTGATTTATACACTTCCTTTTTGGATGCAAGCACTTCTTCTTCATTTTTCTTTTAGCACCTGAATTTACCAAACAGTTCTTGAAACAACACTTTTCATAAATTGCAGCGACTGTTTTATAAATTTATGTGCTAAAGGACAAAAATGGAAATGTGGGAATCAATTTCCTTCACAAATTTGCGATATAAATCTTACGATCTATTGAGTATAATGCTTGTTATCTTGTTTTCTCTCTTCTTCTTTCTTTTTTTTGGCGCTAATAGTCAATAATTGGACATAATACATAGTGCTTTTTCCCCTTCTCAAACTCAACTTTCAATGCTCAAATACAACAATAATTCGACCATTTTTCCTCATAAAAAAAAAAAACCCAAACAGACACAGAGAAAAAATGTTATGTCATCCAAACTGAACTCAATGCTTTAATTTGGAGCAACACTTGTCGAACCATGAAATTGAGAAAGGATTATACATTTAGTAGTAGACTCCATACAACAGTGTAACAAAAACATTTCCAAAAAGCCCTGAATTGTTTCATACCATAAGATAACAAGCTATAATGCATTACTTTCAAATAAGAAAAATTGACGGGGTTAGTTGTAATCGATGTTACATTATGAATAGAAATGTGTTCTTCAGAAGCATATATGCCACTCTGTTATTTTTTTTGATTATCGAACTAAAATTAAATCAAATCTAACTCTTTGGATTTTGAGGCTGGGTGTTCAAAAATTACCTTAATTCTAGTACTTTAGTAACAAATAGCACCTCCACCGAAGCGCACATTTTAGTATGAATAGTGAATCAAAATTCATAAAGAATGCTTGTAATTTTATAATTGTCCTCGATGACTTTTCATATTTTGAGCCAAATACAAGTAAATGAGGGTACTATTTTTTTTGGTAAATCAGTGTACTATTGATCCACTAATATCATTTGGAGAGAAATTATGGTGAATATATTCACAAACCTATTTGGAGATATGCTCTCTTGTTTTGTACCTTATCATTACAATGGTATAACAAAAAAATGTTATTGTAGTCTTGCATCCAAATGAAGTTTGTCGACTTTTTGCTTAGAAGAATTTTGAGTGTTGCTATAAACAAAAGTTTTCGTAAAAAAATTCATTCATAATTCCATTAGCTAAAGGAAAATTCTAAAATCAGTCAAATAGACTGACAATAGTAAGTGTATGAATGTGTATTAAAGGGTGTATAAAGTACACATGAATAGGTGTTTTCATTGTCTTCTAGTATGTTTTTCGTCAGCCCGGTGGACTGATAATAGCAATACCGTTAACTAAATTAAACAACCAAAAACTCGACAATTAGTGTATTGGGTGTGCAAGTACGAGTCCCTTGGACTATGAGTATTCAAAATAGATGAATTACGTGTTCAAATAAGCAAAAAGTAATATTGCAACTTGTAACATGTTGAAAAAAAAAAATGAGGGCCTTCAACTGCACACCCTTCCATGGGTGTGTAGCTGCCTCTGCAGTTACAAACATATACTTACAAGTGTGTAGGCCCTACATACACTGCATAGATCCAGTGTGTGGAGCCCATACATTTAATAGCGTAGGTTAGGGTGTGAAAAACCCGCGCACCCGACCTAACCCAAAGAGTCTCGAGCGGGGTCGAACATGTGGTTCGGACGGGTGCAGGTTTACTTTTTGTTAAAAATCAGATTTTGCATTGGTGCGTTCCTTACCTGTGGGGGTCGGACCCAACCCAACCCGAAGGTTAAATCTGACCCAAAGTAAAGAATCGGGCTCGCGGACGGTTCTTACCACCTGTGTGGTTCGGTTTGCGGACCTAAATATTCTTATCCGACATGGTCAGGTTGGCGATTTTCAGGCCAAAACCGACCCCGCCCGACCTGTGCACACCCTTAGCGTAGGTGTATAAATAAGTGTATATGTGGGTGTGGTTTTAGCGTTGCTCCAATGATTTATTGTCAAGCAAAAACAAACAAAAATGGAAATTAACATTAGTTTGACCTCCCACGGGAATTCTAAAGCGGAAAAAGACGGTCCAATCTAACGGTTTTTTTCCCATTTCACGTGAAACATTCTTAAAAAATAAGCAGCTTATTTCACATTTTTAAACTTAAAAATAATGTAAACGAAAAATAAATTTTCAATTTTTTTTGCATCGTATAAAAGATCTCGATGAGATCTTTCAGATAAAATCCATATTGTATATTTTTATATTTTAATAAATCCATAATTTTTGAGTTTGAAATTGCCTTATTAAAAAATAAGGACTTTTTTCCCTTTACGAAATGAGGCCGAAAAGTAAACCAACCACTCATTTGTCACCGGAGAATATCACCATGCATTCTTCTAGAGAGAAACTCTGCAATCTACAGAATGACCCACGTACGTTAAGCGGCTCGGGATTAAATTGTGTTCCGAAGTGACCTCCAATGCTATACGTTATGAGATTGTTTTGATGCAGAACAACGCTAGAAGCACGATTTTCAAAATACATTAGTGTTCAGAACCGTTTGATGTACATGAATCCACCGACCCACATATATCAAATGGTACATTCTTGACACGCGACAATTGTGTTCTCATCGCGTACAGTCCTAATTGTCATGTCATTAGAATTCGGACACTCATGGGTTGTCCTAATTGTCATGTCATTAGAATTATGGGTTAGCCTCTGAAACTTCTTCCTTCTTGGTACCTTGAATTAGAGGACAGGCGGCTGAATTTGAGGTTTGAGTCAATACCTTGAACGGTTGAACCTCACATGCTTTTTATGGGTCTACTAGAAGACTTCGATTCCACGAGGGAGACTAAAAAGAGTTCCCTTGAATTGGTGAATTAGTCGATATTAATAGTCCCGTTCTGCTAAGGTTTTCATTTTGTAAGTATTTATTTTCCGCTTTATAAGATAAGTTATTCTTCCATAATAAATCTCTTTTAGTTCAAAAAAATAAGTACATAAGGTGAAAAATAAATACTGTTTTAATTAGTGAAACATAGGACAAACTACTTATGTGCAAGGACCGATCAACCCAAACACACATGTACACATAACGGAATATGAATTACAAAGAGAGAACACAAGAAATTTTACATGGTTTTTAAAAATCGAGTACATCTACGTGGCAGCGAAATTCACTATAACTCACACACACTCATACAGAATTTCTATCCAAAGTTACTATTGATTTCATCACACTAATTTTTTAGATCGTTAAACTTAAACTACCAACTCATCTAAAAACTTAAGCTGTTTAGAGAGAGGAGTAACATTATTGTTTATAAACTCAACACGTCCCCCTCACGTGTAGTTAGACTCTCTTTTATAAGCAGGCTAAACACGTGCAAATATTTAATCAATTGGGTAGGCGGTGAGGTTCGAACACAGGATCTATTGCCTGTTCTGATACCATATTAGATTGTTAATTATTAACTCATCTAAAAATTTAAGCTGTTTAGAGAGAAAAGAACTTTATTATCTATATATTCTCATGAAAGAGAATGCTAGGGATTTTATAACCAAGTGTGAACGGGAAAATGGGAGAGGGTCCTACGGACGGAAAAGAGACAAGGCAGCTCTGAGTTCTATTCCCAACTGCAGCCGAAGCTTCTGATAACCCACAGCTTCTCGAAACCTATTTGAAAGCCTACCAAATAACTCCACAGTTGATTTGAAATTTAAATAGCGGTCCGCACTCGCGGAGCAAGGAATACCGTTCAGAGAGGACACTAGTTCACAATAAATTAAAAAAATTCACAGTAAAATTTAACGAAGAAATACTGGCATAAAAATTTAAGTATTCTTTAATAGGCACTATAGCTTCTAGCTAAGTATTCAAAAGATTCAAAACGTAAGCACAAAAAATAAAAAATACTAACAATGTGCTATTTGCCCCTCTGAAACAAGCATTTAATTTTTTAAGTGGTCCATTAATTTGGTTGAAAATACGTAAAAACAAAGTAAACAATAAGCCCTATACCCAATATTTTCAATTTCTTTGACATTTTTTAAGTAGGTGTACAGCCACGGGCCGGGGGGGGGGTGGGGGTTGTAGGGGATAAAATTCCAGGGAAAACGTGACCCCCCGGTAACATGTTGGCTCCGCTACATATTATATCTCCCTCCATGTAAAATTTTAAAATTTTGGAAACGCATAAGTTTTAGAGTGGTGAAAATGCCATGACTGTTTTGTTAATCCTAAAATTTTACTGCATAAAAGACTTATATCATGTACAAAGATACAATAGTATTATGCACTAAAATCTTGGCATTACCAAAAATAGTTGTAACATTACCATTTTCTGTTTTTATTATTCTTTGATCTCTGTTTATGCAGGATAGTATGTGGGAGACTAATCCCATGATTGATGGTATTGTGCACGATTACAACAAAGTGAACATATAATATTTACGACCCAAAGCTATAGTTCAAGTGATCGTGAGTGGGTACTAAGATTTCAGTGTTTGAGGTTTCAGATTCAAGTCGATGTAAATGATGTGTGTTTGTCTGGCATAGTAATCTAATTTAACTAACATCTGGCGAACAAGAAAAGAGAAAAATATATATTGTATTTACAAACTGAAGAGCAATGTATGAAAATAGAGGATAGGAAGGAACATAAGGGAGAGAAAATGATACAGGATTGATATATATATTCAACAAAAGAATACACCGAATTATTTGCTTTCCTAATAACCTCCCTAAGTTGGAGCGGTTTCTAAAAAGAAAATAGCTCTGTCTGCCTGTTCAAATATCAAAATAACTCAAGTATCTTAAGTAATTACTGAAATTCTTGCTTCCCTTATGAGACACAAGCAATATCTCGTTTGCCTTGCCTGGTCATGAGACCGAGAACATGACTGGCCAAGAGCTAGCTTGAACCTGCCTAGATGAGAGGCGGAACCACAAGAGGAGTAACATGTTCGTAAAACAAGGATGCCTACCCACTTTTGAGCGAAGAGTTTGGATTTCCTCAGCGGGGATTCATCATGCCTAACTGGGAGTTTGGGAAAGTAAATTGATCGCGTCCAAGAGCTTTGGTAAACGTATATGCACAGTGTTGTTCACCAGGAAAATGCATAATGGAGATTAAGTCTCGAAGAACTTTCTCCCTCACCCTATGACAATCTAAGTTCAATTCGTTTAGTACGCTCATGAAAAACCTGATTTGCAGCAATATGCTTTTTTACCGTCTATACTGTGCTTAGAGTCTTACCTTTTTTTATAGCTAGTCTCAAACTCATAAAGGAGGAGGGTTGTATTTTAGGTAACTAACAACCAACACGTAGAAGCCAAGTAAATCTGATTAAGAGATGGGACTGTGACTAATTAATGTACTAAAACAAGTAGTAGACTTACGGGTCATAGGACAACTTGACCAATCCGAATCGTTGTAACAAGCCAGCCATAATGACCTACTAGAGGATAGTAGTGTGGAAACTTTATGTCCATTTTAAAATTAATTGACGATGAGTGGAGATGTCCCAAATATTATTAAGTGATTACACATTCCATTCAAAGTGTTATCTTCAGATAGCATAACAACGGCAAAATAGCATCTAGCGACTCAAAGACGTGTTAACAATACTCCATCCGTCCCAATTTAATTAGCATTTTTTAGAGTTTGTGTCATTTTTCAATTAATTATATCTTATAATTTATAATGTTTTATGTGATTTTGAAAATATTGTATTATAGAACTAATCAAGATCTATATTTATTCAAGATAGTTGTGCTACTCTCTCTCTCTCTCTCTCTCTCTCTCTCCCAACTTGAGAGCCTCTATTTCTAAACTTTTCTCCTTCCAGGGTTTTTTTTTGGGGGGGTGGGTGCCACTTCTCACCTCCACCTCCCCCCTTCCTCCGGCCTCCCTCTTCTTCACCTCCTAGCCTTGTTGTGCTTCACTTCCGTCTCCCCTCCCCCTCCACTCTCCGCCTCCTTCCTCTGTCTACTTGTTCGGCCTTACTGGGGTCGATCTGGTGAAGATTTGAAGATAGGATGGATTGACTTTGCTCATCCGGTGCAGCGGCTTCTAGCGGCAGCGTTCTCGGTCGATTTTTTTTTTATTTTCCTGCCTCTTTTTGTTTCATTTGTTTTAGGTTTTGTTGGTTTGGTTCTCTCCCTTTAATGAGAGTTTTTCCTCTCCCTGTGTGGGGTTTCTGGTGTTTTTTTGGCTGTCTTTGCCGCAGTTAAGGGTTTGTGTTGCTCTCTCTATTTGAAGATTGGTCACGACCGATTAGTTGGTGAAGCCTGGTTGCGAGACTTTAGTGGATGATCTTGGATAGCTAGGCCTCTTGTTTGGTTATTTACTCCCTTTGGGACGATATCCAACTTTGATGTATTTGACTATTTTCTGATATAATACAACTCCTATCATATCTCTATTTGAGAGTGTGAATGTGACATATTAAGGAGAGTTTTGTAATTTATCCCCTCTTTTTCTTCCATTTTTTTTGTACTTTATAAGAGAATATTAGAGGGACCCATCGTTTTTTTTAGAGATTTGATCTCCAAATTTACTATCTCTATATTTGAATACAAATCTCCAAAAATGACCATTGGTAACGCTAATATTCTCTAAAAAAAAAAACAAAAAGTTGAAGAAAAGAGGAAATAAATTACGAAATCTCCCCTCGATACAGCACGTTCACACTCTCAAATAAAGATAGTCATATAGAAATGGGTTGGAGATGCTCTAAGATCTACCCCGACGGCAAAAGCTTCCTTGGCAATGTCATGAAGATCTCTTTATGGAATTTTTTAGTGCCTTTTTAGTCATCTTTAATAAATTGTTTTCAACTTACTAGTATATAATTTTTCAATTTCTCTCGTCGAACCGGACGAATCAACCTAATAATTATACGCGGATCAAAAAAAAAAAAAAAAAAACCTAATAATTATACCCAAATTTTAGTAAAAAAAATTAAGGGGAAAAAAAAAAAAAAAACACTTGTCTAAAAGTCAGAAAAAGTTTGGCCCTGGCCTTGGTAAAGTCAAGATTTGGCGGTAATTTTTTTCCGTTTGGCCTCTTATCTCCGAAAAGGCAAAATAAAAAAAAAGTAGAAAAATTCTGGTGCTTCACTTCCGTTGTCTGGAATCCGGATAATGTGAGCGGTCGGCCAAAAACCGTAGCTACGAAGACAAATGTTGGCGAAGCTCCAACGTATAGATACCAACTGCATCCACATACCGAGTTCCACAAAGACCTCCACCAGCTCGGTAGTATCTGTGTCTCAACCACCAAACAAACCTCAACCCATCAAGAAACTTCCCAATGGAGGCGTCAAGAAGAGACTCAAAAGAGTTTACAAGAAACCCCATGAGCCAAAAACCCATCACAAGCATGATCTGTGTTCGACCCAGAACGGGTTTTCCAAGTACCCAGATGGAGAAAACAACAGCTGTAGTTCTAGAGTTGAGAAAAAGAGGGGTTCACTGGGTGGAAATGGTGTGGCGAAGAAGACGCACGCCAAGTGTTCGACGAAATGGCTACGTTATGGAGGGTTTATTCCGGCAATCTTGGAAGCATTGGAAACGGTTGCGGATTTGGATGAGGCGTTGGGGCCGTGGGAAAAGAGGCTTGGGAACAAGGAACGGACCATTGTTTTGAAGGAGCAGTCGAGTTGGGAGCGGGCGTTGGAGATCTTTGAGTGGTTCAAGAGAGAAGGTTGTTATGAGTTGAATGTGATTCACTACAACGTAATGCTTAGGACACTAGGCAGAGCGCGGAAGTGGACCTTGGTTGAGAGTTTGTGGAATGAGATGGGGAAGATGAATATTGTGCCGGAAAATTCTACTTATGGAACACTTATTGATGTTTATAGCAAAGGTGGGCTCAAGGACAAAGCACTTCGTTGGTTGGAAGTGATGGCCGAACAAGGGATGGAACCTGATGAGGTTACTATGGGGATTGTTGTTCAAACACACAAAAAGGCAGGGGAGTTTGAAAAGGCGGAACAATTCTTCCAAAAATGGTGTTTGGGTAAATCTGTAGAAGATGATGGTGAAACTAACATCCGACCAACATCTATTACAATCAATGGAGATGCCAAGAGACATGTTCCGTTAAGCTCATACACATATAATAACCTTATAGATACTTATGGCAAGGCCGGAAAACTTAAGGAAGCATCAGAGACATTTGCACGGATGCTAAAAGATGGGGTTGTTCCAAATACAGTGACTTTCAATACAATGATTCACATCTGTGGTAACCAGGGCCGGTTAGAGGAAGTGGCCTCACTAATACACAAAATGGAGGAGCTCCAGTGTTCACCTGATGCTAGAACATATAGTATTCTTATCGCTATCCATTCTAAGTATGATGACATTGAAATGGCAGCAAATTATTTGAAGAAGATGAAGGAGGCTTCCCTTGAACCAGACCTTGTGGGCTACCGCACCCTTCTGCATGCATTTTCAATAAGGCACATGGTTGGTGAAGCTGAAGACCTCATTAAGGAATTTGATGAACGGGGTCTTGAAATTGATGAATTCACCCAATCATCAGTGACTAGAATGTATATAGAAGCTGGCATGCTTGACAAATCCTGGTTATGGTTCAACAGGTTTCATCTCAGGAGGAATATGAGTTCTGACTGCTACTCTGCTAACATAGATGCGTTTGGAGAGCGTGGACATGTTCTGGAAGCCCAGAGCATTTTCATGAGTTGCCTGGAGGATAGAACACCCAGTGTCCTTGAGTTCAATGTGATGATCAAAGCTTACGGGATCAACAAGGAATATGCTAAGGCTTGCCAGTTGTTTGATAGTATGGAGAAACGCAATGTAGTTCCTGACAAATGTAGCTACAATACTCTAATTCATATGCTAGCTAGTGCCAATCTTCCACATTTGGCAGTGCTCTATGTGAGAAAAATGCAGGAGGCAGGATATGTAAGCGATTGCAGCCCATATTGTGCTGTGATCTCAAGCTATGTGAAATTAGGTCAGTTAGAAAGAGCAGAGGGAGTATTTTCAGAAATGGTTGGATTAAATGTGCCTCCAGACATTGTCGTTTACGGTGTATTGGTTAATGCATTTGCTGACATTGGAAGTGTTAAACAAGCTCTCAAATATGTTAATGCAATGAAAGAGTCATGCATTACCATAAACACTGTTATATGCAAGTCATTGATTAAACTTTATACTAAAGTAGGATACTTGAAAGAAGCAGAGGAAACCTACAAAATGATTCGATCATTTGAGTCGGATCCTGATGTATATTCGTCTAATTGCATGATAGATCTCTACAGTGAAAGATGTATGGTTAACCAAGCAGAACGTATTTTTGGGTACCTCAAGAGAAAAGGTCATGCAAACGAGTTTTCTTATGCTATGATGTTGTGTATGTATAAGAAACTTATGAGGTTTGAAGAAGCTTCTCGGATTGCACAAAAGATGAAAGAATTGGGACTTTTGAGTGAATTGTTGAGTTATAATCATGTGCTATGGTTGTATGCATCGGCTGGGAGATACAATGAGGCAGTGAGGACTTTTAAGGAGATGATAGAATGTTCCATTCAGCCAGATGATTATACATTTAAACCACTGGGAGTTGTTCTAACCAAATGTGGAGTTCCAGAGCAGGCTGTTAGCAATCTGGAAATAACAAGGAGGAAAAATGCGCTGAGTGGGCTGCAGGCATGGGTATCAACAGTCAACGCTTTCTTATGTGGTATGTTTTGATAGCAATGAAGTTGATGATGATGATCAACTCTTGTGATCTTGGACAAGCTTTTTGAGTTTAAACACTCTGGAGTTGAAGTGACATCTCAAGCAATGACATGTAAGATTCAGAAGTTGGGCTTGTTTAAATAGTCAGTTTCTGGGGTAGCAGATTATACCTTCCACTGTATCTTACCCAAAAAAAAAAAATATATATATATATATATATATAATACCTTCCACTAAATAAAGGTCACCTTACGTAATGTAAAACTATGCAGGTTCATTGAGGTCTAAATTGCAATTATGTTGTTGTCTTTGATTCTATAGGAAAATAGAAGTAATATACTTTGTCTAGCTGCTAATTTTAATATTTTATTATCCTCAATTTGGACATTTGGAAACTGCTCTAGCGAATAAATGTATAAACTATCAAAATTGCATAAATTGAGAATTGTGGAGCTGAATGCAGATTGTTGCTTCTTTGCCAGGATTTTGCTGGAAAAGCCCTCCTATTACCCGTCTGAGTTGCCCATTCATGCAAGCAGGAAACAATGTTAATATTCCGAAATTTTGTGACTAAAGTCAAGTAAAAGGTTGATCATTGCAAGTAAAAATTGCTTCCCGTGGGAAGCAGCTCAATTTATGTCAGACATATTCTTCCAAGTATGCCCCTTTTCTTTATGGCTCATGATCCTCCTAATCGCCTACTTCAGCTTATAGAATGCATTGCTAAGTTTCTTAGGGAATGGAAAGTCCTTCACCAAAATGACACATCGCAAAAATTGGGGTCTTGTGTTATCCAGTTGGAAGAAGGGGATCTTGGTGCTCCTCATGTTTACCAGGAGCTGAAACATTTTAGTATTAAATTGTGGTGGTCTTTCAGAGACAGGGAACTGTATCTGGCCCAAGGTTATGTGAGCTAAATATTGTCAGCTTTCTCATCTTTGTCAAGTGCAGATGGGAATATCAACCCCTTTCTGTTGAGACCTAAATCTGGAGCTCTGTATTCTCATGTATTAGAGTTTTGTTTGGTGCTAGCAATTTCTACTTTGCTTGCTATTTCTTTATACATGTGGTAGCTGTTTAAGTTGGATTTGTCTGGATTTGCAGGGTTTTTTCTTAGGGAACCTGTAGGTGGCTATCATTCTATGACTATTAATTCACCAGGGAAAAAAGGAAAGAACGAGAGAATGCTCTCAGTTTGTGGCTAACAGAAGGAGCAGAGACTTTGCCATTTTGGAAGCGGTGATTGTAACTGATAAACTTAAGCCGCTGCAACTGCAAAATAGGAGAGTTGGGAATGATGATAACCACCTACAATGGATTTTCTTGCTGATTGTAAATTGAGTGCAATCTTTGGCATGCATTCAACCGAAGAAGAATTGCTGTCCTGTGGTCCTGTCCTGATCTTTTCCTCTACAAATGTCGAAAAATAGTCCCGTCTTATTTTGTTGATGTCTTATAGTTGGTCTCAATGTGTCCACAGGTTATTGTTGGCAAATTTTTGACTGGGCGCAACAAGTAATGCTTCTGTCTCCAAGTTCCCACCACAGTTGGTGCAGCATCAGTTTCTGGTGTTGACTTCCAATCTGCAGTTGATTCTTCTGCAAGAATCCCAGTCAGAGGCAGTGAGGTTCAGTGGTGGAAGTCCATTCATGATTCAACCTCGTGAATCGTGATGTGCAGGTAACGACTTCACGGGCAACTGACTGGAGTGGATTAGATGCAAGAAGTACGCCAGTAATGAATGACATGTACTTACTTCATGGGTGGGGTTAATTTGCAAAACTTATCCTTGAAGTCCGGCCTATAATGTAGCCATACCCCATTATAGGACGCATGACTATTTTATAAAGAAAATGTATAAACTAAGGCTGTATTTGGCTCAACGATTGTGGATATGGAAAAGTTGGAAGATCTGACAATCGTGGGTTAAATCTTCTATTTCTTATTCCTTTGCCCTTGCCATATCCTTGATCCAAGATTCCAAATACAGCCCTATTGACTGTGTGTACCTCTTCATTGGTAGTGCACACCACCTCTGCTATATCCCTGATGTAAAATGGAATATATTTTGTGGGTTTGGAGTCAGTCTCAGCATGGGTTTGGGCGTGTTATGGCCTGTGGGCTTTGGGTTGGGTGGTCGTCTGTATGCGTGCGTGCGTGCGCTGGTGCGCGAGAGATTGAGCGGGGTTCTCTTTTGCAGGAAGGTTGGGTCATGGAGCTCATCAATCTCCTGAACACGGTGCCTATGAACGGATTAAAGATGAGAACAGAGTTAATGGCTTTGAAGAAAATGCCAGTAGTGTCCAGAGTTTGTCATTGTGTTTCCTTCCTGAGAGCTGGTAGGCTTACAGCAGTGCTTTGTCTGGAGCTAAGTCTTAATGTGCGGGAGCGCTGGCACGAAGCGTCTTAGAAATACATCTCAAACTACTAAAATTCGCGAGAGCGAATATTGAGAGCGCGAGCATCATGCGAGGATTGAGAGCGAGAGCGCATGACTTCTTACAGGATTATGTGACTAACGTCTGGATTACGTGTTTGATGTCTGTATATCTTTGTATCTTGTTTTTGTGTGGCTTTGGCTGTGAATTCTCTTATCCCATTGTCTTCTCTAGTACCAGTTTGAATTCTCTTATCCCATTCAGCCATTCTTTGGATCTAGGATAAATGGAAAGGGTTTTGTTGAGTTAAAGAAAACAACAGGGATCTGTGAAGCCATGTTTTTTCCCTTTACTCTTTGGTTTTCTTTTGCCTCTTAAAATCTATCCTAAAATCAAATATCTAAAAGTAGATTTTGTGGCGGAACCAATTTTCTTAATCATGTCTACCGCATTGACCGGTTGTTGTCTGTCCGAATCGTCCGATTTGCTGTTAAAAAAATTCGCAGCTTGCTTCCAATCGAATATAGTTGGCGGTTTTTATTTGTGGATCGAATGACATTTATTAACCCGACAAATTTATGAGAAATTCATCAGCTATTTACAATGATAAAATCATAAATTTAACACGTAGCATCGAAACACGGGCTTGGAACATGTGTATCACCATGAACAACAAATCAAAAATCAACCTCAAACGGGCAACATTTCACCATTGATTTCCTCACAATGATCATATTAATCTCTCTCTCTCCATTTCCACAGGATTTCGGACCAACCCGTATACTGCTTTGGCTAATAGAATTGCCAATTTCTATCGATGCAAATACTGCAATGCATACCCTCTCTTCACTCTGGCTAACTCATTTTTGCCAAAGTTACATAGACTCCATCCTTCATCAGCAATGTAACTATGGTGAGTTTTCCCTAAAATGTTTATCTATAGCTTTAAGGACTTTATACGAGATGTTTTTGCCAAATTACCTGTCTCAAAATCTATATTTTTGTGAGTTTTAGCCCGTTTAGTACGATAGGGTAAACTTAGCCTAATTCACCCTACAAAGCATTATTCGTGCCATACTACAAAATATATGGCTCCCCATAGCCATATACTCTTCTCCCTTCAATATATAGAGCCTTTCCACATTCAGAAGCAAGGTTTCAACCCTGCTTTTAAATGTTCCGTTCAGTTCAGATTCTTATTTTTTTAAGTACTTATTTTTCGCTTTACATGACAGGTCATTCTCTCATAATACATCATCTTTAGTTCAAAAAATAAGTACCTATTATAGTTAGAATAACTCCATGTTTTTCTACACCAATTATAAAAGTCAAATACTAATGTATAGCTCAACTTGCTCACTCATCTCAACACATAATAATATTATACCCTATAAAAATCCTAGAGAACACAACCCTGAAAGCCAAATCGTTAAACACATCCCACATCTTTTGCTTCAGTTCAATGGCCAATGAAACCCCAATGTTATTGAAAACTTCAACCCAGATTATTCTATAAGTTAAATAAAAAAAAGTACTATTTTCTTCAACTCTACGTTTTTTGCTCCTTCATGAATCTCATCTAGTAATAAATAATGATCAATTCTTATAATGGGGAATGATAATGTGCCACTCCCCCTTTTGTCTTGTAGTGTATGAATTTACACAATAGTCCATGTATTTTGTAAAAGTTTATTGCATTGAGGGGTAAATTAGTAAATTCATCTAACTAAAAGACAAAAAGGGGAGTGGCATTGGTAAAAAGGGCAGTGGCATTATCATTGGCCTTAAGAATAATCCATTTATAAAATTACTATTAAAGAAAAACAAGATGTTAAGCATCTTTAATTGGAGGAGTCAAATCTTATGTGGAGCTCCACTTGTCAAAATTGATATCATAACTCTTTCTAACCCTACCTTCGAATGAAAGTAAATCCTACATGGATTTGAAGACAACCAATTTGCTTCAGAATTAAAATGTGTCAAAGGAAAAAGTGGCCTTTTCGATTACCAAAAATAGCATTTGGTTGTTTTTTTTTAGATTCTAAGAGCAAATCTGACACCATGTTGCAAGGAACAATGTTATGTGAGTGCCAAATTTGAAAATATCAAATTGTCACATCAGTCTTAAAAAAATTTGAAGCAAAAGGTCGGAGAAGATCGGATAAAAAAAAAAAAAAGGGGGGTCGAAGAAGGTTGGTTGAGATTGACTTCATATAGTCAAGTAAATGTCAAATATTATGACGTATCAATTACATTAAGTGTATAATAAATATGATTTTGTCTTTGACATGGTGTGGTAGCTAAAAATTTGGAGTTTAATACTCTATTTGTCTCTAAATAAAGGTTTGGTCAGTAAACTTAGGCCTTTAAAAAGAAATATTTTTTTCGTTCAAAAAATTCACAACTTAAGAGAACTCATTGATATTTATTGATTTGTGAAAAAAAATAGTAATTTTTTTGTATGAAAAAAATGCATCTTTTTAAAGGTTGAGATTTGTGCGTCGGAGATTTATTTAAGGACGAAAAGAGTAAATTTATAACAAGTTCAAAAGAGTAGGATATAATAGACCTAAGAGCAACAACATCAGCTTAGGTATATTGAACTTTTTGGTATTTTAGATTGCGAAAGTACAAAAGAAGCACATGCAGCAGCTTCTTTAAAAGCTGTGGTAAAATAAATGAGTTGAGTTTTGTTCACCCTCCACTTAAGATAGTGAATATTATCTTTTTTCCTATTGGTTGAAATTGTGTGGACCCCACTACAAAGTGATGTCATGCTTACCAAAAAGTGTATTGCATGGTAAGCATGACATCACTTTGTGGTGGAATTCACACAATTTTCAACCAATAGGAAAGAGGATAATGTTCATCATCTTTTAAGAAAGGTGAACAAAATTGCACTCAAAATAAATTTGTCTATAGTGCTTCGACACAAGTAGAGAAGCACTGATGTATACTTCGGCACAAGTAGAGAAGCACTGTACATCAGGTATGTAATATTTTACATTAATTTCTCTCTCCTTTCTCCATCCCCTTCTCTTTCTCTTTCTTTTTTTTAAAAAAAAATCTGCACTTTGGTGCACCGTTGAAAAATGAAAGAAAATATGTTTTAATAGAGGATATACGTTAAATAGATAGTGTTAGTGTAGTATTGAGAGAAATGTGAGTATGTAAAATAAAAAATATATACTATTCACAAGTTTTTTTAGCTAATAACCGGTAAACTTGCTCTTAGAAGAGAAATCGAATTAAGATATACGGGAGAGTTGACATTACTTGTTAGAGCGCTGGGATGTGAACTTGCAAACATATAATCAAGGGGACTAGTTTGTGACAATGATCAAATTCTAGGGTCTCCTTATTGTAATTATTGCCACATATATGCAATTTCTATGCAATCAGATTCAAAGAATCAGCCCAAAGAAAACTACCCAGAACAGGTTTCTCTCTCTCTCGCTCGCTCGCTCGCGCTCTCTCTCTCTCTCTCGCTCGGTTTGCCTGTTTTTTTATGGGTAATTTTGATGCATAAAATCATATATTAGGGGTCTAGTTACTGAGTTTATCTATATCCAATCAAAATATCTTTTTTGCATACTACTCCACCTCAACGAAATTTACATGATGAACAGTTCGGATCACGTTGGCTTGTAGAGCCCACAAAATGGGGTATTTAGGGGCATGGTGGGGATGGGTCTTGAGATGCGATGCTCCCCTTGTAAATAAACACTTCTGCTGAAAGTATTGTATTTCAGATCCACACTAGGAGTGAATCAATTTAGCTGCAGATGCAGGAGTACCATAAACTTAGGCCCCCTTATTATTAGCAATTTTTTTGGGGCCTGAAGCAGTGGTTTTCTAGACTTCTGCCCAGGGCCGGCCCTGTGCATCAGCAATGGTAAAGAAACAATTTGCTCTCTGCTGGTGTATTGCTACTCTACTGATATCTGTTTCTGCTGTTGTCAATGGATTCTCCCCCTGTCATTGTGAGGAAGAGGGGTTTTGGAGCTTAAGCAGCATTCTAGAGTGCCAGAAAGTGAGCGATTTCTTGATCGCCATCGCGTACTTCTCGATCCCCATCGAGTTACTCTACTTCATTAGCTGCTCCAATGTACCCTTCAAGTGGGTTCTTGTCCAATTCATTGCGTTCATAGTACTTTGTGGGTTGACCCATTTGCTTAATGGTTGGACATACTTCGGCCCTCATTCTTTCCAGTTGATGCTGGCCCTTACCATTGCCAAAATCCTCACTGCCCTAGTCTCTTGCGCGACTGCAATTACCCTTTTGACTCTCATCCCTCTTCTCCTCAAGTTGAAAGTGAGGGAGCTTTTCTTGAAACAAAATGTGTTAGAGCTAGACCAGGAGGTTGGGAAGATGATGAAGCAGAAAGAAGCTAGTTGGCACGTTCGAATGCTAACCCACGAAATTAGGAAGTCACTCGATAAGCACACGGTATTGTACACCACTCTAGTTGAGCTCTCCAATACGTTGGATTTGCAGAACTGTGCTGTTTGGATGCCGAACGAGAGCAAAACGGAAATGAATTTGACCCATGAGTTGAAAGTTGGTTCTTCAAAGAGGTACCAACGGTCACTTCCTATTAATGACCCGGATATAGTAGAAATCAAGAAAAACAAGGGAGTTAGGGTTTTGAGGGCAAATTCGGTGCTTGGGGCTGCAAGCAGTGGGGGGTCCGATGAATTAGGTGCAGTGGCTGCGATTAGGATGCCCATGCTTCATGTTTCAAATTTCAAAGGGGGAACGCCGGAGTTTGTGGAGACTTGTTATGCCATATTGGTTTTGGTTCTTCCAAGTGCAAATGAGAGGGATTGGAGTTACAATGAGATGGAGATAGTTGAAGTAGTCGCTGACCAAGTGGCTGTGGCTCTCTCTCATGCCTCTGTTCTTGAGGAATCCCAACTAATGAGGGAAACACTGGAGGAACAAAATCGGATGCTTCAGCAGGCGAAGGAGAATGCAATGATGGCTAGCCAAGCAAGGAACTCATTCCAAAAAGTGATGAGTCATGGGATGAGGAGGCCTATGCACTCAATGTTGGGCATACTTTCAATTTTCCAAGATGAGAAATTGAGCTCTGAACAAAGAATGATTGTTGACACAATGTTGAGGGCTAGTAGTGTCCTTTCTACTTTAGTAAATGATGTTATGGATATTTCTGCCAAAGATAAAGGGAAGTTTCCGTTAGAGATGAAGCCTTTTCAACTGCATTCTATGATTAAGGAAGCTTCTAGTCTTATAAAGTGCTTGTGCATGTATAAGGGTTGCGGTTTTGTTCTTGATATTGAGAAGTCTTTGCTTAACCACGTGATGGCCGATGAGAGGAGGATTTTTCAGGTGTTATTGCATATGGTTGGGCATCTGTTGAATGTCAGTGACAGAGGGGTGTCTTTCATCTTTCGGGTAGTTTCTGAAAGTAGTGAGGGGAAGAATGATAGAGGTTGGGGAATGTGGAGAACAAATGAGGAGTATGTCAGCATAAAATTTGAAATTGAAGTTACTGATGGAGGTTCTCAATCAAATAATGGTTCGATAACGACTGTAAATTTAGCTGGTAGGAGGCACAATGGCAAGGAGGGCCTGAGCTTCAGCATGTGCAGAAAGCTTGTGCAGGTGAGAATCCCTAGTCTTTTTGTTGTTGTTTTGTATGTTTTCTTCCTTTTATTTTCTAGTACGTATGTGGTTTCTGCAATAGTAGGCCAAGTTTGACTTTAGATGGAAAAGGAAAATTGCAAGTATATTATTAATTCCATTTCATTTACCTCATTTTCAAGTTCAAGGGGTATTAGGAAAGCAAGTTTATATTATGCTAGAATTATCCACCTATTATTTCTTTTCGGGTCATTCAACTGCATTAGCTGCTGTCTCAGTTCCGAACCTAAGTTTGTTTTAATGTCTGCAATGGAGAATAAACTGGATGCATCATCTGTATTTATGGAACAGCCAAACATGCGCTTGGACAGTGGATAAAACAATTCCTTCTGTAGAGAAATGAAGCATTTTGTTGCCCGAGGTTTTGATTTTCCTTGTCCTTTGAGTAGAGCTAATAGGACACTGCTGCTTTCACCTAGTAAGGAAAACCCTCAATTTTTTCTTCTTTGTACAGGTATTCTATACCTACAGTTCAGTGGTTCACACAACTTTGGTTTGGTTCACACAACTTTGGTTTCAATTTCAAACAACTATCCTCTAATTTTGTACAGCGGTCCCAATCCTAGTCCACCTGCTAAGCCCCCAAAGTAATCCCTGCTCTAAGCATGCGTTAGTATTTTAAGGCCCTGTTTGTTTGACACGACTATTATTGAATTGTTATGTCATTCTGTAGGTTCAGTAAACTTATCCGGCTAATTATAGTGGGGGGATTCTTTCTGCTTCATTGCCCCACGTACTATTTTCTTTTTCAATTTCTGCTGGATTTCATATTCAAAGGAGATCCAACCCTGGCTGCGAAAGTTTCAGTTGAATTCGGAAAATGGGGTTGTTCAGGCAAACAAACAAGGCCTAACAGTATGAAAGTATCCAAGTCGCTGATTAAGAATTAACGAGTTGTGCATAATGTCCCTCAGCTTTCAAGCTTCAAATGCTTGCAGGATTGTTTGTTTTGTCTTACTACTCATTTCTTTTGATGCATTTGGCACACTAAAATGTTTTTGTTAGTGGGTGAACGAGTTTTGGTTACATACATCAAAAGAGAGGTAATGGTTTGAGGATAATATGCAATTATTCTGAATTTGAGAGCTTGTTCAGGGCAATCCGAGTACAGGGCGCATTTGCACATTAGGAAAATGCAGTAGACTGGTTTTTGCAATTGTGGATTTTTTTGTTAGGATGCGTACAGCTAAATTTGTTGATGACTACCCTAATAAATGTTTCGGGAGCTGCCACTGCAATATGGTTAGTAATAAGACTTACTCTTGCCACAAAACCTGTGCCCTTTTCCTTCGTGCTACGGCAAAAGCCCGATGTACATATAGCTTAATGAACCCCATAGTCAGGAGCCTTCCAGCTCTGAAGGTGATTAGATACAGTAGTCTCACCAGTGAATGACAACTCCCCCGGAGATAACTGTGACTGTCTTCTATTGCTGTAGCTGTTGTAACATCAAACGTTTGTTCCTAAAGAACCATAGGTATCTCGTTCACCAGCCAGACCAGCAGATCAGGGCCTTTAATTAGTTCCCCAACTATCTCCACCACGACTGAACACCATCCTCTGAGATTCCAGCCTAAATTGGAAAGGGGAAGAACGAACAAAAGCTCCAGAGCAACGTTAGAGAAGATGTGTAACTATCTCCACCTCCAAACCATGAAGAGGACAAACATTATCCACTCGTCTCGTCTTTTTGCACAAAGTGCCTTGTACAGAGAAATTTCTGGGATATGTCTCCAGATAAAAAGATTTGAAGGCTTTCAAGTGGTTTCTTCTCTCTTCTCTGGTTTTTCTCCGATTTGGTGTTTCTGCGTGTATCTTTGTGCCACTGCCTTTCAATTCTTTACAGATTTGATTAGGAATGACTTATTAACGTTGATTAGAATGGAGCTTGGTCGATTGTTGGAGTATATTGATAGTAGTTGTTAGTTGATTTGCTTGTTGAGCCATAGTTGGTTTTAGACTGTTGTTGAATAGGTGAATTCATAGTAATGACTTAACCCCGTGCATTGGAAGTGTGTTTTCTGCTTTTACAAGTCTGAGAGTTGCCATTTTGTATAACCAATGCAAAGGCTAATTCCATCTCGCATTTTCAGTTTTCCTCATCATTATAATGGGTGGATTGTCCATGATGTTTACAATTGTTGTTCTTTTGTTGATTAAAACTGACAGATGATGCAAGGTAGTATCTGGATATCCTCAAATGCTCAGGGTCATGCAAAAAGCATGACTCTTGTTCTCAGGCTTCAAATCCAACCTTTCAGAAAAGCCATGTTTGAACTTGAAAATTTATCAGAGCAGCCGAAATCAAACTCGCTGTTCAAAAGCCTTCAAGTTGTTTTAGCCGATGATGATGACGTAAACAGAACAGTGACCAAAAGGCTCCTCGAGAAACTCGGTTGCAGAGTCTCTGCTGTTTCATCTGGGTTTGAATGTTTGAGCCTTCTGGGTCCTTCTGGTAAATCATACCCAGTTGTCATTTTAGATCTTCATATGCCTGAAATGGATGGGTTTGAAGTGGCGATGAGAATTCGGAAGTTCAGAAGCCACAGTAGGCCGTTGATCATAGCTCTGACTGCAAGTGCAGAGGAATACGTGTGGGAGAGATGCTTGCAAATGGGAATGAATGGAGTAATCCGGAAACCTGTGCTCCTACAAGGTATGGCCGATGAGCTCCGAAGAGTCCTTCAACGGGCAAATGAAGGAGTGCTTGTGAAGTAGGAACTCAATAATCGCGTGGTGTAGTTTCCTCAAGTTGTTTACGGCGAATCAACTATACGATACTAGTTTTCTCTAACCGTGCTTATAAAATTTCTTTGTTCCTAGCAGATGTATTTGACATGTAGTTTAAACCCAGAACAGCTTTTTGTATGTTCAAAATACCCACTTGGTAATAAGAATTAGATATGATCCTTCAGTTCCGATGCATATTGTATCAGCGCCAGCCGATGGATCTCCATCCATTGGCTATGACACTGTCTCTTTCGGTAACCTTCAAAAATGACGCATCAGTGTTCCCTTCAGGGGATGCCTCCTTTTGAGAGGTAAGCTCGTCGCCTATTTCAACGAGATGAGCGGCGAGTGCCAGTCGATGGATTTCTGTATGCAATCTTGTATTCTTAAGTTTTCTTTGTCAGTTCTTAACAAGCTTTCTATCTAGTTTCCATTTGCAACCAAGAAAAACGATAGGGATGTGATTTTGGCATTCTACTTTTAGCCAATGGTTCTCCACTTTTAATTTTATTTTCTCACATGATTAAGACTAAGACACGGGAAAACGATAACCATGTCAGTGAAGTAACATGACCTTTGATAGGTTTAAGGTGGAATCTTTCTCCTTTTTACCATTGCTTTTGCTTCTTGGAAATGGGAATGTAGACCTAAATATAGCTGTGTTAATTGTTAATAAGAGTAAAAACTATACTACTTTGCTAGGTATATAATATAACCTAGAGGGAATCAGTAATTTTGGACTTTCACTGAAATATGGCTGATATGTTAAGTGAATTAATTTTATTTTTTTTTAAAGGTGAAAACAATTTGTTCAGTCATTATCGCTATTAAGAAGACTACATGTATGATAATTATGAAGGTTAACAAGTAATTCTAACCAACTCAAAACGTATTCTTCAGACCATATAACAAAAACTATGCTGCTTCAAAATCTGTTCTGCAAATAGTATCCAAATACTTTCATAATCTATTATGATGAAAATCCAAAATCTATTTACCAAAAAAAAAAACTCAAAATCTAAGTTCACATCATAGAATTCCTAGTACATAAACATTGGCAGAATTCATTACACGTAAACATTGGCGGCCAAATATCTCAAACCACCGCCACGTGATGCTCCTTACTCCGCTACGCATTACATGTGGGGTACATGTGGGGTACTGCCACGCACCCTCCTCCACCACACACTCACATGGAGTCGGGAGATGTCCTGATGCATTGGTGCCGCACCCTCCTCTTCCACCACACATTCATATTGAGTGCCACAAATGAAAAGTGGTGCTCCAACACCTTTTCTACTGCACTTTCTGTAACGACCCGGATTTTTGACCCAATTTTTTTTTCTAAATATAATATTATTAGAGTTATTTTCCTTAATGCAATTCTTTTTTTTTAAATACAATTATGCATGTAATATATATATATATATATATATATATGTATTCTTTTTAAATTTTTCCTACACATACATGCGTACATGCACACTCCTTCTCCTCTCTCACCTCTAACTCCTTCCGTTTCTCCGTCTCCTACTCAGTCTCTACTTCCTCCATAACCCTAAAATCAAGCCCTATTCGTCTATTCCAAATCCCATGAACCCAGCCCCATTAAATTTACTTTTATCATCTTCTACCAAAATTCTCTTATAAATACCCCACCCCATTGACCTACGAAATTTACACCACAATATTTCCCACGCCTCACCAGTCCAAAAGAAAGAGAAAAACCAGATAAAACCAAGTTCCAATCCATAGAGTTTTAGAGAGAGAAAGAAAGAGAGAGAAAAGTGGGTTTCATAGCTACGCCCAATCGAAATCCAATTCAACCATCCCGATCATCTCCTACAACCCAGAGCATCCCCGAACAAGCCTCAATCCGATCCCAAAGTCTCCCGATCAAAGAACCCGGAGTTTTCTTCCCCAAAATTCAAGATTCGCTTTTAAATCAATTCGATCCGATTAAAGGTATTATAACCCTATCCAACCTCTTCTCTAAGTATATTAAGTGTTTATATGCTTAACCCTATGTCCCGAACGAAAAAAATATAGTAAACCGCGCGTTTTCTGCCGTATTTATCAAATTGATATTATTTTTGATCCCGATATCTTATTTATAATTATTTATAAATAAGAAGACCTATCTGATATTTATTTTACAATCCTTATGATATTATTATTATTAAAAACTACTGATATGGTATTATTTTCTTACAATATAATATCATCTTAGTATAAAACGTATTAATTATAACAATTTAATTTATCTGGTAGATTGAGTTGGTTTTAAATGTTTCGAAATAACTTTGCGACCTTCAAAACCTTATTTTTGACGCCCGGACTATTTTTTCTAGATTTTTCACATCTGAAAGATCATAACTTGTTAAGATCATATTTTTTTATTTAATTATCTATTTATTAAATTATTTATTAGTTATCTATCAAAGCTTACAAACGAAAAATCTTTGCGACCTTCCAAACAATGTTTTAACACTTAAACTAATTTTTTCTAGACTTCTTATATCTCAAATATGATATCTTGTTAAATTAATATTTTTTTATTTAATTTACTATTTATTGTTATTTCTATAGCGTTTCATATCAAAAATTCTTTACGACCTTATAAACCTTATTATAAATACCCGAATAATTTTATTTAGACTCTCTATATTCTAAAGATGAAATTTTGTTAACCATAACATATTTTAAATTTGTAAATTATTTATTATCTATTTACTTCACTTTCGGCCACTCTATTTAATGTCTTTATTTAAAATAATCCTGCGACCCTCCGAACCCAACTTTTGATACTCAACTGGTTGCATAGGACCTTTCGGACTCTTAATCAGGCCACGTTAATTATTTTAATATTTTTATGTATTTAATTAATTTTTAATTAATCTAATTACTTAGAAATAATTAATGAGAGCCTAGAAAAATATTCTTTTAAAATGCTCTTACTCTTATTATCATCTTGGCCATACGAGACTAAGGGCAACAGCCCATCCATAAAAATTTGCGTGATTTCATTATTTATTAATTATTTAATTATTATTGATTAATTGCATATTATGCCGATATTGGATTTAAATGCTAGATTGAACCTTAGAGACATGGCGTGGTATTGCAAAATAGAATTCATCTAGACGATGCTAGATAATGGATAAATTGAAAAGTTTTTATTTTTAGATTGCCTGTAGGCGGATTTTGGTGATTGTGATGAGATTTGTGATGAAAATAAAACTGGCAGGTGTCCAGTGATAAATTAATGAAAATAAAACTGGCGGGTGTCCAGTGATAAATACACCAGTGATAAATTTATGAAAATAAAACTGGCGGGTGTCTAGTGATAAATACACCAGTGATAAATTAATGAAAATAAAACTGGTGGGTATCCAGTGATAAATACACCTGTAACGCCCCGATTTTTTGGAAATAAAATCGGAGGTTTTAAATATTGATTTCCAAAAATTTATTGAATTAAAATTCAAAATCCAAACTGGATAATTCACCCTATAGTTTCGTCTATTACAAATTATTGTAAAAATACTGGAAATAGTCTTTGAGGTAATAAACTAAACGAAATGACAGAGCCATCCTCTAAGTTTGATACGGATCCCAAGTATATTCTGGCTCAGCTCCCACCTCTGGGTTCTCTTCTGCATAAAACTGTTCACCTTCGGGATTTGGTGTCCTTTCTTGATTATCTGCAAAATCTGGCACGGAAGCCAGGCAATCCGTACCTGAGTGAACGAGTTCACCCCGAAGTATAATCCAACCCAACTACCCTTCTTACTTTACAGATATCATACAGCAGGATAATAATAGTGCGAAAAAGTAATACAGAATTGTTCCACATAAATTAATTCATTACTATCCATTAACTTGACGTGAATTCTAAGATCTCCTCCGCGGAAATCTTTCCTCCCCAACCACTAGCCATGCTCGGTCCCGTGAGGTCACTTTCCTTTGCTGTCGCAGATGCATCTAAGTTATGTACCGAGTATGCATCCCAATAATTACAACAAGGGGAAAGCTTATCATGCCTGAATCACAACTAGGGTTCGCCTATCTTATATACCACTTCACCATCATCACTGGGCACACGCCAGTTTATCAATTCATCACTGGACACACGCCAGTTTATCAATTCACCTCTGGACACACGCCAGTTTCAATCTCATCACACATCTCAACATCACGCCTGCAGGCAATCTAGAAACCAAAAACTTTCCAGTTTATCCATTATCTAGCATCGTCTAGGTGAATTCTATTTCGTAATACCACCCCATGTCTCTAGGGTCCAATCTAACATTCAAAATTAAATATCGATGCGATATACAATAATTCAATAATAATTAAAACAATTAATAGACAATGAAATCACACAATTTTTTATGGATGGGCCGTTGCCCTTAATCTCATATGATCACAATGTCAATAATCAGGTAGGAGTATTAAAATAATTTAAAAGGAAAATTTTCAGGCTTTTATTAATTAATTCTAAGATAATAGATTAATTAAAACTGATTTAAATGCATTAATTGGATAAAAATATGGAAATATTTATCTTGACTTAAATAAGAGTCCTATGGGCCCTACGCAATCAGTGGAGTGTCAAAAGTTGGGTTCGAAGGGTCGTGGAATTAATTTAAATAAAGACGTTTAAATAAAGTGGCCGAAAGTGAAATAAATAGATAATAATTAATTTATAAATTAAAATATGTTACTGTTAACAAGATTTCATCTCCAGAATATAGAGAGTCTAAATAAAATTATTCAGGTATTTATAATAAGGTTATTAGGTCGTAAAGAATTTTTAATCAGAAACGCTATAAAAATAACAATAAATAGTAAAGTAAATAAATAAATTATTAATTTAACAAGATATCATCTTTGAGATGCTAGAAGTCTAAAAAAAATTAGTTTGGGTGTTAAAACGTTGTTCGGAAGGTCGCAATGATTTTTCGTTCGTAATCCTTGATAGATAACTAATAAATAATTTAATAAATAGATAATAAAATAAAAAAAATATGATCTTAACAAGTTATGATCTTTGGAATGTGAAAAGTCTAGGAAAAATGGTTCGAGGGTCAAAAATAGTGTTCGGGATGTCGAAAAGTCGATTCGAACCAAAATAGTCCCAACCGCAAGGTTGGACCGGTCAAAAGTTGCGGCTGGGGCTTCCACCGCAAGGTTGGACCTGGTTCTTGCGGCCCGAACCTTGCGGCCGCAAGGTTGAAGGCAGAAAACGTTTTTTTGATTTTTGGGCTCGGTTTTCGATGCATGGGATCACGGGGGCTATTAGGTTAAGCATAAAAACACTAAATATACTTAGAGGAGTGTTTGGAATGAATTATACTACCTCGGTTTGGATCGAATTGATTTTTAGAACGAAACTTGATTTTTGGAGAGGACGACTTCGGTTATGGCGATCGGGGGACCTTGGGCTCGAATTGAATGGTGCTTGGAGATGCTTGGGGTTGAAGGAAGAGATTGGAAGGGTCAATTCGGGTCTCGGGTCGTCGTGGTTAAGAAACCCACTTTTCTCTCTCTTTCTTTCTCTCTCTAAAACTCTATGGATTGGAGCTTCGTTTTTTTCGAATTCTCTCTCTCTTCTGGACTGGTGGGGCGTGGGGAATTTTGTGGTAAGCCCTAGGGTCGGGGTAATGAGGAATATATAAAAGAATTTATTTGATAAAAGAGAGAAAATTGAGTTTTAATGAAATTCTAACTCTTGGCTTGAGATGGACGAAATTAGGAGAGATGATCAGGGAGAGGGAGTAGAGTTTGAGTAGGAGAGGGAGAGGTGGAAGGATTTTCGTAATATGCATGCATGCAAATAATTGAATTTAATTAAAATAGAATATTTATAATAGGAAAAATCTTATTGATAATTATCCTAAGAAAAATATTAATTTCATTATTATCTAAATACTAATTAAATAATATTATTATTAATATAATTTTCGGGTGGTTACAACACCCGTGATAAATTGTTTGATGAAAATAAAACTGGCGGGTATCCAGTGATAAATACACCCGTGATAAATTGTGTGATATGATGAAAATGAAACTGGCGGGTGTCCAGTGATAAATTGTGTGATATGATGAAAATGAAACTGGCGGGTGTCTAGTAATAAATTGATAAGATTGGCGGGTGTTCAGTGATAAATTAATAAACTGGTGGGAGTCCAGTGGTGATTGTGATGTGGTTTGTGAAGTGGTACATAAGATAAGCGAACCCTAGTCGTGATTAAGGCATGATAAACTTTCCCCTTGTAGTAGTTATTGAGATGCATACTCGGTACATAACTTAGGTGCATCTGCGACAGTAAAGGGAAGTGATCTCATGGAACCGAGCATGGCTAGTGGTTGGAAAGGAAAGATCCCACGGAGGAGATCTTAGATTTCACGTCAAGTTAATGGATAGTAATGAACTGGTTTATGTGGAACAAATTCTGTCTTACTTTTCCGCACTACTATTATCCTGCTGCTTGCTAACTGTAAAATAAGAGGGATAGTTGGGTTGGATTATTCTACTAGGTGATTTATCACTCACGGATATGTCTGTATCCTGACAAATCGTTTGCTTCGGCGATCAATTTGCTAGAGAGCGCAGGATTCTCTAGAGATGATTCAAAGATGGTGCAGTTTGACATGGAAAGAATATCAAGAACGAAGATCGAGTATGTTTCGGATTTGTATCAAGCCTAGAGTCTACTCTGAAATTAATGTATCTTGAATCAGTAAATTTATCTTGTGACTGTAATAGTTAAACTTTATTTTAAAAAATTATATTTATTTAACAAATTTTCTTAAGATTTTATTTTATATTGCTTCCGGAAAGTCGGGGCGTTACACTTTCATTTGGGACTCCGTGTTAGCGGTGTCCTACAATCACTGAATAATTTTTCCTTACCTTGTTCTAGAGCTGCAAATGAACCGAGCCGTTTGTGAACTATTCGAGACTCGATTCAATAAATGCTCGTTCGAGTTCGATTTGAGAACTAAACGAACTAGCCTCAATTTTAGGCTTATTCAATAAATGAGCCGAACTTAAACTTCACAGTGTTCAACTCGATTAGTCTCGCGAACCCTGAGTATATGTATATCTTGTCAGAACTTCATATATATGTATAAATTTTTACAAGTACATGTTGAAAAATTTATACCTTCTACACTTATAGACTTTTAAGATAAGAGTACTTACTATAAACTGAAATTTGAGGATGTTTTTTTGTATGATTTTATATATGTATAAACATATTTGTGTATACATGAGAGCATAAATATAGTATGTTTTTTACTTGTTAAAGCTCGTGAATAAATTCGAGTTTGAATCAAACTTAGGCAAATTCGGCTCCTCAAATTTTCATTCAGTTCAAATTTGACTTGAGGGCGTTTAAAAACTTAACGAACGAACCTGAACATTCTAAAGGTCGGCTTGATTCGGCTCGGTTGCAGGGGTATGGTCCTTGAACGGTGGTTCGTCTATCTCCCTACAAAACCTCCATCCGAGCCCAAAAAACACAAAAGACACACACATGAGCGGAGGAGGAGAAGCAGTGGAGTACCACTCCAAGGATTTCGAGTGGGATCAACTCAGGCAAGAAATCGAAACCGACCCTTCTCTTCGCTACCACTTGTTGCCGCTCCATGTCAACGATGATGACGATGATGATGCTCACTCCAATGGAAAATCTTCTCCTTGCTCCAAATCTCTTTCTGCGTCTTCTTCATCTCCTTCCCACGACTCCGAGGCTTGGAACCACTTTCACGCTCGTCACTCCACCGGAAAATTCTTCAAGGTTATTTACCCCCTTTTCTTTCTACTCAATTCTTTTGTTTATTAAGCATATTGCAATTACCCTTTTTCTGAATTTTATGCAGCCTTGATTTCATTCTTTCTACTCACATTGTTGAATTAGCGTTTTGCAATTTTCCGTTTTCTAGATTTCATGTGCGTCCTTGATCTTAATAATTCCTTGGCAAAAAGATAGACAGAAAGGAAGTGAAATGAGATGCTTTCTATTTTTTGATTAGTTATTATTTTCAAGGCTTATTTTTGGAGCCTATGATTGTGGGGTGGAATTTTTTGAATTTTGTTTAAGTGCTTATTCTAATTGTGTTGGAAAGTGGAAACGATGTCCAGCTTGAGGGTAAAAATGAGCTAGTGGTTATACTATTGGCATTAATGTACCACAAGATAGGTTGTAGAGGTTAGTTGGGCTTCTCAATGTTCCATCGAATGGTTGTCTCTTAGAAAACTAGCGCGCTTTTGAGGGAATCTGAATCATTAGGATTTTGGAATTTAGTGATTGGAAAAGTGGGGAGAGGTGGCATGGGTGGAAGAAAGCCTTAACATGTATGGAAAGATTTAACTTGGGTTAGCAGGTCTTGGTAACTGGCAAGTATAACCGTTCACTGTCACTGTTTATTGTCGTTAGGTCTGTCTGTTGCCAATCGTATTGACCATAGTATGAAACTTGTTGTGGAATGAAAGTGGGGAGTGTAGAGAGACATTGTTCTGGTTTGTGGTCTCTCCCCCAACATCCAATGGTTGACATTATAGGATATCAAGATCCAATGAATGAGACTATAGTCTATAGGTGAGTGCTCTAATGGTGATATCTAATGATCCAATGGATAAGATCATGGGTGAGTGATCTATAGATGGAGATGGCAGTTGGCCAAATTTTGGCTTAAACACTGTATTTTGAAATATGACTTTGTAGCCAGCAAAACAAAGGAACCAGCTTTGAAAATTTGGCTCCTGCCCTTGAAGATGCTCTAAGCAAAGCTCAAGTTCTCTGCGAGAAAGTGGTTTAGTAAGTGCTTTTGTTATTTTGGTCAGAAAGCAATCTGACCATTTTCAGGACAAGGCTTTTAGTCAGGGAAGGTTTATCGTATTTAGACTATAATGCTCCCACCTTTTGGGATTTGGCGTCTCTCCATCGTTCTAAGAACCATTTACTTTAATTAAAGTTATTGAACTTGTTGTGTGATATCAGATATGTAGTGTTGATTTTCATTGTGTTGTTATTTTTACTTTCCTTATCTCTTTGCTTGATTCTTTTTGTGCCTTTTAATTCTGTTCTCCTTTTTCCTTTGCGAAAAATATTCTGTTAGTTGCTGATAGAGCCTTTCTGTTTTCGTTCTCGTAAATTGTGTCTACTGTTAAACTTTGATTTGCAGGAGAGACGATATTTACTGAAGGAATTTCCAGAACTATTGTCTTTTAAAGAATATGCTAAGGTTTTGGAGGTGGGATGTGGTAATGGAAGTACTGTTCTACCAATATTACGGTATTTGTTAGAATTTTCATTTTTGAACTTACTGTCTGATGCAATGTTACGATTTTTGGTTTATTGAAGTAGTTATATGGATTTACTCTACTTGAAATACTTCCACACTTGATGTTGAAGGCCGTGCACTTTTCTCCATCATTATGAGGCTATGAGCTCCATCAGAATGATTACACGAGTCACTTATTTATTCGACCTTGCACTTAAACCACGTAATGGATATGAATCTAGGATTTAGTGATTAGCTGTTGGTAACTCAAAGTCTATATCTAAGTTCAGGCTGTTCCTCCTATTTTAGTAGAACATTTGTTTATCCCTTTCAAAATAAGATAATATAACTCCTTACTTCGAGAAAATTGAAAAGAGAGCAGATGGCAAGGAAGCAAAGCAAAGGGCTGGAAAGTAGAGAGAGAGAGAGAGAGAGAGAGAGAGAGAGAGAGAGAGAGAGAGAGAGAGAGAGAGAGAGAGAGAGAGAGAGAGAGTAATATTCGTCAAATTAGTTGCCTTAAAAAATGATATGTACAATGATGCACCAACACGGACATGGACACAGGGACACGGGAATTCTAAAAAAATGGGGACATGGATATGGCGGGTGACACACCACGTGTATATTTATTTATATTTGTTTTTCAATTTTTTCCTAAGTTTAAACGGCAAAATGTGAACAAAACGAAAATCCATAGTTCCAATACCATTCAAACAAAACAAGACATCTATAAGTTCAATACAATCCAATTGAAAAATTACAGTTTGACCCCTATTTTTAAAAAAAAAATTATAATTGAACCCCCAAAATTTTAAAAAATTACAGTTTGACCCCATTTTTAAAATTACACTTTGACCCTTGACTTGTCCCCAGCCGTGTCCCTCTAAAAAATTTAAATTAAATTATGCGTGTCCCATACGTGTTCCCGTGTCCGACACTACAATACGTCGACCTCTAGAGGTGTCGGAACTTCATAGGTTCATATGTAAGTCTGTCCTCGTTAAATTTTCTTAGCCCCTGAAATACAGTTTAGCTGTTGTTTCAAATTGGGCTGATCATTTGGGTCTCTTTTTGATATTCAAAGTTCCAGATGCTTTTGGCCTCATTCCTGATTTTGTATTCTTAACACTTGGTTAGAGAGACTATTAATATTTGTCAAAATAGTTGCCTTAAAAAATGATATGTAAGTCTGTCCTCAATACAGTTTAGCTGCTGTTTCAAATTGGGTTGATCATTTGAGTCTCTTTCTGGTATTCAAAGTTCCAGATGCTTCTGGCCTCATTCCTGATTTTGTATACACTTGGTTTCTAGTGGAAAAGAGAGCATCAGTGTATACTCTTGTGATTGTTGCCATGAGGCTCTTAAAAGGGCTCAAGAAATGATAGATGCTGCTGATTTAGTTAAAACAAAGCAACGTTTCCACCCGTTCCTCTGCGATTTTTCTATAAGTGGGTTTCCGAAGTGGTTGGCCTGCGATCCTTGCAGGGTAGGTATTCTGCAAAAGAAGGATATGCTCCTTTCAGGTTACTTTTCCCATTGCCTTGCACGGTACTTTGTTTTGTGTACCAACTATCACCTGGTACTTGACCAATTTTGTCATCTCTTCCAGATGTTAAAGACACGAGAGGGGAAGGCTTAAACGATTCTACTTCCATGAATGAACGTAATTGCTGCCTTGGTGGGGTGGATTTTGTTACCTTGGTATGTGGCTAGTTTCCCAAAATTGAGTCGTAATTTCTAACGCAATGTTAGGCGTTTTTTTACTTGTAACTTGAAATTGGACACACTGTTCTCTATCGTATTTAGATTAGTCTCATTTGTTTCCCTGTAGATTTACCTCGGGACATGGAAAAATTATAATACTTGAAGTTGAAGGACCCACAGGGAGGAATTGAAGGTCAAAGTCCAAAGTCAGAATTGGGCGTTATGAGTAGGGGTGATATCGGTTCGGTCGGTTCGGTTTTTTGGAATTTTAGCAACCGAAATATCGGTTCGGTTTTCCATATTCACCTACTGAAACCGACCGAAAGGGATATCGGTTTTTTCGGTTTCGGTTCATTCGGTTTTTGGTCGGTTTCATTCGGTTTAAGTTATGGGCCTCTTTTGGGCCTCAAAAAATGGAACAAAGTAATGATTCACACATATATTGGGCCCATTTGGGCTAAAAATGCAAGATTTATATGTTTTAACACACTACAAAATCATTTGGGCCAAAATACATAAACAAATTTCATACTTTTAAAGCTTCATTTGGGCCAATAAATTCCAAACCGAAAAAAATTATGATCCAAATTATAATTTGGTTCGGTTCTGTTTTTTCGGTTGAAACCTAAGTAAAACCGAGAACCGTACCGAAAAAATAAATTTCTATAAACAAAAACCGAACCGAACTAAATTTCTTCCCCAAACCGAACCGAACCGATTACTTCGGTCGGTTTTTTCGGTTTTTTGTATCACCCCTAGTTATGAGTGATTCTATTTACACCCAATCTATTTCTCCTGCTGCCACCAAATTTGAAAATTGAAACCTCTATTTTACACAATTTAAAACCTAACCAACTTTTCTGGTACTAAGGTCAATAAATCCTGAAAATTGAAGCTACAATCCCTCTCTGTACCCACTGCTGCCGTCTAACCCCAATTCTGTCTTCCCAATCCCTTGTCCAAGTGAGCCACGCCACAGGGCCACCATCCACTTCCCAGGTGGCAGGTTGGGTTTTGTGGCTGGGATTTGCTGGTCGAATAAGTGCTGGTGGGGCTGTTTTAGGGTTGACAAGGGAGGGGATTTGCGGTGGGGGGAAGGGAGATGGGTTTCTCTTGGGGTAACAGGAGAGGCGCCGTAGTAGCGCCAATGGTAGGGTTGGTGCTTGAATCAATGCATAGACCCTTCATCCTGTAATTTTTTCGATCCCAACTCTTCGAAGAATCATGGATCACGAGTTCGGTGTTCCAAATACACATGCTTGTATAACTTTTAATATGACAATCTAGTTTATAAAGAGCTACTTAATATCAGACAGATATAGCAATGTACTTGGTATTTCTGATGCAGTGAATCAATTTCTTGAAGGATACTATTAGTATTTGTTATTTAGCAGATTCCTGCGTGAATATTTAGGAGAACCTTCTGAAATCCTGAACTTCGGCCGCTTTAAGTACTTCCTAGATGTCTTTGTGGGCCCCGGATTTTGTTTTATTATTAAGATTTTGTAATTGTCAGATATTCACGCTATCAGCAGTACCACTCCATAGGATGCCAACAGCCATTGCAGTTTGTTTCTCTGTACTGAAACCTGGCGGCCTACTTCTATTCAGAGATTACGGTAAATTGCTTACCAAAAATTTTCAGTTAGGGATACCAAGTCCGAGGATATAAACCTCAGTATGTTCACACAAATTTAGTTACGTCTGTTTTGTAAAGTTTATATTCTGGATTTGTAGCAAGACAGCTTTATCTTTTGGCTCTTTATACATATTTTCTGCTTGTTCTGAAAATTCAATGTTCTCTCTGAATAAGAAATGTTCGGACTATTCATTCACATCTGAAACAATTTGAGTTGGTACTTTTTGTTTTCTGTATGTGCATTCTTGAAACCTGCTGAAACTATTGACTGCGTGATAAAAACTCAGGCCTTTATGACATGACGATGCTTCGATTTGAGCCAGACAATAAGGTGGGATTCAGGGAGTACATCCGACCTGATGGAACTCGCTCTTACTTCTTTTGTTTGGATACTGTGAGGGATCTCTTTGTGCATGCAGGCTTCAATGAGGTACTAACCTTGTTTCTATCTTTTTGATGTTCATAATAGCTATGCCAGTCAAAAAATAGTTATAGGGATGTAAACGAGCTGACTAGTGAGTTGTTAAAGCTTGCTTACAATTTAAAGAAGTTTCAAAAATACATTTACGCTTGGCTTGTTTATGGTTCAAATTGACCTCGAGTAGTTTGTTTCCTAAACACCATAACCTTAGCAAGCACACTAAGAAAATTAAGTAGCTTTAATGTAGGCTAACCTTTTGTTCTTTTTGTAGCTAAAATGAGCTTTAAGTAAATGAGTAAAATTTTGGCAAATTCCAGTAGGACACCCTGTGACTTGGCCCATGTGAGAAGTATCCCCAGATTTTAAAAATCATCACTTACGCTTAATCGCCCCATACATTCATGAGTCATGTGGTAATTTC
The DNA here is from genome assembly GCA_019656835.1 of Rhododendron ovatum. Lineage (NCBI taxonomy): Eukaryota > Viridiplantae > Streptophyta > Magnoliopsida > Ericales > Ericaceae > Rhododendron > Rhododendron ovatum. The sequence goes on along the minus strand of CM033801.1, from coordinate 29,134,144 downwards.
TGAACGTCAGGGCTGAGGGAGAAGAAAAGAGAAATGTACCCTAAAGTTTGTACCTGCTTGCTACTACCATATGGTGAGTAGTACTCTACGACTTAGTCTTAACATTACCTTGTAAGCTTTGCAGCTTGAGCTTGAATATTGCTGTGTCAAATCTGTAAATCGTCGGAAGGAGAAGAGCATGAAGAGGGTATGGGTTCACGGGAAGTTCCAGAAATCGATGTGAAGCTGGTGCGTGGCTTAGAATGCAGCTAGGACTTGTTGGACTTAAAGTATGCTTTATATGCGTGTGCTCTAGTAGTCTAAGTTACGAGTGTAATTCTGTTATGAGCTGTGAGATTCTTTTTGCGGCTAAGTGCGATAGGCTGCTGAATTGTTTTGTATATTTTCTTTTGTGATTGGACAAAGATTTCTTGTAGTCCAGTTACAAAAGAAAATCTTTCCCATAGATCTCAGCGTGAAAGATCAAAGATCTATTTTTGATAATCTTCTCCATTTCTACAAAGATTTATGAATCTCAATCAGAAAGCATCCAACATCTCTTTCTGATCTCGATTTAGACAATGGTTGATAGGTTGGATCCTTCAATTTAGACAAGAAGATAAATGGGAGGCCATGCTCTGGTCTATAGACTATAGGCAAGGGTCAGAGATGCTGCAAGTGGGGTGGTAATCCAGTGGTAATTAAAATTAACGGCTTTCGCCGAGAAAAGATTCTTTCAGTTATTACTTTCTCGAATTTCTGATTTACCAAAAAAAAAAAGTTAGTTACTTTCTCCGCTTTATTGGGGCCTCGACCTAGTGCTTGGTTTCACCATGGCTCCCAATCTATTTTGAAGATTCCGTACCTACATAAGAAAATAATTAGATTGATTCTGTAGGTGTTCTAAACAATATAATTTCACAAGTAGTTTATTTCCAAATTGTAGTTATTCGTTAAGTTGAATATATATATATATATATATATATATATATATATATATATATATATATATATATATATATATATATATATATATATAAGAAAGATTGCGACAACTGAATCATAAAATGAACAAATTGAATCATTCAAGAAAAAAGAGACAGATGCGTAGTTGGACAATCGGATTCAGAAAGCACAATTCATCCCACTCTATAGTCTCTATTTAGCACGATATAGGTTATGCTCGCCAAGCAAAAAAAAAAAAAAAAACCTGATACGGGTTAGGCTCACTTTCGTACTTGGAAAAATCTAAAATCAGTCCACTGGGTTGACAATAAGAAATGTGAATGTGTATTAAAAAGTATAAAAAATTATATAGAAGTATGTGTTTTCCTTATTCTCTTGTGTGCTTATTGTCAACCCACTGGGCTGACAATAGAAAGACCGTTCATACTTTAATCCATTGTACTGCACCGAAGACCGAACTCTTTGATCTCACAAATGGCCCAATAAGATGATTCAAACAACTCATCTCATAGGGCTTATAGTTCCAGCCAACGTAAACGACTCATTTATGTGTCCATCAATATCTTGCAATACATCACGTTAAACGGTTTTGCTAACCTTCGCTCATTTGGTGGAGGATACATATAAACATGAGTATCTCTACATCCATTGATCGCCTTCAAGCTAATATCATAGCCGTCCAATTAAGAGAATGTTTCCTCAAGTTATATTTTGACCTGTTGTTAATATACACTTTCCTTTTCAATTTATTACCTTTTGGCTTTTTTCATTTTAAGTTGATATTATTTCAATAGAGTTGATAATTAACCTGCAAATTACTTCCTTTTTATCTCTTTTCTCTGCCTTGGCATAAGCTTTTTAAAGTGAGGCAGAGAGTAAGTAGGTTATATTGGATGAGTAAAGCAGACAATTTATTTTGTTAGGACGTGTCTTTAGGCACGGACATCCGCTAATATAATGACAAATAAGTTCGGATATCATACACATTTTGCGGATATTAACACACTTTTTTTTTTCCAGATATCGACACATTTTCTATCTATTATCTTACGCCTAACGGGCGTAAAATACCATTTTCCATTCAAAACGGTCTCAAAGAAAATATATGTTTTATGTAACTTTGATTTTATTTTCTACTTTTACTAGTTTTTTGATTTGTATTTCTTTATATTTTATGACTAATAAAAAGTGGACAACAACATCTGTTCCCTTGAACTTAACTTAAATCTGAGAGTTTTGTCTTTATTTGAATTTTTTTCGCATTTGTTAGTTTTGCGCCAAACTTTTGTCAATTATTGATTCATCTCAACTGGATGCAAAAGTAAATTTTTTTACTTTTACCAAAGTAATTTGAGAAATAACCACTTTTAAGGGCAAAAATATCATTTTTTTTGCTAAAAAATCGTTATTTCTCAAAATATTTGGATAAAAGTAAAAAAAAAAAAATTTTCTGATTCCTATTGTAGAGACAAATCAATAACTCACAAAAAAATTGACGCTAAACTAAAAAATAAAAAAACATTTAAATAAAAACAAAATTCCGAAATTTAAATTAAGTTTAAGAGAACGGGATCGACTTGGACAATCAAACATCGGGACCCGCGCCGGGTGGGGACACAATGTGAAAGTTAGGTCGAATAGCACTTTGTTCAAAACCCAAGGCAACGTGTACTCCACGAAAGGTTCGTGCCAGTGGTTTGTAGTAGTATTTTATTACACAGAATTTCTTGAGCATCGATCCAGGACTTGGAAAGCCAACTTGCTCCCCAAATTTTCCTTTTTCTTTTTAGCTGATGATGCATGCATTTGATTCCCCACAACTGGTGTACTCTCGCCGTTTTTTTTTAAATGTTATTTTTTGTGTTTTTTTTAATAATTTATATCTTTCGGTGTATAACGTTAAAAATATATATTATAAATCTCCTTTGATAAATTTTAATTATTTCTATAAGACAATTTTGAAAACATAAAACATAATATGCGTTGAGAGATATAAGACATTGAAAATTACACGAAGAATCGCAATGGACGCTTGAAAAGAGAGGGAGGGGAAGTAGTATATATTTTTATAATTTTATATACAGAACTCTTTGGCTTTTGTATTTTAAATTATTGAATCCAGGCTTTATCGGATCCCTTTTCTATGTTTTGCTGATGAAGTTACTACTTAATTGGGAGGAATTAATTAAAGAGACATCTGGTGCTCAAAGTATTTATAAGCCCATTTTATTTTCATTTTCTTAATAATAATATCTTAAGAGAGGACAAGAATATTTAGGGTGCTAATTAAGAGAGTATTAATTAGAGACGGTGATCAAGAGTCAAGTCTTAACCTTGATTTACTTAGTCATGTAATTAATCAATCCATTGAACCAACTTTTAAATTCATAGAGATAGAAGCCCCATTTTTCGTTTGGCTAACGTATTCGTTGAAGATTCGTTTAAACGAGACTTGTTAAGTTATGATGAGTCGAACAACTCGGGCTAGCTCAGTAGTTAAAATATTGCAAGACTCTATATTCAAAGAGGTCTCAAGTTTTCCAATCTCAAATTAAAACGGCCAGCTGGATCTGAGTCGCATGATTCCCGTGCACGTTCATGAGCAGAAGGCGAGAGAACGAGCACGCGTGAAACCATTTCTAAAACACATCTCAAAGTACTAAAATTCGAAGAATGAGAATTGAGAGCCGAGCACATGCAGTGTGAAGATCGAGAACGAAAGCTTACGTGAAAAAATATTTTTCAAAATTCGAGAGAATGAGAATTGAGAACCGAGCACAGTATGAGAATTGAGAACGAAAGTTTACGTGAAAAAATATTTTTCAGGATTATGTGATTAAGAGCGGGGTTAAGGGTTTGCATTAATCCTCACTCCCTCTTCAGGTCGATTTCCCAGAGCACAGGCCAGCCAGGTATTCTTGGAGTATATACGGGCGTAAATGAACTACAAAATGTCAAGCGAATTGAATCAATTTGCCGAGAAAAAGGGAAATGATTTTCACGTTCTTTTTTTTAATATTTTATTATGGCACTCTATTTTTTTTATATTTTTGTGAAGCTTTTACGTGCATTTTTTTTTTTACTGAAAGACAAGAAAATGAGTGTCATAATAAAAAAAAAGGAGTGTGAAAATTATTTTCAAAAAAGAAGAAGAAAGAGGAGTGACTGCCATGGATTAGTTTTTTTATTCATTCCTTAAGTACATAATCCAAACAAAATTTTGATCGGTAAATTGAATTTCGGGTACACTGAATCGGAAGTAGAACCCTTGAAAAACCAAAATTTTAAATCTAAATGTGTTTGGATCATTTTAGTTGTAGATGTCTGATTAAATAATCTTCGGTAGTGTAGGCTTGTAAAAATTTTAGTCTATCACAAATTGCCATGTGTTGTTAGGGCATACAACTTGGCCAATCAAATATTGCCAAGTGCCTATAAGTCAAAGTCAAAGTTTCATGGACGGGCCAATCAATTGATGCTAAATGTCCGTGATCAAAAGTCAGAGACATGTAAATAAACCAATTAAATGGTGTCACATGTCAAAATGACACACTTATTATTTTATCAAGTCCGGCCAATCAAATTAGGCTACTTGATGAATAAAAATATATCCCTTTATATATAATTACCTCCTCTAAAATAAAAAGAAAGGAAAGGTAATTATCAAATAATTATTATTTCTTTTAAATTCAATAAAGGAAATGATTAAAGAGATCAATATGAAAGATTAGGGTTGGAGTCTCCATTCCACATCCTTATAAATAGAGGTGCTCCCTTTCATATTTTTTTTTTCCATCTGCACATCAAAACATACAAGTTCTAGAGCTCTGAAAATCAAAGTCCTCAAGCCGCTCAAAATTCTTCAAGTCTGTATTTAACAAGAAGTTATTCGAATCGAAACTTCAAAACCTCGAAGAACTTTCAATCCAAGTCATTAACTTCTCCACAAATCTCGGAGAAGATTTTGCTGTTCAATTCGAGATTCAGCATCAAGCCCTTGTTTCAACAACTGAAGAGAAGAATTAAAAGACTTTATTTTCTTTGATTAGAAAATATATCAGAGATTATAAACCCTAATTTCTTACATCAATAAATTGACTATTGTTCAACATTTTTTCGTCTTTTTCGCAGACTCAAAATTTGTGTTAAATTGGTAGCAACAAATATCTTACGATATTCAAAATACGAACATTGTAGATTATTATGAAATTAAAGTCGATATCGAGATGCAAAGGGGTGCACTGCACCCCATACGGTTTCAATCCCGATAAGAGAGGAGGTCATGTCCAACTATTGAAAGCACCCACGAATCCAATCACTGTTTATAAATGAAATATCTATACAGTGACAGATTTTTTTTTTCTTTGCAATTCCTAATTATTATTCAGTTCGATCTATTTATAATAATTGTACAAATTAACTTTATGCACTAATTAAATAGGATTCTCTAAAACTTTGTTTTGGATTCGTCTATGAAAAGAGAGGATGGGCTTTAATGTTGTTTTTGGCAGAAATTAGTATAAAATTAGCTCTGACACGTGAATCCATGTGAAGGGGGTCCCCCATGTTTTAGGATCCTTTGATTGGAGAGTCAAAGTTCCATAAAACAAGGAGCACTAATTAATCACAACAATATTAGCCAATTAAAGCTGTGTTAAGTGCCTTTGCTAATTGAGTGTAAATTCCATCCATCTCATGTGGAAAACTTGGGTTTTCCACCACCATCAATTGTGAGCTCTACCGTGCGTATATTTTAGTAATCTGAACCGTTTATCTTATAAGGTTCGTAAAGTAGTATATCTTCACAAAAAATCAGATTTATCGGACATGAATAGGTATATAAAAATTGAAGTTTGGTTTAAAAAATCGATGGTAGATAAGTTTAAAGTTAAATTATCCATAGCCGTTTATTTTATAAACTAAGATTTAATTTTTAATATATCTATTGATATCAGATAAATATGATTTCTTTTTGTGAATGTACTACTATACGAATCCTATAAGATGAACGGTTCAGATTTCTAAAAAAAATAGACGGTGGGACCCGCAATGTGTGGTGAAAACCCCATGGTTTCCACCTAGGGTGGAAAGAATTTTTAAGTACTAATTGCAATGAGTGGGGGTCTTGCACCTTCACTGATTGTCATAGCCCCAACGTTAGGCAGCGTGCCTGCGTAAAAGTTTTTGGGTGCAAATAGGGAGCCCACGTGGTACCCGAACATACATTTAAAATCGTCCGAACGTGAGAAAGAGTGGTCGGCTGAGGGAGAGAGAGAGTGTGTTCAGATTTGGCCCGTTTAAAACACGTTTGGATGGCTCGAATGCGCGCTGAGTACCGCCACTTGGTACCCAATTTGCACCCCAAAACTCCTCCAGTGTTTGACCCAACTGTCAAACGTTGGGTCAAACGGGCTGAGCCATGGCAAGTTTTGTTGTGTTCGAGCTCAGTTCGTTTAGTAGACTTCGAGTTGCTCGAGCGAGTTGAGCCCGATTCATTTATAAAACAAATCTCTATAAACGAGTTGAACCGACTTTTTGGATCCGAATTTTTTCGAGCCAAGCTAAGCTTTGGAGTGTTAAGCTCGGCTCTTTTACTAAATAAGCCCAAAACTGGAGCTCGAACTATGATTGAGTACTGATGAGCCGAGTCGTAACGAGTCAAGCCTTGAGCTGCTCACAAATAGTTTGGTTCGTTTGCAAGCCCTACCCAACTGGTATTCTATGACATTTATCAATCTAAACAAAAAATGAAAAATTGACTAACAAATAAAAAAAAAAGAGATAGATAAGAGGGAGAGAGAGAATTAATTCCTATAATCACTTCTCTAACGTATATAGGTAGTATTGTCTACTCAAGTCAAAACATGATCTAATTGTGACTTTATCTTATTTATAGAATTTATCCTAGGTCCACCTTCAAATTCATGGCGCCACTGTAAAATACCCTTTTTAATATCGGGCCCATGGCCTATGTAGCGTTTCTTTGTTCCTCCAGTACCGCTACATCCTGGCCTGTTAGTCGGTACTAGTTATGTATCGCTTTTTTTATCCGACTTTTTGTCCGCTTCACTGTTGATACATGACCGCTACAGCTACTTCAGGTGCTCCGACGCCAAAAATAATTTGAAAAAATTCACGATCGTAACATCTGATTCCCATTATGCATCATTTGAAACTACTGCTTCCACTACCACTATTTAAAACATTGGCTGCCGCCCGACTATTTTTAAACACTTTGGACTTTGCAAATAAGGACTTCAAATTCGTCTGAATGCTTTTTGTGGTTCCATTCTAAACAGAATATTTCTTGCAGCTTAGGCCCCATTTCCACTAACAAAAAAATACTAAAAATTTATCGTATTTTACTATTTCGTTTCAACTAACAAAAAAATTTTAGCATTTTATCATCTCATTTCCACCAACAAAAAAGTTGTCAACAAATTTTTTTTTACTACAGTACCTCTACTCACAAACCTATTAACAACTTATTCACTACCGAAAACAACTTAATATTTCTCAATAACTTATATATTCACTATCGGAAACATCTAACAATTTCTTAGCCACAAATAAAAATTTATAAATTTTTCACTGCCGGAAACACCCCGTAATTGATAAGCCAAATTCAGAATTACCATAAATGTAATCCATTCACATCATTGAGAAATTATTTCATGTACTAAATAAAGCATTCATGTACTCTCTCTGTTTTATATTGAGAGTCTCATACTCTCTCTTGCCATCTTTCAAATAAAAAAATCAACTATTTTCGTGTATAATTTTTTGAATTTTTTCGCACCATATTAAAAATCTCGATTAATACTTTAAATTGATGCGAAAAGATTCAAAAAATTATACACGAAAGTAGTTGATTTTTTTATTTAAAAAATGACACGACTTTCCGTACATAGTGAACTTTCAATATGGAACGGAAGGAGTACTTGTTTTCTACTAATGGATGACGATGCCTAAGTAACCCGTTTGTTCTGTAGCCAAAACACCTTGAGTTCAACTTTTCACTTCTTTGGAATATTCTGCACGATTTTTTTTAGCAGCAAAAAAGAATTTTGTTATTCTTTGAAAACAGATTACAAAGATTAAAAATAAACCTAAGCACAAGCTAGGCATCAAGAATTACGAATTGGGAGATGGTGCTGTGCAGTGGTGCGCACAGTATCGTGCTGCACACCTCCGAGCCGTCGGATGCACGATCCGACAATTCAAAAGTGCGCAGCTGCACAACACCAACCCAAAGTCCATTACATAGCGACACACACACACAGATATATATATATATATATATATATATATATATATATATATTTATAGCACCCTGTGTGATACATGTATGTGTTAATATGAGTTTTACTGTTGTGAGATGAAACTCTCTCTTCCCTTGTCCCATTCTTACCGATTGTAGAAATAACAACAGAAACAAATATTGCATGGTTTTTCTTTTTCTTTTTTTATAAAATTGCGATTGAAGTGGTTTAGGGTTTAGGGCCATCATATGATTTATATGTAGAGAAAAATACGTTTTAAGTTGTAAAAATAAGATGGTTTTACGTCCTTTCTTTGATCGCGGTACATATACGATGACTTGAGCTTAATTTTGTACGTACTGCCTTCATTTTTCTTCTTCTTCTTCTTGATTTAACTAATAATGTCAAGCATATTAAGTCGGACTCTCTCATTGAAGTCAACTTAATCAATGAGGGAAGCCCATCTAGCTAATCATCCTCAAAGTGTTATCATTAACGAAGCCCACTACCTTATGCACCACACCCTAGTTTTGTATGCCTTCTTTTTCTTCTCTCTCGATGTACCCTTTCGAGTTTTAATAAAAAGTTTCGTTTACTGAGAAAAAAAAACACAACGCTTGACCATGTCTACCGAAATGCAAACCAGTGTGTTGATCATCTTACTCGGATTGGGGCTGAACAAGAAGAAGAGCTTGTGGTTGTCGCTGACATCCCTTTTTCCATCAGGGAGTACATTATCAGGGATAGCCTAAATCTCAAGCAGGTAATTAGACTAGTTTATTTTATGTCTGGGCCTGTAATGAATTTAACTAATTGCACTCTCATGTTGCGGTTCTCCCTTTCGTAGTTGTTTAATGAATTTTTGATTGACAAAAAAAATAGAAAAATGTTAGGGGCAAAAAACACTTATCCTGAAAGTACCCCGAAAAAAGCGCGCAACTAGTGGTTGAGATTTACTTTGATTTGTGTGACCCAATCATCAAAGTGATTCTCAACCACGGATTGCTTTTTTTGGAGTACTTTCGAGATAAATTTTCTTTCTATCCCTAACTTATTCTTAAGGGACAACGAAAAAGGAATCCAGGCAGAGTCAAACTTCCAAACTGTTGAGCTGGAGTTTAAAGGGATGTAGTTAGGGGTTGAATTTCCAAACTGTTGGGTATTTAGGACCCCTAAGTTTAGGTTTTCATCCAAAAACTCTAGCCCATATATATATATATATATATATATATATATATATATATATAAACAGGGTGTACAATGAAATAACGGCGATTTCGGATTTATTCAAGTGTCGGAATGAAAATTTAATCTCCAAAAGTGACCGGAACAAAAACATGTGCGATTTATTCAAGTGTCGGAATGAAAATTTAATCTCCAAAAGTGACCGGGACGAAAACATGTGCCTCTACGGGAAGGACTTATATTTAAATTCCCTTAAAAAGAAGAAGAAGAGATCAATAACTATTGATAGAAATTAACCTGTTTGGAAATTGTTGTTTTAGCAGCTTCAATGACCGACCCTTTTGACCTGTATAATATAATGGGTAGGTGCCGCCTGCTAGTTGTTACAAAATAACATGATCCAACACTGATGTGCAAACAAATCAAACAAAACAATTGTTTATAATTAATTTTAATGCTCCTCTCTATTATTTATAAGCATTAGAAATTTAGAGCCAATCGATTTGTTTATATCATATAATGGATTTAAGGAACCAATGACTCGATCCCTCTAATATATGCTGCCAAGCAGTTCTGCAAAGCGGCCGACCCGGTCATTCATCTCGGCGATCGATGGCTCGAATTTTAAATTAGCAATGGACAGTTCAAATTTGTATGTGTTCAGATTCAATCCGAGCCGTCCCTACCAAGATGAGCGATGGATTGACCACTTGATTGGCGCACCACTTTGGAGGGAGATGCTCGGCAACATTTCCTGTGCCTCAAATATATATAAAGCTAGAGTCCACCCACTTTTTGATTACCAAACAACAACCGTATATAATAAGACGCATATTCTTGTGGGCAAAAGAAATAATCAATTAGTTAATTAATCATGTGTTGAAAAGGAAATAATTTCTTATTTTGGTCCATTATAAATCCAAAACATGTAATAAAAATAAAGTTAATTCCAAAGTATCGATATTGTTAAAGGAGTAAGGATTGGAGACAGTTAGAGAGAAAAACATTGTTAAAGGAGTAAGGATTGGAACTAACAGGGTTATTGTATATCACCTTCAATTCGCGGATGATACAATATTGTTTTGTAACAATAACATAGAGGAGATGGCTAACATTAAGAGAATTCTTAGATGTTTCCAGCTTATGTCAGGACTAAAGATCAATTTTTCTAAAAGTTCACTGTGTGGTATCAATGTCCCACATCAGGATATCGTTTCTCTTGCTCAAGTTATGGGGTGCAAAGTTGATCACCTGCCAATCAAATACTTGGGCTTGCCTTTGGGTGCTAATCCCAATAGAATCAAGGCATGGGATCCAGTGGTGGAGAAAATGGGAAAGAGGCTAAGTGTTTGGCAAAGAAGGTCCAATTCGACAGGAGGTAGACTTACATTACTTAATCACTCACTTAGCAATCTACCCATCTATTTCATCCCTATCTACAAAATGCCAGTGGCTGTAGCGAAGGCTATCAAGAAGTTACAGAGACAATTTTTTTGGGGAGACACAGTTGAGAAGAAAAAATTACACCTTGTGAAATGGGAGGTGATTTCTAAAAAGAAAGAGAATGGTGGACTGGGAGTGAAGAATCTGCTGATTCAAAACCAAGCTCTTCTTGCTAAGTGGTGGTGGAGGTTCGGTAAGGATAAGGATTCGCTTTGGGTGAAGGTTATTAGAGAAAAATATAACTTGGAGCGAAATTGCTGGCTTCCGCGGCTGCCAAATTCTGGACAAGTTTCGAATATTTGGAGGGATATATGTTCAATTGACAAATCCTCCACAAGTATTGGGTCTATTATAAAGGAGGGATTTAGAGTTCAAATTAATTCTGGGGACGAGGTTTCTTTCTGGAAAGATGTTTGGTTAGGGGATATTACCCTTCGAGAGAATTACCCACGCCTTTTTCTTGCTTCTACTCAGAGGGATGTACTTGTCAGTGCCTTGAAGGAGGGTAGCAGTAGTTCAGGATGGAATCTGCTATTCAGAAGAGATTTGTTTGATTGGAAAAAACGTCGTTGAGATGAACTTGTACAAAGACTTAGTGTTGTGATTTTGGATCAGCCCAACTGTGATTCCCTTCAATGGAGATGGACCTCAGATAAGTGTTTTTCGGTGAAGTCAGTTTACAAGCAGTGAGAACAAACTAGAAACTCTAGGAATCTGGTTTTGGAAGCACTGTGGAAGAATCTTAGTCCTCCCAAGGTGGAGATTTTTTCGTGGATGGCAGTGCAGGATAGGGTTGCTGCTCATTCGGTGCTTCTGAGTGGAAATATGATTCACGAGTCTCAATCGGTACTTTGCCCTTTGTGTTCTTTGCATCTGAAAACTCCCCATCATTTATTTATACATTGTCAATTCTCTTGGGTTGTTTGATCATTGATTTTGGAGTGGTGGCATGTGAAGTAGGTTTGCCCATCATCATTGGCAGGTTTTTCTATTTGGTGGTTTAATAATAGATTTGGTAATTTGGAGAAACACATTTGGGAAACAACGTTCTTCGCTCATTGTGGTCTTTATGGTTAGTGAGAAATGACTATGTATTCAACAACGCTACAACAGGAGTGGGGGAAGTTGGGGAGCTTATCAAAACCATAATTGCGATGTGGATGAAATCAAAATTTGATATTAAGGTTTATACGATAGAGGATTTTAAGAGATATCTCAATGGAATTCGAATGGTGAAATTGTAATTTAGATTTAGGTGTGTTTACATCCAACTATCTGTTGGATGTTTGTTTTATTTTCTTTTTCATTCGCTCTTTCGATGTATTCCTTTTGAATTTATAAAAGTTTCGTTTGCCGAGAAAAAAAAAAGTATCGATAATTTTTTACATTCTCTTTTTACTTAAAAAATTACATGCAAGACTTAATTTCCTCCAATTCGTTGAGGTTATTTCTCACACTCCCTTGAGGTTGCTATCCAAAAAAAAAAAAAAAGATTTAATTTATGTAAATTACTCAAATATGGAATGAACTGACGTAAGGAAATGGTATTTTCACAGAGCATGTCAATATTTTAAAATGTCTTCAATTCAACTTCTAGCTTGCTTAATATATCATGCTATAAAATTCATGTTTCATTGTCTACATTCAAATACTGCACTTGTCAACGCCGAATATAGTATCGTAAAATGCGTAGATATATACGATTTTTGACAAGTCAACTAATTAAGGGTGGGAATGGACATACTCTTTTTTTCTTCTTCTAAAGACAATGGGTATTATTGATGTTTATTGATTTTTTATTTAGCTTTTCGTCTAATATTTTAAAATAAATCATGATTTGCCTCAGACGAATTAGAAAAAACGATGGATAGGTGAAAAAAAGTGTACATAATACGGCCTTAAAAGACACTAAAGAAGTGAAAATTTCAAACTATTTCTAAATTTTTTCCGTCTTTAGTGAATGTTTTGGGACATTCGATACTAACTTACTCCATTATTTTCTCGATTTTGTTTATGGATGATTAATCTAAAAATATTAGCGTAAATCTAAAAAATTGCCAAAGAGACTTTGTCAGTGATACCAAATTTTTTTGTCCACACACACAGAGAATACTATTATATGTTTCCCCATGACAATTTTTTTAGTCCACATCTAATTGTTTACGCTTGTACATATGAGATCCTTGCTCCACTGTTCAAATATTTCTCTTTGCTACAGTTAAAGAAAAATAATAATAGTGTAGAAGATAAAGACAAGTACACGTTAGTACTCTGGGACCCAACTTAAATGTCCTATTTTTAAGTTGGGTCCTAGAGTGACGTGTACTTGTCTTTTTAAGTAAAGATCGACCTTGGCTTGTTTATGAAGCGAATCGATTTCAAACACGCAAGTTTAATTGTGCCGAAACGAGTTTTGAAAATATTTACATGCTTGGCTTATTTTATGAGACAAACCATACATTCTCAAATGAGATTTAATTGAGCCGAATATGAGCCGATCTCGAGTACGTAGTTTGAAAATTTTCATACTTCAAAAGTCAGATGAGCCAAGCAACAGTTTGTTCGAGCTTGTTTCAAAATTAAGCTTAACGAGCTTCGAAAAGGTGTTAAGTTGGGTAAGTTAATACTATAACAAGCCGGTCTTAGATGAGCTTAGTTTTAACTGCGAACACGAGCTCGATCGAACTCGAACGGTTTGGTTCGTTTGTCAGCCATATATTCCTCTCCCTGTCATGGTTTATTAATTAATTAGCTCGCTTAATTAACCATTTACTGAAATGAATTGCAATTAAATATCATATCCCATGCATACTCCAATGCGGACGCAATCATCTCCTGGTTCGTCTAATTAGTTGAAATCATCAATAAAATCCCAACCACGTTTTAGAGCTTCACCCGGAAGACATTAATCATGAAAGCTGTCTAAATTAAGATCACAATCATTGATCGCATTATACAAGTTTATTTATTTTTATTTTACAATGTGGGGCTCAGTATTGCACTTTAATTAAGTATTAACGAAAAAGATTGAAAAATAAATAATTGCATCGTACCTGTTACAAGTTGTTTCATGGTGCCTATATAGTATTATATGAGCTCCCAGAATGAACATAAGTAGAAAACAAAACAAAACAAACTTAATTATTTAGGCATGTGAAATTTTGAAATTTTGCTTGAGACTGTTATATGTAAGTAACCTCGCGCTCGATTCATTTTTAATTAAGAAAAGGAAATGAAGCAAATTCGTTAGGCGGCGTGCAGCTAGAATGCCTCCTTGATTCGGAATGAAGCCAAGTTGTTTCATATGATAAGCGAAGGAAGAACCCCATTTCATAGCGGTCCTTTAGCTAGATAGCGAAGAAAAGGCTCAGGATGGCAAGATCTTCCTATAGCTAGCAAAGCAAAGCACATGGAGAAAGCACCGGGGGCGATCCAAGATCAATTACTTCAGACATTGATGTAATTCCCAGAATCGGTTTAGCTTTACTCACGCGATACTAATCTTTCTCGCACTTACTTCGATCAATAGGAGCTTATGCACTCCACTCTACTTGTTGAAAAGGCAAGGGCTGGATGGGAGGTTGTTGTATGATTCTTAAAATGGAAAATTCATTGAAGGCCTCGCTATGAGAGCTTGCTTAAGAAGTTCATGATCAGCAGCAGTTGCTCTTTGGAGAGTGGGCGGAACGTGAAACAATTGGTTAGCTAAAAAGATGAAAAAACTACATTGTTATACGATATAAAGATTCGTCCTTCATATGATTTCCTTTTGTTGTATAAAAGAACGATATTCCTTTCGCATTATATGTTAAAATTCATCGCAGTATGAAGTATGCCGCTTCTCTGAAACCTAAAAACACTAGACTTGGCAATGAATTCCTAAAAGAATGCAGTAAAATTTAGTTCTGTAGATAGTTAAGGTCATTTTCAAACACAAGAGATCTCCAAATTAGGGGATAAAAATGAGATTATTATTATTTTTTAAGCTCAATGAGAAAAAATAAATATTTCAATAGTACATGGACAATGGATGGTAGGAGAACATCGTCATCACCACTACAAATATATATTCCAACTAGGTCGGAGATAGGAAAGAACATCATCATGTTAAATCCGTATTATGTGGGTAATAGTGGCTCAAAATCTTTGAAATAAGGCCCTTCCGCTGAATCCCCTGCCGTGCAAAGTTTTAAATAATTACGCCAGTATCTCTTTGTCTCTCTGTCTTTATCATAATTCCGTCTCTCTATTTGTCCGAGCGTCTTTGTTATCTATGAAGTTCTTCCCTTTTCCTAACTGGAAAAACTACTAATGGAAGCTGCAAATGACACAGCTCTAGCCCCTTAATCAATTGCAGTTGATACTAGAATAATGGAAGCTGCAAATTAATAACACATCCCATATGCTCCAAAAGAATGTGATATCATCGAAAGCCATACAAACAAACCAAACTCGATCAATATATTTAACCACAAATTCAGAAAAGAAAGACACATAATGAGACAGAAGTTAGTAATTAATCAAATCTTGCATTCAGTAAGACCCGACACTACACTACACTGATCTCTCAATTACGCATGTCTTTTTTTTTTTTTTATCGGCAAAAAGAGATGCATAATAAAACTCTATAACAATGCATCGAGGGTTAAAAGGATTGAAAAACACAAGCCATCAAATGTGGCAAAGTGTCATGGAACTTATGCTAACAAGAAGGATATTCCAATTCTCAGTCACAATTCGAATTTTAATAACTGTGGGTTCGTTAGTGTTACTTTTGGTAAGTAACTAAATGCACCCAATTCACACAATCTAGGGTTTAGTTCGTTTGTAATTTTGCTACATATGAACCTTTTATTTCTTGTCGTCATCATCATCATCATCATTATAAGAAGAAGAAGAAGAAGAAGAAGAAAGGAAACAGATTGGTTTCAGCTATAAAATTCGTTGCGTTGTGCAAAATATGTATCACACAAGTATGAAGTTGTGCTCAAAAGGTTATGAATCGATTGATAGTCCAATCCCGATATCTTGATTTATATGTACATGAAGAACTTGCTATAATTTTCAAAAGAAGAATGAGGGAAGAAAAAAATCCTGCTCCAGAATTATTTGCCAAAATGCAAAAGTCAGCTATGAATTCGCAAGACACTAGAGCCTAAACTAGGGTTTGTAGATTGCGAAAGGAAGAATTCAACAAACAAAAGATATACTATTTTCTTTATTTGTAATTTTGAGCTTGAAAATCTTGAAACATAAACTACTACTACTACCTAAATTTAGGGAAACAAAAAATTGATACGCTCGGTTTGTTTAACAAAGAGAAATGAACGGGCTCTCTTTCCCTTCGATGTACCCTTATAGAGTTTAATAAAAAAATTCTTAATTTGCCAATAAAAAAAAAAAAAAACCAGGCGCCCTTTGTTTGGATAACTCTTTAGTTAAAATAGTAGTCCTACTATTTTTTTTCCCAAATACATCATGGAGCTCCAAAAATAGTCAAGCTTTTTACTGGAAATTTGTGCTTGAGAAATCATTATGTTTTCTCAAACCCATAGAAAAATAAGAAATATTTTACTCAATTAAAGATTAAAAAAAAGAAAAAAAAAAGAAGAACGTAACGGAAAGTAGAATATAACCCCATAATACATCAGTCAGAAGAAAAATGTACACATGTAAAAACCTTAAATTCAGCTAATCTCATCTCCAACCCTCACATTCTTTTCACATATCACATTTATTAGAGAAAATACCCTCCTCTCTCTCTCTCTCTAGAGTTCTCTCTCTCTCTCTACACTGTATTGTTACCTCTAGTATGGAGGGCGACCTTGATTCCAAGCAAAGGCATCATGGCTCATCTGTCCACCATTTGGAACCAAACTATTCGGTCCCAGATTAAAAACCGGCATCAAACCCGGTTCACCCACCATCCCACCATGCTGCTGCCCTCCACCACCGCCGCCGCCGCTTCCCATCCCCGGCGGCGAACCGCCACCGACCTGCCCCTGTCCTCCTCCTCCTCCACTCCCTTCCTCCTCCTCCTCCAACGGCAGCCTCTCGTACGTAGCGTTGGAAAATGTCGCCGCGATCACCATGACTGGTCCAGCTGCGATCAGCGGACCCACGACGCTTCCGCCCACCACCTGTCCCTGCCCGCCGGCCAGGTATATGGTCAACCCGGTCGATCCAGGCGGGGCGGGCCCTGGCAGAAACGAGCCGGTTAGAGAGAGAATCTCGAACCGGCCGTGTAAAGCCATGACCGCACCAGTCGAGGAGGGATTCCTTAGGGTTACGTTGGTCACCGTGCCACTTGCACTCAGCACACAAACACCTCTCTGCCTTCTCCTTGCGAAGTTCGCGATGCTTTCGGCCACGTCCGATCCGTTAGCCACTTCCATGACGTGGCTGCGGAGCGCGTTGGGGCTGTCCCGGGTCACGAAAATCGGCGGCTTCGGCTTGTTCTTAGACCCGGGAGGGCGGCCGCGCGGTCGCCGCCCGCCAGTGGCGACCTCGATTGCGCCCTCTCTCGGCTCGTCGCTGTTCTCCCTCTCGTCCTCTTCCTGATCGCCGCCTCCGCCGCTGCTGTTCTCGTTCATGGATATCCCCAGATCCGGTTTCTTCATGCCCGCCGACGAAGGGTCCATCCCGGACAAACCCGCCTGCCCGGTCCACCACCGATTCGACATGTTCGGAACTCAAGAGATTGAGAGTTAAGACACAAGAATTTACGTGGTTCAGCCTGAAGTAAAATGATTCAACAAAGAAAATTCAAACTATGAAAGATAAGAAAGCAGTAGTCAACTCTTTCTCATAGCTAAAAATTCGAGACAAAACTCATAGCAGTTGGTTTCAGCTCAGATAGATCTGAATTGAATTGGGTATTATCTGAAGAATCTCTAGGACACACAAAAAAAAAAAGGGTATTAAAAGAAGGGAGGGTTTGGTACTTCGGTTTGTTGAGAGAGAAAGATGAGGCAGTTGACCAAGAACACAAGGATGATCTAAACCAGAAAACACACAGATACTACATGAGACATGGATAGTTTAGAGAGAGAAAAAGTGTAAGAAGAAGCTGAGGATAGAGACACTTTGGAAGTGCAAATAAACTGATACTATAACAAGTAGAAAGCTTGATAAGAGAGATTTTTCCCTTTTCTCTTTGTTTGTTTCTCTCTTTCCTTAGGTTTTGGCGAGGAGGGGAGTGAGTGTCAAAGGCGCTGGGTTCGGTTTCCTCTCACTAAAAAAAGGTCTTTGTGTCTCTCTCTACGTTCAGGTAAAGAGATGGAGAGAGAGAGAGAGAGAAAGAGTTGGGAATTAGGGTTAGTGTGTGGAGGGGGGTTGAGGTGTGGGCCCTGTGGGGTCTTGTGCGCGTGAGGGAGTGGGGTGCGTCTTTTTCTGTGGGGTTTACCCGACAGATGAGCATATGAATGTATGCAAAAACAAAGAGCGTTTGGAACTAGGGAAGGGTACATCTTTAGATGCACCACCCCCCACCCCTGGTATTTAGGCAATCTTTCTTGTTTTTGTCGAGTCCCTTAGATTCGGGGTCTCCTGTGCTCTGTAATGTGCCATCCGGACCTTCCATTTCAGCAATCGATGGTTTAGATCGTTGAAATTTTTTTTACAGGTAAGATTTAACATACATACCCTGAACCATGGATTGCCAAGCCGAATTTTGTCGAGCTCGAGCTTGACTCGTTTGCTAAACAAGTCAAAAACTTGAGCTCGAGTTCGGCTTAAACCGAGGTTAGTCAGGTAGTAAATGAGCCTTTTTAATCGAGCCAATAGAGTTTTCCTTAATGAGCCGAACTTTTGTTGAATAATCGTTTACCAAACAAGCCGAAAATTCGAGTTCAAGCTCGGCTCGTTTACTAAATAAGCCGAGCCGAGGCAAACGTTAACGAGCCAAGCTCGTGAACTGCTCGGTTCATTTTCAGCTCTACTCGTGTAGTTATCGAGTGCCTCCATGGTTTTGTGAAAATATTACATTACACAACTTATTTGGGTTCGTATTATACCACCCCTAGATGAGCATGGAAATTCATTATATCAATCTTTAATTCATCACATGCGCGCACATATGTTCATAACATTGATACAATTATGCCAACATATTATATAAATGCTATAAGTTCAAGGTTTTTTTTTTTTGCTATAAGTTATAGGTTGATGATATGAATTGATGTACAAGTACGATGAATTCCTATACGAAATGTTATAAATTTGTATACAAATTAATATTCTGAATTTGTATTCGAATATTATGATGTTATACTACGATCAAAAGGGTGTATACTGTACCTTATAGCTCTCTTAGTTTTATATTCTATGATATTTTGTGCACATATTCTAAGATGGCTCAACAAATCAACTGTTGACCCTGCTCAGATGTTTGACCAACCTATTAGATTAGAAATGTGGCACCCGTAGATGAGCGACACGTGGCCAGCTCGCAAGAGAAGTGTGGCGTGTGCCTCATCTCACGATCGTCAAGGGCCAGATCCCCAATATGCTAAAAAAAAAAAAACCCGGGCTATGCAGGGGCGAGGCTTGGACCTGAGTAATGTCTATGAGAAGAGAAGTCCAGAGGCCAAAAAAGGACAAGGGGTAGTGCAGCCCAAAGAAAACTAAGGGAGTCAACACGAAGGCCGCCCACAAACGTATTCATCACCTGCACATCTATGTGTGCCCGGGCCGAATGGTAAGACCGATATAGGCATGACAGAGTTAGTCTTGACTCTTGACCTTCCCATACAGAAATGGGGGAATATAGTGGGTTTTGAAAGAGAAGGATCGAGGCGCCGCGAAGAAGGGGTGCACTCGCGAGACCATCGCGGGGGCTGTGGGGGGAAGTACCGAGGGGACACATTTTGAGAGTTTAATTTGTGTCTACTCGGTGCCTAAGTACTGGCCTACTGGCCTAGCTAGGGTGCCTATAAATAAGAGACTTTCCTTTTAGATTTCTCAGATAAGTTAGATCGAGCACTGAATTTTAGAGAGATAACATTCTCTATAGGCTTTCTTTCTCTATGATTTATGAATGACCTCAACCCAGCTGAGTGATCCTCAGGAGAGCCACTGCGTGGATCTCTTCTATACAGTCTGCATTCTCCTTCACCCCTCTAGATCACTCCATTCTGCCACTGACTATTAATCACTCTTCGGCACAACAGTACTCTCAAGAATATAGTATTCGGGTTCAGATTTGAACCTTTCTTGCACATTTCATTTAGTATGATTTCACATACGTACCAATCAGTTATTGTCCTTGTTCAACAATGTTTTGAGAGAAGAAGGGCAAGTAGGTGAGCTGATAAAACCAGAGTTGCGATGTGGATTAAGGTGAAATTCGATATTAAAATATACACAGTGGAAGATTTTAAGGGCTTCAATTCCTTGATGAAATTAGAAAGGTGAAAGTGTAGTGTATGACTGAGGAGTGGTTCCATCCAACTCTCTGTTGGATGTTTGTTTTGTTCTTCTTTTGTTTAACCTCATAAGCATTGTGTGCTTTCGATATTCCCCTCGTTGTACCTCTTTCGAGTTTTATAAAAAGTTTCATTTGTCGAGAAAAAAAAAATCAGTTGTTGTCCATTTAATATGACCATCAGTTTTACTCAATCTCATGTAAAGGTACTGAGATAAGGTGATGTCCAAATATGATCATGAGCTAGCTGAATTCTATTCAGGAACTTGGACTTGGGTTGTTTGTTCATGATCCACGAATAGCTGCAGAGGAACAACAATATCAGGGGAAAAAGAAAAGAAATCTTCATTTTAGACATGTACTTGTCCTAAATTGTTGGTTCACTTTTCTTTTTTGGAAGTTTCAAAAAATTGGTTATATCTCTTAATTTATAATATTTTTTTACATCAAATATAAATCTTATTTGATAGATCTCGATGAGCTCTTTTATACAAAGTTTTTAAAATCACCAAAAAGATTATAGATTGTAAAATATAATCAATTGAAAAATGGTGCGCACTCCCATAAGGACCAACAAATTGAAACGGATAGAGTAAGTAGTAATAAAATCTGTTAACATAAGTTTGAAAGTCAAAGACATGACAGTAAAAAGGTCAAATGACATGACAGTAAAAGATAATTGGGAATAATTACGGGGTGTTTTGGCAAAATAAGCTAGTACTTGGCTTCTTCTTTATTTTTTCTTTTGTCTCTATTCTAAATGTTTTTCGCATTTTTCAGTTCAATTTGCGTCAAATTTTGTATTGGCTTTTCTTTGTCTTCATTTAAAACATTATGACTTTCGATCATAATTTCTTACTTTTCTGATTCTTCTCGTCGAGACGAATTAATAATCTATAAAAATATGACTAAAAACTAACAAATGCGAAAAAAAAAATCGAATAGAAACAAAGAAAAAATAAAAAGAAGCAAAGTAGCTTATTTTGCCAAAGCAACCCGTAGTTTCATGCATGGTATCATGATACGTTGAAATAACCATTTGCATGAGAAATACTCCCTCCGTCTCATTTTAAATATCCTTTAAGGAAATCTGTGCAATTTTAAACCCCAAAAAATATTTGTAGGTATTATTTTTTATTTTTTTACTCCAAATTAATTTTTTATTTTACAAACAACATGGTGCTTGGACTATTTTTCCATTAATGCACTTTAGACTTTAGAAGATTAAAAGCATTACATCTTCACCCCACGTACGTACGTACTTTATATTCAAAATAAATATTCCTGCCACTAGACTTTGTTTTAAAAATGGTTTTCGATTCTGTATTACGTCATTTTAGTATCAGAACATCGTATAGTTTAGAATTTAGATAAATGAGCTAGAGATATACTTAAAATTTAGAATCAAATCCATATATAATAATGGAATGTATAGTGCTTCAATAAGACTACTAGAAATAAAAGAAAAATTGTGGAGAAAGATATAAAATAATGCTAGAACTAGTAGAAAATTAGATAAAAATGAATTACGTACTCAAAGCTACTGGAAATTAGTAGTTGAAAATTTGGATTAGAAGAAGATATTTACAAATATCGAGGTCTGAGAAGTTTGGGGGAAAATGAAACAAGATTTAGAAAAATTAAAAGGAAAAAATATATTTTTTGAAATCAGGCAATTCATTAATTCATACCTGAAGGCAAAGATTACATTGCAATAACAGAAGTGCACCAAACAACCTAATCCGAGACACGAGTACTGCATAAAGCACAACAAGCTACAAACTCAAGGACACCCTGCAAAAGCACCCGGCACAAGTGTCGGCCTAGGAATCCCGTTCGGGACTAGGTAGAGAGATACCAAAACGGGATCCCAGCACAAACCATTAAACACTAAGCACAAATGTAATCACATAACAACAGAATATAAGCGAAAAATAAATATCTGCTCCCAAGGATATGCCTCAAGGGCCGTCGGCCGAAACTAGACCAGGAGACCCAATCTAGAGCTATGGAGTCCTCTGGAGAGGATTCGAGGCAAACCTCCGCTGTCACGCAAGGCTCCAGGCGTGAAGGCCGAGGCAACTCTAGTGAAGAACTCCGACAGGCCCAACATGCCTCTCGTTGGACCTGTTGTTGACCACCAACCAAAACAGAGAGAAGCAATCGACCAAACATACTGGAACAGATCTCAGAAAACCCCAACACAGCCACCACCTACCACCACTGCCGTTGTCGGGAGAAACTCCAATACCCGTCCATGATTGCCGCCGAACCACCGAAACCCTCTACTCCGGCTAGACCACCGAAACCCTAACTAAAAATATTTACACAAAGAAATTATTTACCCACCACCACAGTCTCACCAAATTCGGGAGAGACCCGAATTGGTACACAACCGGAGTGGGAAAACCAGTCGGTAGAAGAGACAGAGGACCGCCGGAAAACAAAAAACCTAACTCCACAAACCTCACCTTATTAAACCCCTCCATCGACCACTAGCTACCAGATCTGAGCTCCCATCGCGAGGATGGAACGAAAAGACCCACGCAACATGGCCGAAGTCCCCGCCGAACTCGACAACTGGAAAAGCTAAAACCGGAGTAGTGGAAGCAGCAGAGAAGAGAGAGAGGGGGGGAGATTAGGGAAAAAAAGGGGGGGCGGGGGGGGGGGGGGGCCTGCACAGCCCCTGAGAGAGAGAGAGAGAGAGAGAGAGAGAGAGAGAGAGAGAGAGAGAGAGAGAGAGAGAGAGAGAGAGAGAGAGATTTTGTTGAAGGCAAGGAAAATGGAGAAGAATGGAGAAGAAACAAAACAAAACAAAATTGAAATAGACTTGGAAATGGCTATTGTAAAACTTGTTTCGAGAGTCAAATCTTTCAACAGAACCAACCACAATTTCAGAAACTTTAGTCGACGATTACAAATGAAAAACCCTACTCTGAATTTTGACTATATACTAGACTATCAAGAAATTATATAATATAGTTTTCTTCTTTCAGAAGTGCTGCGATCACCATACCGCATCATTTCCATCTCTCCACGTGGGACTAGGGCCAACCTAATGTATTTAGAGGCCCTAGGCCAAATTGTTAAGTGGGATCTATGGCTTAATTAAATAATGAATTGTTCATATATAAATTTTAGTCCACATTGAATAGAGAACTTGCTCTGGTTCAATGGTTATGTTATGTTTCTATGTTATATATCCAAAACCTAGGTTCAAGACTTTGACAATTCCAAATTTCCACCCATGTGTATTGAAGGTTCTTTGTCCACTGAACAAACTACAATATCTACTCTAGTATTGTGAAATACTAATATACATACCTAATCCAAATGGGGGGCGGGGGGAGCCTTTTTTGGGGCCCTAGGCCTGGTCTTCGAGGGCCGGTCTTGTGTGGGACCCATTCCGGGCCAACAAAAATACAAAAAAATCTCCATAAATGTTAAATTATTTTTTATGAGATTCTGTAAAAAAATCAGCTCAATCACATATCAATAGATGTGTTTTCTAAATTTGTAAAAGCGAAACTGAACAATTGTGCAGTTTAAGAGATCATTTTATAAAATCAAGTTAACATCGATAGTCTTCTCTACGGAAGTTTAAATTTGTAGATGGAGGGAAAATTTTTTGCTGTGAACTAACTTCTGAAATTTTGTTGAACCTTCTAAAACTTGACTGAACCTTCAAATCTCATTTGGACAGATCCAAATATTACTCCATTCATTCTATATTGAGAGTCCATTTTTTTCTCTTGTCATTTTTCAAATCAACTACTTTTGTGTATAATTTTTAAAATTTTTGCGCACATTATTAAAGATCTTAATTAATACTTTAATTTGGTGCAAAAATTTAAAAATTATACATGAAAGTAGTTGAATTTTTTATTTGAAAAATGACATGACTTTTCATGGTGGACTATTAATATGGAATGGATGGAGTATATAACACAAATTTAAGTAAAAGCTTTATTAATGGACTAGTGTTAATTGTGAAGAGAAAAATTACTTTTCAAAATTATGAGTAAAAAATTAAGTGTCCTTTCCAGATTCTCAAATAAGTATTTAAAAAATAAGGACCTATTTTCAAGTTTAAAAATAATGGGCTTACGACAATGATTTAATTTTTTTTTTTTTACGAAAATAAGATCCATATTGCATTTTTTTTATATTTCAGTAAGCTTATTATTTTTAAGCTTGAAAATTACAAATAAGTATTTATTTTTTAAGGGTCTCCCTTCGTTTGGTGAAAAAAAAATTGAGTTCAAAACTCATTCGTTCAGAATGAGTTTGAGTCAAGGAGTAAAAGTTTATAGGGGTTGAACTCAAAATTTAGTTTTGAGCCTATTTTAGAGCATCTGCTGAAGACATACAAAATGTCAAAAACAAGTGGGTGTTTGGACGAAAATGATTGAGGTACAGAAAAGGGGGGGAGAGATTTCGTACCGACGGCCGCCGGTGGGCCGTCTCCGGCCACCGGACGGCGGATCCGAGCCGCACATATACACACGAAAAGGGGTGCTCCGATCAAGTACCCTACACACCTCGGATGACATTGATTCCCGCAATGGGCCCCTCGGTTTTTTTTTTTAGAATTTTTGAACGGCTCGGATCGGCCGTCCGGTGGCCGAAGACGGCCCACCGGCGGCCGTCGGTACGAAATCTCTCCCCCCCTTTTCTGTACCTCATAGCAGTACTCGTGTTTGGATGCTTCATTTTTGCCTTTTCCTTTTCTACTCTTCCTGTTTTGGCCGTTTGGCACCAAAACATAAAACTCATTCTACGAGAATGAGTTTTCTTAATTGAAGAAAGGAGGAGAGAAGTGAAAAAGAGGTGGAGTTCTTCTCATTCTCTTTTTCTCATTTTCGTTTTCTAGCCGCGCCAAAAAGACATCTCTACCCTCTACGTTTGTCCATAATTCCCGAAAACCCTCAAATGTTATCCTCGCTAGATACATTTTACTCATATCTTCCACCACAGACAGACTGTTGAAGAGAGAAAGAGAGAGAGAGAGAGAGAGAGAGGAGAAGAGAACTAGATGAGAAGGGAGAAGCCGATCAAAACAAGTCAAACCATAAATGGAAGTTTCTTCCGGTCAAGCATGAAAGTTTTGTTCTGTTAAGCCTGTGATTTCGAACCCCAGTGGTTTCACGAGCCCACAGCACATCCCAACCAAGAAATGCATACCTTATCCAGAAAATTCTAGTAGCATGTGGTACTCATAGACCGCATGACGCAGAGAGGAAAATTA
Organism: Rhododendron ovatum; assembly: GCA_019656835.1. Taxonomy (NCBI): domain Eukaryota; kingdom Viridiplantae; phylum Streptophyta; class Magnoliopsida; order Ericales; family Ericaceae; genus Rhododendron; species Rhododendron ovatum. The sequence goes on along the minus strand of CM033801.1, from coordinate 29,108,637 downwards.
AAGAACCAAACTGGATTAAGAAAATAAAAGAAATGAATTGGGAGATTGTACTCTGTTTTGATTTGCTTAGTGTTTTTTTCTCAATCAATTGTATACAAACTCTATGATTAAAAAAAAAAATTTGTATACAAAACTCACAATATAAATCTTATTACAAAATTGATTAAACTAATATTTATACACATTATATCCCATAATTAATGATCAAGGACATTATGATAAAAAATTAATTCATAATTTATTTTCATCACATATCTCTCAAACACTACTTCTATTACAAAATGCATTATGCACATATTAACTAATTACTCTATCAGATTTAAAATGTATTCTAATTATAATTCAAAAACTAAAAAATTAAAAATGAAAAGCTAAAAAGTAAAGTCACACTTTTGCGCAAATTTAAGTACGGGCCTGAGATGTCTTCATCCGAACAAATCAAAATCAAAATCGGATTGGTGGGGTTTGAAGATAGTCCGCCATAGTTTGAGAGAGAGAGAGAGAGAGAGAGAGGAGAGAGAGCAATGGGTGATAACCTATTTCAGGGGTTACCACCTCCTTCTGCGCCTCCTCCTCCTCGATCTTCAGCTGAGCAACAGCAATCGTCCACCACCTCCGCCGCCGCCGCTGCCGCCGCCAAAGAATCTTTGCCAAAGCCGCCGCCCCGTCCTGCTCTCAAGAGCGCTCTCAAACGCTCAAAGCCTCCCCAACCGCAACCTGAAGGTACAACGAACATCTTGTTCCTAATTCCTCTTGGTTTCTCTCCGGAGTTTTGTTATACCAGAATAGGTTGATTCCGTCAGTGAATTTTAATCCATGTAGATGTATTGAACGCTGTCTTGTTACATTTTAGATGTTTTGGTTTCGATGATCTTTAAGGTTTTGGTTTACTGTATAAGCATTAATCGGAAATTCGGCAGTCCCCAAGTGATTTAAAAAGTAATCGTCGCACTATCATTTAAAAATACCCCTTTATTAGAAACAGAAAAACAGTAGGGTTGACGAGAAGAATCCTAATAGGTATATTTACTCGTTCTGGGCCACGAAATAGAAAAGAAACATGCAGATCCGCTCTTAGTTTTCCCCTAATTTTCTTGCCACCCAAACATACCCCGAAGGCTTTGAATATAAGTTTTTGAGCATTGCTAGCGATAGAGAGGCTGGTAAAGTTGAGCTGAAGCAACAGAAGAAAAAGGCTCAGCTGCAGCAATACCAGTTGATCTTCCCACTGTATTGGGGTAGAGTAGGTGATGAGTTAGTTAAAGATAGTTTTATTAGTCAGTAGTTGTGAGTTTGTTAGTCCAGCTGTATGATGTGTCCTTCCATTGTAATTCGGGGTCCACCATGCTTCGGCTGCGCATGTAGTATGATGTGTCCTTGCAGTGTCCTTACTACTTACCCATTCCTGAGATTGGAGAGCAATGGTACCTTATAGATACTACTATATCTTTTGTCCACAAACCTCCCAGCTCCAAATTTAGTAATCTCTATTTTTAGGAGAAAACTTCCACGCCCGAAGATCTTTGGTTGCAGGTCTGTTACCTTAAAACTTTATGTTAACCTCCGTAATCTCCAACCTAACAAGAAGGAACATGTCCACTAGCCTCAACATCTACTCATTCTATTATTGCCTTCACCGCTCTACCACCCTGTGTTTCCTCCTTTCCGTCTAATGCCCACCTTCTCATTAGGAGAATCAAAACAGGTATTAAAAACCCTAAAGATCCTTTGTGTCACTGAACTGCTGCTACTACTGGTACTTCTCCTTTGTGTCACTGTACTGCTGCTACTTCTGGACATAAGTTCTGAGATGCTATCAGCTCACAACATTTGTCTGCAGCTATCCCAAAAGAGTTCCAAGCTCTTCAAAAACAAGGAACCTAGTCCATGGTTCCCTCGCCACCGAATAACCATATGACAAACAGGGAGAATATCCAAACTAAGCTTGTAAGAGACCCCCAGATTATGTCCATTTATCATCACTGGGAAGTTCCATCTTTAAGACCCAACCACCAACAAGCATAAAAAGGTAGCTAAAATAGTATGTAGTATCACAATCAACATCTGAGGGCTTGGATCATTTGTGAAGGTGAAGATGGAGAGTTGATTAAAAAAACCAGTTGTGTTGCAGTTGAAGAGTGGGAAATCCTATGGCTTTTATCAGTGAAATTAATGCATAATACATTGGTACATTATATATTCTGACACATGAGTTTCGGTAGTTGATTGGAGGATTTTTCATCAACTGTTTAAGATTTAAGATAATAGAGTTATAACATATTGTATGTGTGGCCACCCCAATTGATTGGGACTTGAAGGCTTGGTTTGGTTTGGTTTATATTGCTTAGTTGTTGCCCGTGACTTGTCTGATGTCATTTCATATTTAATACATATTTAGGGGACTCATGTTCATGAGCCTGCCATGCGGAGTCATGTATAGGTTGATCGGTTGACATATGCCATGCCAAACGTGCCATAGTTTGAATCTAAATATCCTTGGATTTTTTTGTCTTTCTTGTAGAGCCTAAGAAGCTGAACTGTTTGTTGTAGTGCCAGATACTGTACCTGGAAAGCGGTTGAGATTTAAAACCACCACAGATGCCTCAGAAATCCAAGTTATAGAGGCGATGCAGAAGATAGCGTCCCATATAGCAAATCCTTCTAAGTTTGGTAAGGCATCAAAGCTTGCTATTCAACTGATTCAGGCTGGTAGTGTTACCACTGGAACGAGTGACTACTTCTTTTCCATTTTGGAATCCACAATGTCTTCGCCTACTGCTTGTAATGATACTTCCGTAAGAGCAGATTATCATGCATTGTTCTCCGCAGCAGAAGATGCAGTTGAAGTGAGGATTTAGTTTTTTTGTGAAGTCTGAAGATAAATTACTTTCTTGAAAGCCTTGTGAACTGTGATGCGTCAAATCGCTTACCCTAATAATTCGTTTGTCACTTTGTCTTTGTAGTGTTTAAGCAAGAAGCAGAGAAATCAATTTACTGTATGGATGATTAGGGCTGTAGTGGCGAATGATCTATTCACTGATGACAGCTTTGTGGTATGCTTTTGAACTTATAGCTCACACTTATAGTTTTTTGCAGAAACTTAGTAGATGAAATTCATTAAATTGTGGCTCAATAATTTTGCTTGCAGTTTGTTGCATCAAAGTGACTAGGAGATTTTGTACGAAATGTGATTTGATTCTTTAATGATTGAGTTATGTTATGTTTTTCAGTGGGTAAAGTTCTCATATCATTCAGGAAGGGTCGCCTATTGTGCATGCTGTCCCATAGGGCTGCGCACAGACCTGACCAACCACCCAACTTCACCGGAAAATGGACAGGGTGGATGGTTCCGATTGGTTCTAACGGTTGGATTTGGGTCCAAAATCTGAGTTTTTTTAGATTGTCGGACCGGAGTCGGGTGCGCCAAAATATTTCATAATCCGACCATACTCGACTATTAGTATAAACAGTGTTCTAAACCAAGGAATTAATCGGCGATTAATCGTTGGCGGGGTCTATCCGATTAGGTCCGACTAACGATTATTTACCTATTGCCCGACTAGTGCCTATCGACTTTTAGAACATTGGGTATAAAAGGAAAAAAAAAAAAAAAAACCTTAAATTCTATTCAAACTCTCCCTCCCACTCCTCCCCTAAATTCCGTCCCAACCCCTCCCCCAAAAACCCTAAATCGATCGCCCACCCCCCTCCTCTCTGGCTCTTTCTCCAGTCGATCATGATTCACCCACCCTCCAGCTCCTCTCTCTCTCTCTCTCTCTCTCTCTGAGACCTCGACTCAGTCTCTCTTTCTCTACCCTCGTTCACAACCACACAAGGTAGAAACTAAGTTGTTCACGCGCCCTCACTTTCTCTCTCCTCGTCTCTCTCATCTCCTAAGGTATATCTCTGGTTTCCATTGTATTGATCTTGATTTATCAAATCTTGTTTTCAGCCAATTTGGATCTCTTTGCTGTCGGATCTCAGATGTATGTGTATGGTTTTGACTTTGCAGTTTAATTGATACAAATTCGAGCTGTAGATCTGTTGACTCCTTTGCTTTTTTCATTCATATTTGTTTTGCCCAAGTTTCGACCGCCCGACCCGAACCCAACCAATCCAATCCGAACAGCATTCGGTCGAAACCTGACCTGTGGTTCAGTCAGTGTCAGGCTACCTCATTCATCATCCAACCAAATCCGACCCGTGAATAGCTTTATTGTCCCAGATGATAAATATTGATTTAATGTATCTTTTTGCTTTGCCTATTTCTTTTTTTTCTTCTGGTATTTCTGTTTACGATCTTTTGCCATTTCGAAATTACTGCTGTGCACTTTATGAGGAAAGTACGTGCAATGGAAGCAACTGAATGAACATTTCCTCTTATTATACCAGTTATAAAACATTTTGGAAAATGAAAAGTTCTCTGAGATAGTTTATCAGGAAAGAAAAGGATGGATTAGTTGCAATATGCTAATGAAACAAGTCTACTTTACTTTACAAGCATAGTGCAGAGCTACTTTTTGCAAGAGTTGTCAGGTTGTCTTAAGGGGTTTACAAAGGTCTACTTCTGCAGTATACTTCGTTACCACTACTTTTTCACAAGACTTATCTGGCTTGGTATGGGAGTTGCTCAATGTTGTGCTTATTATCTGTTGTCTCTTACTATCTTTTAGTTATAAGATACCATACTTTGTCAAATTTTCGCATAATCTGATTCCTTAAGTCGTCGTACTATTGCTTGGAGAATTGACAACTTGAAAATATGTTACTTCTCTATTTTATTTATTTAGGAGATCTTGTGATTATTAAGTTTGCATGATGGTCTTCTTAGTAGTAATATTGGTTGAGAATGTAATGGTGGTGGTCTGGTTGAACCTGGTGTTTTGGTGAATCATTTTGTTCAGAGAGACAAGAGTCTATGGCAGAGGCCCTTAGTTAGGTTCTGTTTACAGAAATTTTTTTGAAACGTTAGGCAATGTTTATACACTGTTTCACAATTATTGCTCCATAGTTAAAGTATCTGTTAAGAAAGTTTCTGGCCATTGCCATTAATAGTTTGATTCTTGACAGTTCGGGTAATGCATACTTCTATATTTCAAACGTAAAGTTGTGCAGTCTCATTCTCATCTGTCGGTTATGAAAGTTTCTGTAACAGTGTGTCCACAGAGGCCAATTTAATTATTTTATGGTCTTAGAACTTGATGATTGTCAATGGTGCTTTCATTTGGATTTATGATTTTTGAACTTATATTGGTAGCTTTGACAGTGGCTAATGACTTTGTCGCTCCTATTTTGCTATGGTGGGACATCATTTAGTTTTCAAAAGCTACTGGACGAATTAAAGATGCTATATTGAACCTTCCTATTGCTACCAAGGATGAAGACATGGCAGAAGCTGCAGCTCTGAAAGACGAGGCTGAATTGGATAGTCAGATAATGCCTGGTGCATCTTCAGTCGCTATATCAGGATTAAGTAATGAGGATGACTCAGATCCATTTGGCCTTGACGCTTTAATTCCTAGCAAATTGAAGAGAGATGAGAAAATGAAGGCAAACAAAGAGGCATCAACAAAGATTTGTGAGGAAGATAAAGAGACCAAGAGATTTCTCAAATCTCAGAGGGAAGCCTGGATTCTTTGTTTGGAGATAGCTGCGCGGCGTTATAAAACCCCATGGTTGGTAATTCCCCTTATACTTAGTTAATTTAAGGTTGTGGTTGTTTGTTTACCGCTCGCCCCCTTGATTTCCCCCCTCCAATGCTTGGTGGTATTATCTAGGAAGCATGAATAGGGACAGGAGACACGGACGCAATACAGACAAGCTGATACGTTATTTTTTTTTAAATTAAGATATGGTCATGTTGAAAAGTTATATTCTGGATAAAGTTGTTAAAAACGACAGATAAGTTTTCATGTATTAAGCATGGATCATGGTTTTGACTTGGTCCAGTAGTTTAAGATTTGTACTCTGGCCTCCTAATGTGTCCCATCGTGTCCTTACAAAAAGTTTAATAAAGTATTCGGACTCTTATTTAGGCTTGTCCTTGCTTCGTACGGTAGTTCTATGTGTTTAGTCGCTTGCTTCTTTTCCCTATTTAACACACTGACTTCACAGGTGCCAAACAGGCATTGATATCTTGGTAAAGCATGCCTTCGATAACATTTCGAGGTTCACCACCAAACAAAGAGATGCTATTGAGAAGCTTTGGGCTTCTATACGCGAACAGCAAATCCGCAGGAAGCAAGGGAAGTCGGTATCTGGGAAACTTGATGTCAATGGTTTTGAATGGCTCCAGCAGAAATATTCAAATGAGAAGATTAGCATTCGACATTCTGTTAGCGGAGTTGGTTCAGACCGACGTGCTGAACAGTGGCTTGGTTAGCACAGCTCCTTACTTCAATGTAATTTGTATTGCAGCATTAGTCATGGCTAGTCATAAAGAAAAAGGGAAAAGCGAGAAGGGGTAGAAATCATCCGTTCAGTCGAAGGTTACCCCAGGTTGGTTTCTGTACATTTTTAACAGTTCGAATAGTAGTACCAGATTTTTTTTTGCTGGGACTTTTATGGATCAAACCCAGAAGTCATGTATAGCTTCTTGAGAAACTCCATTGTTGTGGCATTTCTTGTTCTTACCAAAATTTATGCCTGTTACACTGCTTTCGACTTTATTTGTTTTCCCAATATACTACTTCTCGACTTTCAGAATATGGGGCTTATAGTATCTGAATTTACGCGTATGTAATTTTTCTTTAACTAAAATTCTGAAAATGCACTAGGGGGTGTTTGGGAGTCCTTTGCATTTTTAATTTTGCCTTTTGGATCATGACAGCCCCTTCGGATTGACCCATTTCAGGAGAAAGGAAAGGGTTATGATTTCTCACCATTTTTTGTGAGAAACAGAATAGACCTTGCATTTAAACTCATTCCTCATTGTTTCTTACCCATTTATCCAAACAAGCGGTGAATTCTTTTCTTCTTTTTTGTTCCCTCTGACCAAACCCGTCACTCCAAAGGGACTGTAACTGTAGGCGTTCGGCAACCAAACAAAAACCTGTAACTGGAGAGAAGGAAAAAGAGAGGTTAAGTGCGGGATTGGAAATGAACATGAATACGGATACGGATGTGGATATGGGTGAAAAAATAGTGTGGTCACATGTGGCAAGAAATCGGGGTATATTGGAACAATCAGATTGTTCAGGAATGAAACTGAGGGGGAGGAAAAGGAAAAAAAAAAAGACATGTAAGGTTCAAAGTTAAAATTTCTGAAGATATATAGCTTGCTCAAGGGCTGTAAACGAGCACTGTTGAGCTCGAGTTCTAGTAAATGAGCTAAAAATTTGAGTTCGAGCTCGGCTTGAGTTTTAATGAGCCGAGCCTTTAACGAGTCGAATTTAGTCATTTACTAAACGAGTCTCTTTAATCTAGCCGAGCTTTCCTTAACGAATCTCGAGCTTAAGTTCTGCGAGCCAAGTCGAACCGAGCTCGCGAGCTGCTCAGCCCTCAGTCTAGCTGCTAACGACCTTCACTCCCTCCCCAACTGTCTCACTAAAAAACTCAGTTGTTCAGGAGCACGATTATGTGGTGCTCGAATCATTTTAGAATCACATATTTATTTGGAATTTATACACTTAGTTGTGAAACTTCGCGAGAATGTATATTTGTGGAGTGATTTAGAGCACCCGTGGATGTGCTTATTATTAATTGAAATTGTGTAAATCTCACCACAGAGTGATGTCATACTTACCGCACTACAAAAGTGATGTCATATTTATTATGCAATATATTTTTTGATAAGCATGACATTATTTTATGATGAAATCTATACCATTTTAACCAATAAGAAAGATGGTAATGTTTACCTCCGAGTGGAGGGTAAAAAAACTCAACTCCCAAAAACTAGATAAGGCTCAGAGTCTGTCGTCTTTCTTCTTCCCCAATTTCCACCTCTCAACCTCCCTATCTCCCACACCAGTACACCACCATGCACTCCCTCTCTCTAACCTCTCCCAAACCCCTCTCTCTCTCCTCCCGCACCTTCCTCCCCACCCCCCACCGCCTCCACTCCTTCACCCTCCGCCGCCAACCCCTCAAACGCCCACTTTCAAAACCCATCTCAGCAAACCCATCTCAACAGCAGCAGCAGCAGCAGCAGCAGCAGCAGGAGCAACAACCCTACCAGCCCTTCCGCCCACCCCCACCCCCTCTGTCCCCCAAATTCCGCTCCCTCGACACCCCCGCCCGCCTCGAGGTCCTCACCAACCGCCTCGGCCTCTGGTTCGAGCTAGCCCCCCTCATCCCCGCCCTCCTCCAGGAAGGTACACTTTTTCAAATTGATTGGATTGGGTTAGTGTTTTTGAATGTTTCGTGGCATTTGTTAATTGTTTAGCAAAAATGCTAGGGCCGCATCCAAATTTACCTTCATTCTTACAACACGGAAGTAGTGGTGGGGACCTCTAAATTGTGTTATGGGCAGGGACGGAGCCAGAAATTTCGGGCAGTTGTTTTAATATTTAGAAACATATTTTATCTTCTTCTAATTTGCTAATTAAAAATCGAATATGTATCAGTACAAGTAGAAAATTATTAGTGATTGCTCGCCCTCGAGGAAGCATATTGTACAAAAAAAAATCTCGATATTCATGAATGATTCATAGAAGTTTGCGGATGTATATTCTTAATTGTAAAAAAAATGAGTATTGAAATTGTAGTTTTTTTAGCATACAATGTGTATTATGTACACTTATTGACCGATGCTTAGTGAAATTCTAGTGTTAAAATTCATAGTTTTAGTGGGATTGCTTCATACTTGGGCCAATTTTATTAAAATCGTGGTGTCAAATTTGCAAAATGTTGTATAAGTTTGATCCATTTGCGAGAGAAATGTACACTTGGATGTATCCCTAGCATTGGTGATTGTTTACTGTCTTATGATTATTGTGCAATAAATCTGCAACAGGATTCTACCCCACCACCATCGAACAAATCACTGGCATCTCCTCCCTCGAACAGAACTGCCTCGTCGTTGCCTCCCAGGTCCGCCAAACCCTAACTGACCCTGAAACCCTAGCCTTCTTCGAAAGCTCGGGCTCCGAAATCCTCTACGAGATCCGCCTCCTCAGCACCTCCCAACGCAATGCTGCAGCGCGTTATTTAGTCGAAAATAACTCAGACGTGAAGGCCGCGCGAGAGGTCGCTCGAGCGATAAAGGATTTTCCGAAGAGGAGAGGTGATAAGGGTTGGGAAAGCTTTGATTATGTGATTCCGGCTGATTGTTTGGCTTTTGTGTACTATAGACAGGCATTGGAGCATAAGAACCCGTCGGAGCAGAGAACATTGGCATTGCAGCAGGCATTGGAGGTGGCGGTTTCAGACAAGGCGAAGAAGAGGATTTTGGGCGACTTGGAAGGGGGAGGAGATTCGAAAGAAGGGGTGGAAGATGAGGGGGTGGTTGTGCCAGTGGTGAGGATGAAGTGGGGTGAGGTGGCGGAGGCGGGTACTGTGATGGTGTTCCCGGTTTGTAAGGCGGAGGATGGGGGGAAGGGGGTGGAGGACGCGCCGTGGGAGTGCAGGAGTGAAGGGGAGTTTGGTGTGGTGGTGGCGGAGAAAGGGTGGAGTACGTGGGTGGTGTTGCCGGCGTGGCTTCCGGTAGTTGGGTTGAAGAGAGGGGGAGTGGTGGTTGCATTTCGAGATGCTAGGGTTTTGCCTTGGAAGGCGAATAGGTGGTATAAGGAGGAGCCAATTTTGGTGGTGGCGGATAGGGCAAGGAAGGAGGTGGTGGCGGATGATGGGTTTTATTTAGTACTGTGCAGTGGTGACGGTGGTCGTGGTGATGGGTTGAAAGTGGAGAGGGGTTTGGCGTTGAAGGAAAATGACGTGAAGGAGAGTTTAGGGACTGTTCTGTTGGTGGTTAGGCCGCCGAGAGAAGAAAGTGATGATCAATTGCAGGATGAAGATTGGGAGTGAAACATCACTATGGTGTGATTTGTGGAGTTCGGTTCGATTTTCCAATAGAAGAAAAGATTGGTTTGAAACATTAGTCGACGCGATAATCAGATTTTGGTTCCTCCTGTCAACCAAGGGCTCTTTCTTGAGTAGCAAAGAGCCAGTTGAAACTCCCTTTTTGATCTTCAATTGGAGGGTTCAACCCAACCTTATAGCTTAACAGCCACAGAGAGGTTTCAGCAAGGTAGAGTTGAATTTAGGTTCATTTCTTAAAGCTATTATGTTATGATATGCTTGAGTACAAAATTCAATTAAAAGGAATAAAGCCTCTGTATTCTTTTTGTCGAATGAACGCGAATGAGTATGATTTGAGTTTACAATCTACTGCTCTTTCAATCTTGATTTTGCTGGATTTGAGAGTTCTTTTTTGCCCATGTTTGAGTTCTGCATATAGGTGAGTTCTGCACTTGTTGAATATTTGCCAAATTTAGTCTGGTTTCTATAGGCAAGCGGGGTGGTAGCCCGGTGGTAAGCACCATATATTCTTATTATGCATTTGACTGGGGTTCAAACCTTACTAACTACAACAAACAATATTGGCTTTCGGTCAGAAAAACAAAAGCCTGGTTTCTATAGGGCATCAAGCCATCAGTAGTGTATATGGTGATGTCAGGTGTGAGTTGAGCTTTTATGTATTCTGTGTGTGCTTCTCGTAAAGTTGAAACAAACTGCCAAATCCGAACACAACAGAGGAAAATGAACTTACAAGAAGTAGCAAAAAAGTACCACCTCAATAAAACAGGACCAAAAAAAGCAATCATCTAAGCCCATCAAGAACTTGGAGGAATGAACATAAAGCTTGATCCTGGCCTCTTGAAGCTCAGCTAGCCGGTGGTGGGTCATTGGTACACAGATATTTTGAAGTGCCGGAAACCGGAGCCGGTGGTGGGTCAGTGGGCCGCAGATGTTTTGAAGCGCCGGAAACCGATGGCGGAGGTGGCTGTGGGGACCCGTGGTCCTCTGTATCAACGACAGACCGTAGAGTAATTTTTTATAACAGAAACTATTAAATTTAAAAAAATTGGAAAATCTTAACTGTAATTTTGGATCAAGTTTGGTAATTTGGGCTTCTTACACACTTGAGCCAACACGTTTAAAGCATAGGGACACATTTGGGCCCACAAGTTTATATTGGGCTTCTTACACAGTTTGACCCAAAAAAAATAATAATATGGGCCCACAGGTTCAAAATTTAGGCTCATATGTTTGGTACTCAAAGGCTAAAATTTGGGCTTGGATCAAGTTTGGGCTTGGAAAATCTTAACTGTAATTTTGAATCCCCCAGAGGTAAGGGACAAATACTTACAAAGCCGGCATTGTCTTCAAGCATACAGAGGATGAAGGATATGATAGAGCGGAGTAGGCTGGAGCCACCATGTCCCCAATAATATAATAGTTGGGACATTATGGAGTTGTTGCGCCACACAAGTAATCTTTTTGTCATTCGTTTTCGTTTTTATTTTCAATGAAATTTTATTCAAATTGACGCGTACGTACATTTTTATTCATGAATTCTCTCGTTGAGACAAATCAAAAAAGTATGAAATGTCTACTAGAAACTCAAAAGAGCTCTCTATAGAGTTGAAATTTCTTCTTCCTTGTTTGGTTTTAGCTTCGAAAAGTTAGAAGCCAAAAAGATACTAAGTTAAAGATGTTTTCCTTCTTTTTTTTTGTAATGCAGGATGTTTCGGGTCAGCTTGCGTGTACCTCGGACTAATCCCTACGTACAGCCCCTTCCATAGCCGTTTCACACACTTTAAGCATGGGGTGAGGTGGTCTCAAGAATTGTTGACAAAGAGAATTGAACCTGAGACCTCAAGATGGAGCAAACACCCAAATCCCAGGGCCAAACAAACAAAATGATTGCCAACTTGCTCCCACCATAAATGAGAGAGAAGTGTTTTTGGACGGGCTTTTGTGGCCCATGAAACGTACATAGGAATCCTTCTTGTGATCCATAAATAAATATGGGCAGTTTGGACTTGGTCGTAGCTCTATCATCTGAGTCGTTGGCTGGACCTGGGCTTGGACTTTCGCAAAGATAGTCCAGCCCATATCGAGCAGCAATAATAGTAACTCAAATTTTTCCCTCCGTCCATTTTTTAGAATTCAGTATTTTCATTTTAACTTGTCTCTTAAGAAGTGTCTATTTTGTAAAGTTTTTTTTTTTTTGCCACGGCGATATATATCAGCGGGGGTTAGTAGGGGTGTTAGAGTTAGCACGGGGAGACCAGAAACTATCCTTAGCCCTGGTCTCCTAAAGGGCCTGCCCTTTGTGGGGCTCGAACCCAAGACCTTCCACAAAAGGGAGGCAATGACTGACCAACTATACTAAGCAGTGGTTGTCTCTATTTTGTAAAGTTAGTGTGTAAGAATTGATACATTTTTCATATTACCCCCTAAAAGTAGACTTTATTTTAAAAAGTTAGTAAGTAAAAGTGTAATTATGTTGTCTCCATAGAAGATAAGTAATGAAAGTTATTATAAATTTTAAAGTGTAATGACGATGTTTCTATAAAAAGTTGGATTTACGAAGTGAGACTCTTAAATAGGGACGTCGGAGGGAGTATATATGTGCATTTATATGTATGTTATTATAAATTTTAGAGTGTAATGACGATGTTTCTATAAAAAGTTGGATTTACGAAGTGAGACTCTTAAATAGGGACGTCGGTGGGAGTATATATGTGCATTTATATGTATGTAATACTCCTCCTCCTCAAATTTTAATCCCTTTTTTTTTGTGGAGTTTGTGCTACATCTCAATCCATTGTAGTATCTTCTAAGTTCTAAACATGATTTTAGGTGATTTTGAAAACTTTGTTTAATAAAACTCATTGAGATCTATCAAATGATATTCATATACTCCTAATAATAATAATAATAAAAAGAGTGTAACTTATATGATACAATGTTTAACTGACGAGTAAAAAAATCTGCGTATCATACACAAAAACTATACATACGGTGCTCCAAAATTATGTGTGTCATACATTTCGAAGTTATGGAAATGCATATATAACTACAAAAGGAACAATGTGACATAATAAAAAAAAATGGTTGACACTTAGGCTGCGTTTTTGTAAACTTGTAAGTTTGGAACTTATTTCGATATTTTTTATTTTTTCTAACTTTCTGCTTAGCTTTTCGTCGTAATTTTTGGGATTAATTGTTCGTCTTTGGAGAAGTATAAAAATATGGGCCGATGTTGAAAAAAATCAAATAAGTTGGCATTTAAGACAAATAAGACAGCTATTTGATACTTTTTTCGTCTTTAGTAAACTTTTTTTTTTCTTTCGGTCATAATTTTGTATTTCTAAACTCATCTCATTGAGACGGATGATTAATACAAAAAAATATCACTCAAATCTAAAAAAAAATTCAAAAAAGACGAATAAAACACACAAAATGAAGAAAATAATTAAATTTAAAAGAATGAGGCCTTAGAGCATCCACAGTGGAATAATCAAAAGTAGATAATCAAAAATTGCCACATCATCTTTCGGTTATCCATTTAAGGGATTGCTAATGTTAGCAATGTAGAGGTCCACAATAGTACAATCAAAATTGAATAACCAGAATTTGCCACATCACATTTTTAACTTATAAAAATCTAGAAATTGTGACATAGAAAATAGTTTTCAAACTAATAAAAATAGGTTATTAGAAAAAGAGAAAATAGTTTTTTGAAAACTTTGATTAAAAAAAAAAAGTTTTCAGGAAAAAGTTGAAAAAAGCAATTTTTGAATAGAAAAAGTTTTTTTTTCAAAAGAAGAGTTTTTGAAAAAAAAAAGTTTTCATAAAAAAATTGTTTTGAAATAAAACTGTTTAAATTTTTTTGGGGGGAAAACAGTTTAAATTTAAAAAACGTGTGAAAAAATTATTTTTGCAAAAAAATAAAAACTATTTTTAAAAGTATTTTTGTTATAAACATGTTGAAAATAGAAGACAGAAGGTTTTTGTTTAATGATGGTGTACTTAATTGAAGAAATGTGAAAACAATTAAATTTGATTATTGGTAAAAAGTTGGTAGTTTTGATTATCTAAGAGCATCCACAGTGGAATAAGCAAAATAAAAAATTGTTAAAGTTAGCAATGTTTGCTCAAAAAAATGCTCACATTGGAATAACCAAACTTAACAACTTCTTAGCAACTCATCAAATTTTGGCTTTTGAATAATCAAAACTAGCAACCTTTTGCCAATAACAAAATTTAGTGATTCCCACATTTTCTCAATCAAGTATACCCATCATTACACAAAAATCTTCTCTCCCTCACAACAATGTTTTCAAAAAATAATTATAAAAAACTATTCTTACTATTCTTTTCAGAAACTTTTTCTATAAAAAAAAAACCCGTCTTTATATGAACTTTTTTTAAAAACTGTTTCTCTAATTTTTTATTAAAACTATTTTTAAAAAAAATGTATTTACACAAAATTATTTTTTTTCCACATTTTTTTTCATAAACTATTTTTTTATCCAACAGTTTTTAACTTAAACTCTTTTTTTTTCTTCCAAACATGGTTTAATAAACTGTTTTTTTTCAAGAACAAATATTTTTTTTATAAAAATAGTTTTTAACATAAAATAGTTTTTCAAAAGATTTACGTGAAATGAAGGGAAAAAGTTTGGAGAAAACTCAGGAAAGGAAGCAACGGTCCCATACTCCCTTTGGTTTTGATTATGAGCAAAAAATAACCAATGTGAGACTTGACATTGCTAACTTTAGCAATCTCTAAATGGATAATCAAAATCTGATGTGACATATTTTAATTATTCACTTTTGCTTATTCCACTGCGGATGCTCTAATGGCCAAAATTTGTTGAGTCGCTAAGATGTTTCTAAGTTTGGTTATTCCAATGTGAGCTCTTTTTGAGCAAATATTTCTAACCTTATAAAACTTTTTGTTTTGATTATATCACTATAGATTCTCTTATATCTCTATCTAACTTATCAAATTGTACTTTAGTATACCTAATTTTGTCTTAATTTTATATAGTTGACAAGAAAGAATTGGTTTTGTAAACGAACTCGGGCCCCTCCTATAATTAATTTCCACAGGAACTGTCCTGTCCTTTGTCTAACTTTATCCCGGTTAGGTATTTTGGCATACCTAACTTTGTTCAATTGTCTTCGACAACAACAAAAAATGGTGACTGTGGAGTGTACACAAACTACTCCACCTATTTCCATTGAAAATGTACTTTCGAAACTTAGGCCCCGTCTCGCTAACTAAAATAAGTAATTTTTCATTTATTTTTTAAATTAAATGTGATGTATTACGAGATATAAGTTATAACCCGTCTCGTAAAATGAGAAATAATTACTTACTTCCTCTGTCGGGATTTAATAGTCTTTTTTGGAGTTCTTATCATTTTTCAATCGATTATATCTTTTAATTTATAAAGTTTTACGCGATTTTGAAAATATTGTATTATAAAACTAAACGAGATCTATCAAACAAAATTAATATTCGATGTGAAATTCATTACGGATTCAAAAATATAACTCATTTTTTAGCAGGTTAGAATATAACTAGGAACAATTAAATCCGAACGGAAAGAGTAAAAAATAAGAATTTTAGCATAACGAGGCCGTAGTCTAATTTTACTTTCCTATACCTTCTTTTTTTTAAAGAGGTACCTCGGTTAGGTATTTTAGTCTCCATTTTCACTAAAGTTTTTGCACTACAACTTGAGGGATTTAATTAAGTTGTTTATACTAAATCAAAAGTTTTTATAAAAAATAAAGTTGTTTTTTTTAAATAAAATATTTAACACATTCTCTTCTACTAACCTAATACAATTTTATAACTTTTAATTTAGTAAAAACAACTTAATTATAAATAGCTATAAAAAGTAGTTCACACCTTATATCATAGTGCCGATAGTGAAAACGCCTACCTACCTAAGAAAAGCCCGGCATAAAAGTCAAGTGGACGAACAAAAGGTTCAAGGGTTTTCCCACTGTTCCTGTCCTTTTGGAGATGTGGAACAATAAATTATTATTATTTTGGTAAAGGAAACAAGAAATTATGATAGCTTATCTACTTGGCCTTAGAGTCCGTTCGGTTGGGTATTTTATTTTTTGGATTTAAAAGAAAAATTTTAAAATCATTCTAATGGCTGACAATAATAATTAAGTGTGTGAATGAATAATAAATGGTGCAAAAAATATATAAAATTACGTATTTTTCTTATTTCTAGTGTACTTATTGTCAGCCCAATAGTAAGACCGTTATTCTACTTGTCTCAATACTTATTACTTCTAAATCCAAATCCAAAATACCCAAAACGAATAAGGTACGAAAAATGGGGAAGGAGGCTGCTGTGAGCAAAATACAACAACGCACAATTTTACTGCCTAAAAGTGTTTCGAACTGTCTGAATTCAAAAACAAAAAAACTCGTAGATTTTTTTTTAAATCCAAAATAATTGATTGCCAAAATAAACGATAAGATGGGACACAATGGGACACAATTGCATGCTGATATGTTTGCTTGCAGCAGTCCGGGCTTCTGCAAAGTGGTGGGTGATATCACTGATACGGTACTCCACGGATCTGAACTTTCTTCCCCCACTTTCAATGCGTTTTTCTGTTTTTACCTGGCGCGACCTAACACTAGCACATGGGCTTTGCTGGAAAACCGGTACATGCATGTGCATTCACTCAGTGACTCAGGAAACCAAGATGGGTTTCTTGGGAAGGACGGTAAAGGTGTCTGTCAACTTATTTCTACTTTGATTAATTTTTTTTTCGGTCCGGTCAAATTTGGAATTTCATGTTTTAATGAGAGATGTATTTGCTGTCCTAAAGATCTCGTTTTCATTAACAAAAAATATAAAAAATTTAACTCATTTTACTATTTCGTTTTCATTCATACTCCTTCCGTCCCTAAATAAGTGTCCGGCGCGCAAAATTATGCTTTACAAAATATGCATATTTTTTATTAAAGAATTTAATTTTTTTAACAATCTAATAGAACTCATTGCTATTTATTGATTTGTGAAAAAAATTTAATTTTTTTAACGAAACAAATGCATCTTTTTGAAGGCCTAATTTTGCGTGCCGAACACTTATTTAGGGACGGAGGGAGTAAATTTTTTTTAGCATTTTACCATCTAAACAAATCGGCATACACCACCCAAGAACGAAATTCAAAAAAAGTTAAAAAGCCAAACCAAAACACCCCTATAAAAAAAATGCAAAGCGAATACCCGCTAAAAACACCCAACAAAGAACAACGTTAGCACCTACAAAGTGAGGTCATGTTGTCCTAACTTTGCAATTGTCGCACGTGTGAGGTCATTTTGCAACAAGCTACGATCAAAGTGTGATGGTAAAAAAAAAAAAAAAAACCCAATAAAGTGTGCCCCTTTCTCGTGGATTAAAATTAGAAAATCGTGAACTTATCCAACGATACGGTTCGGTTTAGGTTTTGAATGAGATATTTTTTTAAGTAATGAGTGAAGAAAAAGAGATAGAACAAAATTTATTGAAGACCGTGTATATGAGTTTTAAGACCCAAAACGAACAAATTTTGTTTCCTCGAACAGGTATTGCATGTTAACCTTAGCTCTTTTATGTGTCTTTTTTTTTTGGTGGGAGCTAGGAGTATTTAATCAAAAGGCATTCTCTTATATAGATATATATATCCTATCTATATACCCATCGCAGAATATGATTTTGATGAACTAAGTCTCGATTTTGGAGACGATAAAATACGAAGCATGATTGGAGATGCTCTTAACAAACTGCGACGTACATGTGTCTTTATTTCTATTCGAACTTTGTTTATCGATCTGTTTTCTTCCAAAACTTTGAGCATTTTCTTACGGAAAAATAACGTGGACACGTAGGCGTCAATTAAGGCACGTGACTTGAATTTCCTTATTTCTATTCAAACTTCGTTTATCGATCTGTTTTCTTCCAAAACTTTGAGCATTCTCCTACGGAAAAATAATGCGGACATGTAGGCGTCAATTAAGGTACGTGACTTGAATTTCGGTTTGACTGAAAAAAATCAAGGTACGTGACTTCAAAGAGCATGCTTCAAACGTGGGCCAACTGAACCAAAAAAGTGAGGTAATCGGTGATATCACACAAAGCTACTTTCTAAGAGTTGGACAAAATTAGCATATGCAAGTAATATTCTTTCTTCCACTCTCTATCGTACGTCAATGTTGAAAGAGATGCTTTCACATCAAGGATTAATTCCAGGAATCAAAACCCCACTTTGGAATTTATGGGCTTGTGGGCCGGGCTTCAATCTCCGCTCCCAAGCCCGGCCCAACACCACTCGACTTGTCGGTCACGGGCATTCCTGGCTAATAATTCAGCATGTGCACCTATTGCTCTTCCTCGTGATGCGGGTTAGCGACGGTGACCCTGACTGTTGCAGGAGGTGCCTACAATCACGAACAGGTCCAATAAGGTTGTGACCGGTAAGAGTCATTGTTGGCATCCTGAATGAGATCGATCACATTGTTTGCATCCGTTTTGATTACAACATTTGCGATAATTTTTTTGGAGGAGGAGATTGGAGTCAATCTCGGAGTGCCCAAATTTCCGCGGCTAGGGTTGACATGATCATGCCCAATTTCCTGCAGAAACTTGTAACCCAAGTTCCCGGCCGCCCCATCTCCACCACCGGTTGCTTCTCGGTGATCGAAGCTTCCGGCCCCGGCTGTCTATATTTAACCCGACTGTTCCCGTGGGAGGAGGGAATGGGAATTCACGGTGGGACTGATAGGTTATCTAGGCGGCTCCTTTAGATCACACGTGAGTTGATCATGGACCACAACGTTGATATGCTACTCTACTGATCCAAACTTTCTTCGCCAGTTTTTTAATGCATTTTTACAGCTTTTTTTCCTCCCCGAAGACTAACAAACACAAGCACATGGGCTTTGCTGGAAAATCGGTGAACCTCTGGACCTACATTTATAACTAGCTAGTGGTCCTAATCGTACATGTACTCTGTGCCATGGACAAAATCCGGAACTGGGGATCCTGTAGGACGGAAGTGCCCTATAGAGTTGGAGTGTACAACTTGAGCCGTCCAAAGTGTTTTTTAACGGTGCAAATTTCAATCATTATTTTACACATAGGATACTTATTTTACTTCTAAGATAATCTGAACCGTTGAAAATACTTCAGACGTACGGCCCATATTGTGCACTATAACCTTGTAAGGCACTTCGGCCCTACAGGATCCCGATCCCCGAGTCCTGGACAATCCCATGCATATAACCAATTTACCTAGACACCTACACATGCAAGCACATGGAGTTTGTTGGGAAATTGTTGGCCTCAAGAAATGCAAATAACCAGAGGGGACCAAAAGGTACCTAGCTCGGTTAGGTATTTTAGGCTCCATTTGCATTAAAAATTTTGTGCTAGAACTCGAGGGATTATACAAATCAAAAGTTTTTGTCAAAAGTGGTTATTTTTTTGCTAAACTAAAACATTCAACATATTTTCTTCTACTAATCCAACACGTTTTTTTGGCAACTCTTAGTTTAATTGAAATAACTGGACTACAACTAGCTACAAAAAAGTAGTCCACAACTTCTTGCTTAGCATAAACGCCCCCGTGTAATACCTGACTTTATCAAATTTCTCATAACAAAACCCCAACATAGAGTCAAGCGAACAAACAAAATGGGAACAAGAAATTATGATAGCTTATCTACTTGGCCTTACATCTCACGTGAGTGGATGGACACCACAAAATGGGGAGCAGTAACGCACAATTTCACCATCCAAAAGTGTTTTGGACGATTCGGATTTAAAAAAAAATCTTTCAGGGAAGAGTTTTTTTAAAAAAAAATCGAGATCATTGATTATCGAGATAGACGATAAAATGGGCACTACAAGAAAAAGTATGTTCAGTGATGAAAAAGTGGTAACAAAATTAAATTTCGTCTCTAAATGATGATGTTTGGCGACGAAAATATAAATTCGTCACTGTTTTGACAACTTCCGCGACGAAATTATTTCGGCACCAAAGGTACCTATTTGGTAACGAAATAAAATTTTTGTCACCAAAAGAGTAAAAAAGGAGACAAAATTATTTTGCGTCGCCAAAAATAACTATTGGGTGATGAAAAAAATATTTTGTCGCCAAATGGACTAATTTGGCGACAAAATATTTTTTTCGTCACCCAACAGTTATCTTTGGCGACGCAAAATAATTTTATCTCCTTTTTTACTCTTTTGGCGACAAAAATTTTATTTCGGACATAACTCTTTATTCAGAACTCCGATTGAGATAATTTAAATTAGATTTGAACAATAACACAAAGAACTTTAACTTTCATGTTTATCAAAATTACTAATTTTAATGTTTAATGGTTCAAAATATATTTTAATGTTAAATGTATGTGTTATATATTAATTATTTCAAACATATGCTGAAAAGTGTGTGTAGTATAGTGTAGTTGGTTAAAGTTTGCGCACAAAATTTAGGAGACTTGGGTTTGAAACCTAATTGGAGCAAGAAAGTGGGATTTTTTCACATATGACGAAAAATTTCGTCACTGATGGGTCACCTTTGACAAGCCAAAGGGAATAATTTGTGACGGAAATTTTTGTCGTCAAAAAGCACAATACGTGAAGAAAAAAATTTCCTCATCAACTCATTTTTCATGACAATTTTTCGTCGCCAAAAGACATTATAAGTGACGAAAAATATATTTTGTCATCAAGTAGGAATCTTCTACAACCATTAGTCGGCAAATTTTTTTCCATCACCTATATTATTTTTGACGAAAAATATGTAATTTGTGGCGATTTTTGTTCGCTACCCAATGCAATTTTTCTTATAGCAAAGGCACAGTTACACGCTATTATGTTTGCTCAAGCAGCCCCCACTTCAACAAAAAGTGGTGGGTGATATGGTACTCCACGGATCTGAACTTTCTTCCCCAACTTTTAATGCACTTTTCTGTTTTCACCTGGTGACCTAACACTAGCACATGGGCTTTGTTGCTGGAAAACTGGTACATGCATGTGCATTCACTCAGAAATTCACTGAGTTTTTTTTTGGGAAGGACGGTAAAAGTGCCAGGATCAGCTTATTTGTACTTTGACTAATTTCATTTCCGGTCTCATCAAACTCAAAAATCCGGCCATGCCTTAATTGGAGATGTATTTGTTGTCCTAAAGTTTACAACATTTTGACATCGGCTACTTTTGTAAATCTTTAAAAAAGGATTACAAAGTTTCAATGGATCAATGTATCCAAAGAAAGTCAAAAAATCAACCCAAACACTATTATAAAAAATGCAAACCGAACAACCGGCCGCTAAAAACACCCCACAACGAAAGTTCAGGTTTGGATTGTAGACGTGTGGTCTAAGTGATTGATTGCAACTATCGATCGGATAGTGTTCTAATGGTCTAGATTTATTTTCAATCTTTTACCGATAAAAGTCTCTTATTATCGGTAAAAGATTCAACAAATCTAAATCATTGATTGTCAATATGAACGGTTCAGATTAAACCGCACAAATTTCTCTGCAGTTGACTGCTGAGAAACCGGATCCTTTTGCATCAAGCTACAGTCAAAGTGTGTGATGGGAAAGAAAAAACCCGGCCATCAAAGCGTTCCCTTAACTCTTTTACGGAGTATAAGTTTTTTTTTTACGGAGGGAAAACCCCCCCACAACAATGCCAGTATATGGACCCGATTGCGCAACCCAAACCTCCGAGAGAGCTACCGAAAAATCAAACCCCAAACCTTAAATAGTACTCCCAAAATTTGAGCATCAGTCCAAACTGTTGGGCACCCTGGGTGTCTCAACATACCCCATTCGAACTTCGTTTATTCAGTTTCCTTCCAAAACTAACTTGGACTCATGTAGGCGTCAATTAAGGTACGTACGTGACTTCAAAGAGCATGCTCTAAATGCTGGCCGGCCAACTGGACCAAAAAAAAGTGAGGTAATGGATGACGTCACATATGTATAGCTACTTGGAAGATCTGAAAAGAGAGTTGGGACAAAATTAGCATATGCAAGAAATATTCTTTCTTCCACTCTCTTTATCTTCAAAGTTGAAAGAGATGCTTTCACGATCAAGGATTCCAGGAATCAAAACCCCACTTTGGAATTTCTCCCACCACGTTTGTCCTGCAAAGCCGGAAAGACAGGGAAAAAAAAAACTACTACAGTATTGATTTTGTCCTAAATGGGCTTGTGGGCCGGGCTTCAATCTCCGTGTCCAAGCCCGGCCCATTGCAACTCGACTTGTCGGTCACGGGCATTCCTTAATTGCTAGTAACTTAGCACATGCACTTATTGCTCTTTCTCGTGATGCCGCTCAGCAGCGGTGACCCAGGTACCGTTGCAGATGGTACTTACAGTCACGAATACTTCCAATAAGGTGGTGAGAGTCATAGTTGGCATCCTGGATGAGATTGATCACAATATTGTTTGCATCTGTTTCGATTACAGCATTTGCAATATTTTTTTTTGGAGAATCAAGGAGATTGAGTCAATCTTGGAGTACGTGCCCAAATTTCTGAGGCTAGGGCTGACATAGTGACATGATCATGCCCAAGTTCCTGCGGAAACCAGCTACAACCCAAGCTCCCGGCCGCCCCATCAAGGATGGGATCAGGGAGGGTCTAGTAACGGTGACCGCCTCGACAAGAATTTTTAAAAAATGCAATTATTATATGTAAAAAAAAAATTTATGCCCAACTTATATAGTCTCGCCATCACTAAATTTTTTTAGTATACATTTCGTCACTACTAAAGTAAAATCCTGGTTCCGTTCTTGCGCCACATCTGGAATAATCCCATCATGGGTCGGTTGCTAGGCTCGGAGCTTCCGCCCCGTCTACATTTAACCTGATTGTTCCCATGGGAGGAAGGAATGGGAATTCACGGTGGGACTGATAGGTTATCTAGGCGGCTCCTTTAGGTCACACGTGAGTTGATGGAGTACCACAATGTTGATATGCTACTCTACCGATCCGAACTAATTTCTTCGCCAGTTTTAATGTACTATTTTTACAGTTTCTTTTTCCCTGAAGACTTTAAAAACACAAGCACATGGGCTTTGCTGGGAAATTGGTGGTCCTCTGGACTTATTACATCTATAACTAGCTAGTGGTCCTAAACGTACACGCAGCGATATACATTCAATCTATATATCACCTATATGCCATGGACAATCCTGAACCGCAATCCTACAGGGCGAAAGTGCCCTACAGAGTTGTAGCGCACAATCTGAGCCATCCAAAGTGTTTTTAACGGTGCAAATGTCAAATGTCAAACAACTAGAGTGGTCCTCTGGAGTTTGTTAGGAAATTGTTGGCCTCTGGAAATGCAAATTACTAATAAACTAGAGTGGACCAAAGAATTAGGCCCCCTTGTTTATTGTTTCCACCTAATAATTATTGGGAGACTTAGCCAAAAATTTCTCATATTCATATTTTTTTAGCTCAAGGACAAGCACATTTTGCAATTAAACATAAAGACAAATGTGCCTATGAAAGTGTCTAAAACCCTAGGGTACCCTATAAAAAATGCCTAAAACTTTATGGTACCTTATAAAAGTGCCTAAAATCTTAGGGTATTCTATATATGAAAGTGCTTAAATTACTAAAATCTTATAATACGAAAGTGAACCTTAAAATTCTATGAAAGTGCCTAAACATGTTTTGGTTTTATGGCTAAAAAACTCAAAAAGTTGAAAGACCTCCACTGAAAACTATTTTGCTGGCATCCTTTCCTAAAATAAAAACTATTTTACCGTCTTTATGGTTAATTTTTTCACAATCTTAGCTTAAAACTCTTACTATATATAGTTGATTTTGTATATTATCGAATAGAAAAATATCTCGCAAATGAATAGTATATTTTTTTGACCCTCGCGAAAATTCCTGACTCCGTCACTAGACTTTCTCTTACGTGGATGCCCATCGCAGGATACGATTTGAATGAATCAGATCTCCTTTTTTTTTTTTTAGATAGGGATAAAATAAATAAAAAAAATAGAGAGCATGGTTGAAGATGATTAATCAACCACAACCGTACGTCTTTATTTTATGAAGTTTCTCTCTTTTTCCCGAAACTTGCGCTAAAGGGTAGAAAATAGTAACTTCGACATGCGGACTTTGATTGAGGTACGTGATTAGAGAGAGCCATGCCCGATCTAGACGTTACCCAACTGGACAAGAAAAAGTGATGTACTACATTGACATCAAAGCTACTTTCTCATCAAGATGAAAAAGAAAAGAGTGGACAAAATTTTAGCATATGCTTGAGTAATATTCTTCCATTCGTGAATTTTGAAAAGAAGCTTTCCTTAGCCCACAAGAAGAGCTTTCGGTTAAATTTGGATGACCGAAATTTTGAGTAGGAATAGAAATATGAGAATTAAATTCCTAGGAATTTAATTGAGCAAGAATATGAATATAATTATTAGTGATGCAGAACACGCGGAGGCTCAATTCCATAATCAATTAGACTGGTTGAAGCCTCAGAAGCCCAAACGATGTTTAATTTTTCAGATTACCTGATTTGGCAAAATCTGGAAGAGCTTGGAATGGGTCCAAACTTGATGGGCTGACTTATTTCTGCGCTGCAATCTATACAGAACGACATTAAGTCTTGATTGATGGTATTTTTCGGCCTAATTCTTTCGTTTAGGCCTTCAATTTGATATTTTTGCCGTTTTAGAAAAGTTTTAAATTGTTAATAACTCTTAGTCGGTAATTCATTTTTACTTGGTTCTTTTTGGGAAATTCCTTTTTTTCTTTTCTGTTTGCAATTTTGGTAGTTTCCCCATTTTCGGGATTATTTATTTTCTGATTTTATTTTTAGGGTTTCAGAGTTTCGCATTATAAAAGGAGTTGTAACCTAAGATTTTATGTAACTTTTCATCAATAATATTCAAAGTTTTCTCTATTCTTTTTATAGATTCAAGAATTGCTTGTGGCTATGGGTAGCTATCTCGTTTGAAATAGTTAGTTAACTATTCTTTCGTGAATTTTGCTGTGTCAATTAGAAATCAAATTCCCAGGAATTTGAAACCTTGAGTAATTTCATTATGGTGTTTGAGTTAATTAGTTATCGTATGGAGCAAACAATTAATTTAAATTTTTTTTCAAAATTAATACTCCCTCCATCCCTTTTTAAATGTCCCACTTCATAACTTTAGTTTATTAAGAAAATATCATCATTACACATTTCACATCAATTTTTACCTCTACTTTCCCTATTTATCATTTATGGAGACATCATCATTTTACTTTTACTCACTAATTTTGCAAAATAGAATATACTTTTATGGGCAAAATGAAAAATGTGTCAATTTTTACCCACTAACTTTACAAAATGGACACTTATTAAGGGACAATCCAAAATAAAATACTGGACTTTAAAAATGGAACGGAGGGAGTATTTTTGTAATGATTGAGCAAGGAATCTCATATTACCATGGGGTGACAAACGGATCAGATTCCGACTACATCTGGAAATGTGTAATCAAGAATCAGATTCTTATTCCTATTATATTTCTTCCAAATTTGAAAATCATAAAAGTATGGCATTGTTGTCGCTTCAAAACGTCAAAATCCCAATATGTTCGGTTTGAATTTTGAAAGAGGTTTCAAAGTGTAATGAGTAGAAAGAGATAAATAAAAAAAATTTATTAAAAATCTTGCACTTAAATTTTGAGTACCACAGACGAACAAGTATATAAATATGACATCACATTCTCATTTCTCTTTAAAATATTCCTACCATCTAAAGGGAGCCTTCACTTCAAGGATTCCCGGAATCAAACCGCATTGGAATCCCTCGCACATTCTCGTCCTATACACCCGGAAGGGGAAAATGATAGGTTCGTCCTTGATGGGCTCGTGGGTCCGACTTCAACTCCTACGTCCGACCCCAGCTCAACACAATCCGATTCAACCTACTGTCGTTCTGCTTTCTTTTTAATTTTTTTTAAAATATCATTTTAAGTTTAAATATAATGAAAATAAAAAATATTTTTAAATTTTTTTTCACCGTTTATAAGATCTCAATAAGATCTATCAAACTTAATTCATATTGGTAAAAAAATTATTTACATAAATACATAATTCTTGAGTTTGAAATTACCTTTCTTTTTTAAAAGTTTGTTTTTAAAATAAAATCTATCAAACTAAATTTATAATAATAGAAAAATTATTTACATAAATACATAATTTTTGAGTTTAAAAATAATTTTTCTTTTCTAAAAATTCGTTTTTAAAGAAATTGAAACAGGTTAATAACCCCGTTCCAATTTCTTTGGTAAATCTACAAAAAAAATTATCAAATGCTGCTGGAGTAAATACATGTAATGCTACTCCATGCGGTGCTCCAAACTTTACGGGACAGGTGTTAACTTTATGGGACAGGTGTTTCTAGGGTTCATGCACTTCGTGTTGGTGATTCACGGAACACAATAACACATTGCACTACTATACGAATGGATCCATGAATGGTGGGTCACAATGTTCCAAGTCTACCAAATAACCTCTCGTGTTCTGCCGTATTTTTTATTTCCTCCGTCCTTTTTTTTTATTCAGTATTTCATTTTAGTCCCTCCGTCCTTTTTTTTATCCAGTATTTCATTTTAGGCTGTCCCTTAATAAGGGTCTATTTTGTAAAATTAGGGAAATAAAAGTTAGTATATTATCTATTTTGTCCCTAAAAATAAATTTTATGTTGAAAAGTTAGTGAGTAAAAATGTAACGATGATGGATAAATAAAAAAATGGAGAAAAAATTGATGTAAAAGGTGTAATGATAATATCTTTTTAATAAGTTAGAGTTACGAAATAAAACACTTAAAAAGAGACGGGGGAGTACCATCTAAATTCTTTCTTTTCAAACAGAAGCTAGAAGAAGAGCATCACCACCCCATCGCTCAAACAAAAGATAAAAGGGAAATGTAGCATCTGCAAGTAGTGAGCTAACTGCTCATCTTATTCAAAATCTCGGATCACTTGGTACAAAAACTTCTACTACATCACTCCTTCATACAAAAAAGAAAAGGATTTGATTCTGTTTTTCTCCCAAACAAACACACACGCAGGCGAGAATATATACAGTAGTAGCATAATACCCCCTCCTCGAGATTTCTCCGACACATGGCAAAACAGAGAACACCTCAATCTCTCATGGGTGCAGAGCTTCATTGGACTTTCTCTCTCTCTACATAGTTTTTACTAGGAAGAACCCCCAGATCATGGGTGGTTTATGTACATCAAAGACCACTTCAGTTTTAAAGCTCATTTTTTCAGGTCAAATCAGCCATTGATTGAGTCACTCCTCCATTGATGATCCATGGATGCCCTGCATTTGATAAAGAATTCGAAATTAGAGCAAATTTTGAATGTACCCACACCAGAATCCATAGATAAATGACTGTCCAGACCAAGAAAACCGATTCACCCGGTTTGGTAGATCCCAGAAAATCAAGAAAAACAACACCAGATGGAAACAAAACACAATTTTTGATACAATTTTAACATTTTCCAAGGCATTTTTAACACATAGGAAACTGTGTTCTGTTGTGATCTTCCTGCCCTACTCGCAATAGATTGGGCTGTTGTTAGCATTTTCCCTGACTAATTAGGACTTAAAAAAACCCGATTCGGTTATGTTGAGGGAAAATTAAAGGAGGATTACTTACTTAGAACCTGTTCCGCGGATAATCGCCGCGAAACGTCCTTACAGATCATCTTCCGCAACAGATCCTTGGCCTCCGGCGACACCGACCGGAATATCCTCGTCGGAAACCTCAGATTCCCCCGCATCACCGCCTCAAAAATCTCCACGGCGGTATCGCCGTAAAAGGGTGGAACACCGGCGAGCATCATGTACAAAATCACGCCGGCGCTCCACACGTCCACCTTCTCGTTGTACTCCGTTCCCGACAACACCTCCGGCGCCACATAGTACGGCGTCCCCACTACCCCGCTCATCGTCCCGCCGCCGAACCACTCCGCCGACCCGAAATCCGCCAGTTTCACTTTGTTGTACCTATAGATGCAACCAAATCAAGGGTTAGACAAGAGAGAGAAAATCCATAATGGGATACAAGGAGGAAAGCTCTCTAATATTCCTTCCATGCAAAAATTCATCTCAATTAAATGCCGAAAAGTACTCGTTTAGAAACCCCAAATTTGTCCCATCAAGCATTTAACGATAACCGATTGAGCAAGTTTTTACGGAATCAAATCCTCAGTAACTCTCACACAATCTAACAGCCCAAAATACCCTTGAATCCACCGCATTACCTAGAATCGAAGAGTACGTTATCCGGCTTGATATCTCTGTGAGCGACGCCCACGCGGTGGCAGTACGCGACGGCCGAGACGAGCTGCTGAAAGATAGACGCCGCGTCGGGCTCGGAGAACTTCCCGCCGGCGGCGAGACGGGTGTAGAGGTCGGGCGAGTCGCAGAGGTCGGTGATGATGTGGAGGTAGTCCTCGTCCTCGTACACCTTGTGGATCTGGAGGACGTTGGGGTGCCCGCTGAGGAGGGTGAGGATCTTGGGCTCCTTGTCGAGGCAGTCGCGGTCGGTGGGGTCGTCGGAGAGGAGGCGCTTGTCGATGGACTTGCAGGCGAAGGGGGAGCCCGAGGCGATGGAGAGGCACCGGTAGACGACGCCGAATCTCCCGCGGCCGAGTTCTTCGCAGAGTTGGTAGTCGCGATTTAGTCCTTCACACATAGTAATTTTATTGATTTTGGCTTTCTGTGGGGTTTAGAAACGGAGGGGAGCGGAGGTTTTATAAGCAGAGAGGGAGAGAGAGAGAGAGGGGGGAGCATACTGAGGGAATATTCGGTATCAATTTTTGGAGGAGAGAGAAAGTTTTGGAGGAGAGAGAGAGAGTCCACGTTTGGTTGGGGTCGCAACGTGGCCCGTGGGAGACGAAAGGCGAATCATTCGACAAAATAAAATAAAATAAAATAAACCCTATAAATAAAGTTGAGGGGGCAAAAAAAAAGTTTTTTTTAAAAAAATAAAAAGTTGTTTGGTTCAAAAAATAAGTTTTTATTTTTATTTTCAATAGGCAAGGCAAAAATAAAGTTGAGGGGGCAAATACCTAGGGCTTGTCTCAATTGACGACAGCATGCTTCTGTTGTAAAGCCGTGTTGTCGTCAGTCGTGCGAGGCATCGTCTGTCATGACGAGCTTCTGGTATTTGCTCAATCAAATTTCTTTGTTGGTTTTTTTTTTATTTTTCACCCAAGGTTTTCAGAAGAAGCATCTCTCTGAGCATTGGTTTCAATAATTTTTTTTCCCTAAAATACTTATACTTTAATCTTTCTCTTTCCTTAATTATCCCCCAAAAAAACCTTCATTAAGATCTTTACCAAACAACCACCACATCTCTTCAAAACAGAGGGTGCTATTTGGGATAAATTATTCAGGGTCCTGGTGCTTGACTTCCTTCACCACCACATACTCATATTAAATCGAAAAATGATCTCGATCTGTAGCTCAAGCGATTGTGAATGAGCATTAAGGTGACACATAATTATATTGAGTCAAACGATGAGCTTGATCTGTAACTCAAGCGATCGATCGTGAATCAGCGGAGAAAATAAATCTTCAATAAGACTATGATTTGTAATACATGCTGTGTTTTTTATCCATCTACAATTAGAATTGTCTTCTGATAATGTAATTTGCATATGCCAAGAGTGTCATTTCCCCAACACTGTTATTTCGCTCTGCTCCCCTTAGCTTTTTGGGTGTTTCATTCTTATTCAATTTTTTTGAACAATATACATTGATAGATATAGGCAATTGAAATAAAACCATAGTTGACAATTAAAAAGGAACTCGCATAAATATGTGTATTACTATTAGTAAGGGTTTTCAGAATAAGCGGAATTGCTCACCCAATTTGGATGTGGGGTTTTGAACTTATATTTTCGGAGCTCTATCAATCGATAGATGTCTACTCTACTCATAGGTGCCGTTTGGATGTCGGCATGGGAAGGGGTATTAGTTTCTCCCATTCCTAAGACCATGGGCCCATGATTAATCCTTAGTTTGGAAATTCATTTTGCTGTGGGTATTAGTTTTCCCCCACATTCTCTTGTACCCCATAATATTCCTGGCGAGAGATTATTTATAGGGAGGTTTTGGGATGGTATTAAATAATACCCAATCTTTCTTTCATTTCAACTACAAAACAACATTATCCTCTATTTTATCTATCATCCAAACTAAGTACTATTTAATTCTCATTCTCTAATATCTCATCCAAAATCCTCCTGTCACATCAACGTGGGTTCACCCTTCTTACATAATATCTCCTACTATTTATCTTCTCTCAAACTAACACCCATAATCCTTATCCCTCGTCCAAATGGGCCTCTAAAGAGATAGCCTAAAGAGATGGAGAAGGGGTATCTTGGACACTAAGCGGCATATGAGTGAGGCAAATCTAAAAGATATTAACCACAACACTAAGCACTTACGCTCTTAACGGAAATCGAACCTTTTATCTTTCACGTGAAAGAGGTGATGAAGTGCGGATGCTGCAATCCGGTTGACGACTTTTTCTGAGCTCATAAACTACAACTTTTAGGTTAATTGGAACTTCAAGAATATCGCCCAGGGAGGATTATCCAGTACCGTATTTACTATTTAGGTATACTTGTTAGTATATTTATTTGTTTTATTTTGCCTGAAAAACAGAACTGTTGAAAGCACACCAAACAATACAGATGTCATCCTCGTGTAGTTACAGTAGCTTCTATTATCAATTACTGGCATACTATATAGCATGCATGATGACGTGTGGTTAAGAACAAACATTTCATCCTGATATAATAATAAAACATGTATTTTCGTTTGACAAAAAAAAAGATATAATAAAGCCTATTTTGGCTAAATAATCTATTTGAATTATTTTTTTATTTTTATTTAATTTTTTTTGCATTCGTTTTAGTTTTTCATCAATTTTTTTAAAAAATTATTGATTTGTCATTATGAGAGAAATCTTAAAAAAAAAAAATACGATTAAAGCTCAAATTTTCTTGAATAAAAATAGAAATACGCCGATAATACAGATGTCCTCCTCATATTGTTACAGTGTCTGCTTTCAACTAGCATACTGGCCTGCATGATGACGTGTGGTAATTAAGAACAAATATTTTATTCTGATATTCCTAATATTTTTTTTT
The DNA here is from genome assembly GCA_019656835.1 of Rhododendron ovatum. Taxonomy (NCBI): domain Eukaryota; kingdom Viridiplantae; phylum Streptophyta; class Magnoliopsida; order Ericales; family Ericaceae; genus Rhododendron; species Rhododendron ovatum. Next base: position 29,077,440 of record CM033801.1, on the reverse strand, counting down.
ATGGCAGGGATTACTTGCTAGTCTGATTCTTACGTGTAAGATGGTTTTGAAATCTTAACCATTGACGGTAGAGATGGACGACTTGGTCCGTTGAATTGTGCACTACACGCATGTAGTGTCCTCATCCATGTTGCACCCCATTATATTACGGGTTACTTGACAATCATATTGGGTGGAATGCGGAAAAGAGCTTTGCTCCGTACATGCATTTTCGAACACGTTATTTGAACATATCACCCAACAATGAGAGGTCTCACATGCAACATGTTTTTACAATACGAGTCATTCATTTTGTAGCTTTACATGTTTAAATCATTCATGCCAAACATCAGATTGATCGAAATATCGATAAGTGTTTTATCCGAATCAATTGAATAACATGAAGAATTTAAACAATCCGTTTATCTCAACAAAAAATGTAAAATTTATTAAAGATTGCTACTATTGTTTGACAATTTAATTGACGTTCAGCCTTGATAATGTTCATGCCAAGACCTTCAAAACGAACAATTTTGATTGTCAAAATGTGTAGTAAAATTCATCCAATTTAATGGTTTGTCTGGGAGGTGTGTAAGTAGAATTACTCATTTCAAAAATCAATACATACAAAACGGAGTACACACGTCTAGACAAATATTGGCGATCATGCCCAGATCGAACAAGGTCTGAGAGAGAGAGAGAGAGAGAGAGAGAGAGAGAGTCCAATTTTGTTTTTGGTCCTTGGGGTTTGATAAAGAAAACTAATGGGGCAAATCCTTGGTGGCTCGTCACGACTGACGCACGTGTTTTCTTTTTCTTTTTTTTGTTTTTGCTGGGCTTAATATAATGGAGTATGAGGTACTGCAGTGGAAGAATTCAAATTTTCTACCTACAAAGTTGAACTCTAACTATAGACTTGAAAGGCGGATCAAAAAAAAAAACTATAGACTTGAAAGAGAAGAAAGAAGAAATAATCTTTTAAGACTTGGGTCAAAGTTTAATGAAGTTTCCTGGAGTTGAGGAGGATTTTACTAAAAGTAAAATTAAATTTGAATAAAGACTTGACCCAAATCTCTCAAGTCTTGCTAGTTCTGAGTTAAAAAATACCAATGGAAAAGAATCAGGGGCGGATAATGGATATGCTCTCTGCTTTACATTTTCTAACCAAACACAGTACGACTTATCTCGGTGTTCAAATAATCCCGTTATATCCTCTATCCCATTCTTTTAATCTCATGTTTATCTAATGATCATTCATATAAACAGGGATGGAGCCAGTAGGGGCGGTCGCCTCTGCAAGAAGAAAAAGAAACACCACTATTATATGTAAAAAAAAAAATTCCTATGAAAGTATGTAGGCTCGCCCCTATGTAGAATTTTGAAAAAAAATATAATTATAACCTTTGAACTACGAGGATACCAACATTAATTACTAAAGGCTAAGGGCTAAAATATAACAAAAAAATAAAACTATAATGTTAATATTGTGAATATTCAAGTAATAAACTTCTATGTTTCGTTAGATGGGCTTAGTGTTTTATAATTTTATTTCTTTTTGCTCTAAAATCTCAATGGCACGCACACCAAATCCCCCCATCTCTCTCTTGGCACAAACATCCCCAATTGTTAAGACTGCAAAGGCAATTTCAAGAAAATAGAAATAGAAGATAAGAGATTTTGAAAACCCTAAGTAATTTTGGTGAAATTTAATTTATAGGTATATCTTTTCCCAACTGTTGATCTAGACTTCTCCTAGTTCTTTATTTTTTGACTAGTAAAATCAAATAACATGAAAGCCTATGTACCGAATTCGTCCAGTTGTGATGAATGAAAAAAATAAGATGAACAATAAAAAAAACAAGACACATACATCAAGATCGTTCCCATTAGTTAAACCGATTTATGTATTTTTATTATTGTGAGTTTTAATGTATTTACGTAATTATGCATGTGTATTTCTTTTTTTTTTTTCTTGCATGCACGATCGCCCCTACATGGTGAAATTCCTGGCTCCGGTCCCTGCATATAAATAAATTTAATTCGACAATCGAACCTGCCCATTGTATTTTAATAATTCGGTTCTTACATTGATCAGTAATTCCAACGTTATTAAAAATATTGACAGACCCTCCTGCCAAGTGGGTGTCCTTTACTAGCTAGAATTAATCTTGATCAGCAAGTTTTCCTTCTTCATAGTTTAAAAAAAAAATCTCAAAAATCAGCAGTCATGTTATGCATCTGTAATATTCAAATCCCAGGTTTTTTTTTTTTTAACATTATAATTAAGAACAGTACTGTCAAGCTAGAATTAATACCACCATTTTTATACTATTATCAATAATTAATCTTTGTGGTACAATGTCAACTAGGACAATTAAGCTAATAGTGTAGTCAAAAAATATTTATTTAATTAAAAAAAAATGGCGTGATCATGTTGACTAGGTAGGAAACATACCCTTGGGGCTTAAGTTTATGTTTTTTTCAAAAGCACTCATCAAAACTCATTGTCGACAAGATAACATGTGCACTCACCGCCACCATGCCATGTTATCAATTGACAGGTTAGGTTTTACAATCGATCATTAGTTTATATAGCTAGGACCGTTAATTGAGAGCATCCCCAAGATTTGTTTCCTATTAAGATATATCGATCAGTACTATTTTTGGAAGATTGAAGTGATAGTTTGACATCCATAATATTTTTTTTCAGATAAAAAATCTTAATAAATTTTAATTTTGCCGATAAAAAAAATATTTTTATCCGATCCGACTGAATGTGGCTCCCGTACGAGCCAAGAGAAATCTTTCGAGTCTGCTACAAGAGCATAAGAGGATATGCCACCATCAAGGTCAAAAGTCTTGGGGAAAAATGATATTGGCACTTCCAAAATTGATGCAGGCACTCCAAAAACAAAAGAAAATAGCTTTGAAATTACACTGATTTTTGAGTGCCTGCATCAATTTTTGGAGTGTCAATATCATTTCTCAAGTCTTGTAACAAGGTCAAGAGAATCGTATCTTTGGGTTTTGAATTGGACAGAAGATTGCCCTAGGAGCATGATATTGTTTCTTTGTTTCTATTAGTCTTGTAATAATTTCAAGATTAATGAATGGTTTTTTTGTCGTTCAATAAAGAAAGGACAAAAGTCAAAAGATTATTATCTCTTTGTTTTTCGTCTTCAGTGAACTTTATTAAAATTTAATCTTAATTGTTCATATTTTTCGATTTCTCCCTATTGGAGTACTAATCAAACAAGTCCAAACAAATTACTCAAACAGTCAAAAACTAACAAAATTTCAAAAGTACGAAGAAGTGAAATGAGATTAATCTCAACAAGTTAGGCCAAACAACGGTCAGACTAACTGATCAACTAAACTAGCTCAGTTAGCTTCTCCACCCGTGGAGTATTACGCAAGAAAATATGAAAAGAGACAATGTCACTCCACACTCTCCAAAAGATGCCTCAATTATGTGACCCATATGCTGTCTCTAATGGAGTACTATTATTTTTCCTCCCTACAAGGTGGAGGCTTAGGTGGCCCATCCCATCCAATTAATAAAGTTCATTGTTTTTGGTCTTCATTTCATTGTTTGTACTGATAAGGATACAGTCTCGGGTGACTTTTGTCAGTGTGCCTTTGATCTTTTTAATTTTTGTAATTTTTTATAAAAATTAATAAATTCTTCTTGCTTAACCAAAAAAAAAAAGAGTCTAGTTTGTAGTAAAAGTCTTGTAACAAGGTCGAGAGAATCATAGGTTTGGGTCTCGGATTGGACAAAAGATTGCTCTATAAGCATATAATGTTGTTTTCCTACTCCTAATAGTCTTGCAATAATTTCAAGATTAATAAAAAAAAAAATTTGCCGTTCAATAAAAAGGTCAAAAGTCAAAATATTATCTGTTTTTGTTTTTTATTTTTAGTGAACTTTGATTAAAATTTCAACTTAATTCTTCATATTTTTCAATTTCTCGTGACGGGAGAACTAATCAAACAAGTCCAAACAAATTACTCAAAATTGTCAAAAACTAACAAAATTCCAAAAGGGTTTTTTTTTGGGTATAAACGGTCCCCAAAGTATTTTTGAAATGTCAATTTGATTCCCAACGTACAGATCGCATCTATTACATCTCTAATGTTTACAATGCAAGTTTAAATAGTCACTTGAGCTAACTCCGCTACATATTGCTGTCAAAGACGGAGATATTTGTGGAATTTCCTCTTTAAACACTCATCACCCTCACAAAACTTCATCTTCAACCTCAAAACCCTAACCCTAAACACACCCCCCCTAAACCACCTTGTCCACCCACACCAAATAACCATTATTACTGCAATTAAATACTCCATGATGACCCATGCTTCAATGGCAATAAATCTATTTGGAGGACTCATTATAGTACTGCCAAATACAAGAGTCTTGAGGAAAAAATATAAAACCATGATGACCCGACAACACTGGTTCACCGTTCTCCAACTCAAATGCCGTTGCCATCGTCGTCGAATCCAAATCGGGAGCACCTTCCTTGTACGTCCGCCGTCGAGTTCTTCTTAATCAACCTCTTTCGGGGCTTCAATTTTGACTCGGGTTCCTAGTAGACAGGCATCGGCGACCGCTCCTCTCGACGCCAATCATCTTCTTCTTCATCTTTGTCGATGAGGTTTCGATCGTCGCCTCCTTGTTGGGGTTTTGGATCGGACTAGACATCGTCGTCGAAATTCATCAACGGCTCACCGTTTTCGTCGACGTACCTGAAGATTATACCAAGTCGGTTTAGTGTAAGAAACCAACCCTAACCCAGAGAGAGAGGAGGATCAAATTTTATTTTTTTTTCGACCAAGGAAGATCAATTGGTGCTTGTTGTTGGATCTGTGTATGGTTGCGGTGACGACGAAGGAAGATCAATTGGTGTTCCGATAATGAACTGTTGGAAGATTGTGAAATTTTTGAAAACTTGAATCCGGTTTGATGATGATCACATCTCGGTTGTGTTCTTTGTTTACAATCTGTACAGTAGTTTTTTTTTTTTTTTGAACAACTTTTGTACAGAAGTTGACAGCACACTGAAATTTGTTTTTTTTTTTTTTTAATTTGCACGACTGATTGAAGGAGAAAGTGGGGAATTTGGAAGGTTTGACTATAATACCCCTGTCTTTGACGGCAATACGTAACAGAGTGAGCTTAAGAGACCATTTTAACACGCATTGTAAACGCTGGGAATGCAATAGACACGATTTATACGTTAGGGACCAAATCGACATTTCAAAAATATTTTGAGAACCATCCGTACAAAAAAGCCATTCCAAAAGTATGAAGAAGTGAAACGAGATTAATCTCAACAAATTAGGTTAAATAACCGTCAGACTGACCAACTGAACTAGCTCAGTTAACTTTCCCGCCCGTGGAGTATGACGTGAGAAAATATGGAAAGAGACAAAATGTCACTCCACACTCTCCGAAGGATATGCCTCAATTATGTGTCCCACATGCCGTCTCTAATGGAGTACCAGTAGGAGTATAATTTTCCCTCCCCATAAGGTGGAGGCTTAGGTGGCCCATCCCATCCAATTAGCAAATAAAGTTCATTGTTTTTGGTCTTCATTTCCCTCATTGTACTGATAAGGACACGTACAGTCTCGAATCTTTTTTTTTTGAACCAAAGTCTCGAATCTCGATCATTGTTATGAACAATACTTGATCTGATCAATGCCTGCTTTGTACCTAACACAGTTAGTTTGCTCAATTATTGTCCTTTTAGTATAATAAGTGATGAAATTATAAGCATGCAAGGTGGCCGGCAATGGTGCTTGGGAACCCCACCTCTTTTTCTTCCATGATAGGACTATTTCTTTTATTTTAATTAGTTATCTCCTTCCGATGGGTACGTGTATGTATAGGCATATATACACACTCTATCTTATAATATTTGTTTGGTTCGCAAAATGAGTATGTACAAGTAATACATTTTTTGCAAGAAAAATTTAAATTTTTTTCAACAATTCATTAGATATCTATGATCAGTTCTTGTAATTTAATTATGAAAAAAGTTTAAATTTTCAATTGAAAGAAATGCATTATTTTTTAGTCCTCGTTTTGCAGATCGGACAGACATTTTGGGTTGGAGATAGTATAGTTTTATGGATTGGGTTCCTCGCGGGACAGGCCAAATCTAAACCAAAAATTAGTATAATTAATAGTTCGGATCGCTTGCTCAATGATTCTTACTGATAAGAGGCAAATTTGAATTATTAATTGCAATTATGAATGATCTAGAATTGCCCTGTCTTGTATAGTCCAAGGGCCGGAGAAGATCTAATTCTTAGTTTTATGTATGTATGCCAATATGACAAAACTCGCCCATGGACTCCGGATACTTTTCATTTCAAATTTAGGTATGTGAGTCAGATCCAAGGTACCAAATTTTAGAAAAGATCCAATATATTAAAAGAAAAGGCAAATTTAGAAAACAAGTAATTAAAAAGACTGCTTTAAGAAACCATAAAATCCCTTCTTTGGATAAATTCATCAATTTTTATCTCACAAACACAAATAATAAAAGAGTACTGTTATGAGTACCGACTGCCCCCTAGGGAAATCATACCAACAGTCGCACCGGGCCGTCTCCGGCTACCGGACGACAGATCCATGCTGTTCAAAAATTCTATTAAAAAAAAAAAAACCAAGGGGCCTGCGCGGGAATCAACAGCATCCGATGTGTGTAGAGTGTTTGATCTAAACACCCTATTTTTTCGTATATATATGTATAATCAACGGTATCCGATGTTTGTAGGGTACTTAATCTAAACACTTTATTTTTTCTAAACACCTTATTTATACACGAAAAAATAGAGTGTTTAGATCACGTACCCTACACACATCAAATGTCGTTGATTCCTGCGTAAGTCCCTCGCTTTTTTTTTATATAAATTTTTTAAACGATTCGAATTGACCGTCTGATTGCCGAAGATGGTCCGGCACAGCCATCTGTACGATTTCTCTTCTTGACGGTCGGTACCTAGTATATCATAAAAATAATTGCAGTTACTTTTCAACTCCTCCATATAACTACAATACAAAAAATAGCTCCTTTTGACAAAGCATAAAAGGCGTCTAAAGTGTCATTTCATGATGAGTTTGAGTACAGCTCCGGACGTGTCAAGGACAATACTCCAACCATTTTAGGCCATTTTAGATAGGACGAAATTCAAAAGATATGAATTTCCGTTTGACCCAAAAAAAAAAAAAAGAAATTCAAAAGATAAAAGCTAACATAGTACTATTCATCATAAGTGGAGTTTTTGTACGGAACAATTAAATACGAAAAAGTAGAGTGAGAACAGGGTGGCCTGTTTAGCTGGCTTGTTTTATTAATTAAGTATTTTTTATTTGGGTTTTTTTTTTATCAGCTTGTGTGCTGTTTAGCTGGTTTTTTTTGTTTTTTTTAACACGGTGTTTTTGTTTGATTATGAAACAGTATCGAAAAGTCTACGTGCACAATTTACAACACAACTCTGGACAGTTTTTGTGACACCTCGCTTTTCGGTGGCCGGCGATACTGCAGAAAGCGTCCGGACGGAAGGAGGCAAGTCATGGCTTATAAGAAAAGATCCCTCCTACTTATACAAGACCTTTTAAAGCCGTGAGGATGGGCCTGAGAGCATATAAACTTGACAGTTAAGCGTGCTTTTCCTGGAGCAATCCAAGGATGGGTGACCTCACTGGAAAGTCTATGGGCTTTGGGCGTCCAAAGCGGACAATATTGTACAAAAATGAAGTGGGTTATTACAGCTTTGAAATCGTTCGATGCATGCAGACTCATGTGCATTAAATGATCATTGAAGTAGATTTGGAATTGTGTGTATACTAGTTAACATTGCTCAAAATTATTTAACCAAAAAAAATAATGAACTGACAAGGGAATGAAGGGAAGAATTGACAAGCAAGCATGATTTTGAGATTTTGGAGATAGAGCATATCGGTACGCACACAACTTTAAAATACAACTTCGAACACAGTTATATATATATCCGGAGTTATGTTTTAAATTTCTTTCATCCACGTTATATACTCCATCTGTTCTATTCATATTTCTTGTAAGGAAAACTATATCACTAAGTCTTGTAGACTTAGCTGGAGACCCATAAATAAGTTCAGCATAGTTCATCTCATGGTCCTCGTGGACAAGGTCATCCTTGCGCACTGAAAATTAGCTTGATCCAACATCAAACGGTTTAAATTTTAAGATTATTTGTGTTGTCCATTTTTTATTTGATTTCTCTTCTTTTGTTTCCATGGGTTTCATATGCGCGAGAGGTTACATTTTAGTTGGAGATGCAATTCATACTTGTTAGCATGGTTCAGAATCATTTTTTTTTTAATCGGCAAAAACTATATATAGATAAATTCAAAGAAGGATACATCGAGAAAAAGAGACAAAGCAAAACCAAGGCCCGAAATTAAAAGGAGTCCAGCAAGGAGAAAATGTGGTAAGCAGACACTCGTATTCTCGTTTGTTCTTTCAAGAGGTTAATTTTGGTGCCGCCATGCAACTTAAGGTTACGGTTGGTGAGATCAAGTCCAAATTTTCCAAAAAGCAAAGAAAGAGGCCATTTTGTTGTAACTCAGCCCGTACCGTCACCGATGAGGCAAATTGCACTTTTTTTGATTGAACGGCGAAATTTTCTTTTTTAAATCTTTGAATAAGGATTACAAAAACTAAAGGAAAGAAGGATAAACAACATCACAAACCGAAGCAGATATTCCAACTAAGTTAGCACATAAGCTCCCGAACAATCATATGCATGAACAAAAAATGTTGAAACTAAATGGATGATAATTATCGCATGGAAGAATAAATATGACAAAGCACACTATCAATGAAAATTGATGGCAGTTATCCTTCGCAGCAGTTCCAAAAAACTGGGACCAAACTATATATCTTGTCAAGCCAAGTTGTGAATGTCAAATTTGGTGTTCCTTTACCCTCTAGGATCTATTGATTCATTCTTTGCTTTGTTCTAGGGAGATGATCCTCTCCGGCCCCTGGAAATGGAGTGGACCGTCCAGTTAGCTCATTTGTGGGTACATTCTGGATCTATTTTGTTGATCCAATTAACTGTTCACAACTAAGAGTTTGTTGATAACGTCAATCATGTAAAAAATTAGGTTAATTGGGCACCATGTTGACCAAACTAACCAAAGTACGCAGGAGTTATGGGGCTGTAGTGGAAAATTAATTGTCTAGTGGGCTGCAGTGTTGGACATGGAGTCATACAGACTATTTATTTAAAGACATAACTTATATACACCAACTGTCACTCTAGTTTTTTGTCTCATGATGTCAGGCGACCCCACGGCTAACAAGCTGTACTCGCCTCTGATTTTATTTGCATGGCCAAACAGGAGGATCCTTAATTGAATTAAGGAGCCGAATCCAGTAAACTACTGCAAACGAGGATAACGGAATCATGATTAAAACATTTCCAACATAATCAAAAAATTTATTATGTTTCTTCATATTTCTATTTGGTTTTCAAAATACGCGTACGTTCACGATATTTTCGACAATTCAAGTGTCTAGGCCAGCTTACACGTGCCTCGTCTAATTCTGAGAGTCCAATCCCTCTACCCACTTGTGGATTAAACATATACATTCGTGATTTTTATATGTATACATACACTGATAAACATTTGGTTTGTAATGTTTATCTATGAAAGCGCAAATGTGATGTTGTCATGTTGATGTCAGAGGTCATGATATTATGCATGTAGCAAGTGCTAATTTAAAATCCTATTAACTTAATGATCCAGAAGATAGAATTCAAAATACCGTTTTGATGATGTCAGGATATTCTTTCTTGTTTCCAGCATATGTGATGTTGATGTGGGGCCATACATATTGTCTAAGGGGCCACATTTTTTTTTTTTTTACGGACGTCATAGGATCCGAATTAAATGTGGTGGAGAGTGAGACTGTGACACCACGTGGCATCAAATAATTCTTCAACTACCTAGTGGGGTAGATAAGACTTTCCATCACGTAATTAATATCAGAAATCTCATCCAAATTGTTTCCTTAATTTTGGGTTTATAAGAACAGTGGGCCATACATGTCCTATCTTGATTACGTATATCAAATAAACTAGTTTTGAGATTGGAGAAACCACATAAAATATCTTGAACATACTTATTTCAAATGATTGATTATCACATTTTCATTTTCCTTTATGGGAATTGATATTCACATTCTATTTTTTGTTATCCATACTTCCTTTTTTTATTTTTTTAGCAAAAAAAATACATACGCTCTCAACACTAAAAAATAAAAAAAAAGGAGTGTGGATAAAAAAAGAAGAAGTGCGAATATCAATTTCCTATACTATTTGCGTTCATTTTTCTTTTCATCATTTATGTAAATTTATAAGAATGTCCTTCAATATACGAACCCATCAAACATCTCCCAAACCCCAAATCCTATTTGCACCCGTATACATATTTAACCTAATCTCATAATACCCTCATCCTAAACCAAACCCTAAATTTGTATTTGAGCTTGTCCATTAGAGAGTTTCATACCAAATAAATTAGCTTTTACTTTAAAATTTTATTCAAATTTGAGTAGAAACATAGTATGGGTGAGAGATGCTCTTACTTGAGAAAACATCAAAATTTGTACTGTTTTGATATCCTTTCGTTTTCTCAACTCTTCATTATTTAACAAATCAAATCCTTCACAATCCAAATGGATGGCTTCTTTAAAACCACATATGCAGGTACACAGGGTGAGAGGCGGAGGCGGTGAAGGCAGCGACTAATGATTAATATACGAACCCATCAAAAATCTCTCAAACCTCAAATTCTATTTGCACCCATATACATATTTAACCTAATCTCATAATACCCTTATCCTCAACCAAACCCTAAATTTGTATTTGAGCTTGTCCGTTAGAGTGTTTCATACCGAACAAATTAACTTTTCCTTAAATTTTTATTCAAATTTGAGTAAAAACATAGGTATGGGCTGGAGTAAACATCAAAATTGAAACACTTCATTATTTAACACTGCAAAACTCTATTATTTAACATTTAAAATCCGTCATAATCCAAATGGATGGTTCCTTTAAAACCCCACATATGCAGGTACACAAGGTGAGAGGGGGAGACGATGAAGGCGGTGACTAATGAAAGTGATCCTACATAAATATAGGAAAAGATTAAGTTTAGGATCAGGTTGAAGATAAGATTTTCGAATAGATAAAAAAATAGCATCGGATGCAAGAGAAGTTGGGACCTTTAGAAAAATTTCTTGGTTTCAAACAGAATCACCCATTTATACAAGAAAGAACAAATGAAAGGACAGTGGTAGTATAATTTTACATGAATACACATGCGCACACAAAAATCCAAATAGTGAAAAAGAAGAACGCAAAAATTATTTAGGAAAATGAGTTCCGTATTACACTTTATTATAAATAAAATCTAAAAAAAATGTCTTTAATTACTTAAATTACACACAAGATAATTTTAAAGTAGACAAGAAGACATATATTAGGGTGCAATCAAAAGAAAGTAGGGTGAAACAATTGTTTTGGTTGTTTTATTGTCTTTTGGTAGATTGATGTCATAGTCCTCTTGGAGGTTTGGCTTTCAATTTCCTGTCCTTTCTCTGACGGCTAATCCAAGGCTTGCCAGCAATAAATTTGATTAGGCCAGGGATCAATAATTGCCCTTCTGATGCTGATAGGATTCTTCATAGCTCAAGTTATGTTAGGAATTCTTCATACCGTGGGTGGTCAGCCGACTAGTGGTATTCCTACAATCTCTGGCACCGGCCAAGAAGTGGCAAACTGACATTTCGGAAAGTTTCTATGGCATTCTATTCATTGCATAAAGCAACCTGGATTACAAATCTGTGTGATAACTTGGATCTCGATATCTGTACGTTGTTGGTGAGTGGAGGTTGGAGTAAAATCTTGCCTTGATTCTTGTTTTTTTAGATGTTTAAATTTTATTTTTTGAGCGTCTTATGGGCCGTGTTATTTGTACCGGTATGTCGTCATTATAAACAGCATCAACTGTTCGTTCTAAAAGAAATGAGTGGCAAATGTCGTACTTAGCTAAGATGGTTACCATTCTTAAAAAAGAGAAGATATGTGGTTCTCAAAAGATTACTGTATCAGTATGCAAGAGCGGTTCCGGCATTATTCCACTTCCAACTCAATCTCAAAAGACAAGAAGAAAACAATTTAAAAAGCCTAGGGACACAACTCCGGACGCATCTATTTTCAGAGCCATCCGATGTATGTGGACCACATGCATCGGACAGCTCTGAACTCGTGCTTTAAAGTTGTGTTCTTAGCATTGCTCAAATACAATTCCACGGAAGATATCCCAACAGAACAATCTTTCACCATCTTCACACAAGTAAAATTTTGCCAAAGTAGCAATAAATTGCAAGCAAATGAAATGGCGACAAAAGCACTTTCACCCACACTAGCTTTGAGTCTATAGTTCCATGCTTAGGTCTACAGACTTAAAGCAATGTGTGCAAATTTTAACATCGGTCTGTTCACAAAGTTTGTTCACACGATGACCTCTGATGATGTCCCACAGGCATAAGCCCCAACTTGAGAACGAGGAGACTACGGAAGCATCATCGACACCAGCAGTAGATTTAGAATAACCATTCAAACGTAATCGAACACACACGCATAATAAACACATACAAGTCAAAGCTCGTTTTCTCATAACCCATGTAAATGTGAGAGAACTAGTGATACACATGATAGCACTGGAGATACATATACCTGTGTATACAAGCGCATTTGCCTTGTTCTCAAGTCCAAGTCCAAGCTCATGCACACAAGTAGCATATACAACACATAATACGATTGGAGATACATATAACCAACCATATGTAGATGATGAACTGAAGAACACACGCATATGAGTCCAAGCTCATATTCATATACCTGAACATAATTCGTACAAAAGCAACATATAACGGATATTCAATACCAGGATCAATGACATGACCTAAACCGCCTTTAGCCAGTTCTGTATTTTAGTAAAGAGCAACATTTGTCCACACTGAAGCAAATAGATAAGCACAAATCTGATTGGCTCATGAATCCAACATTATAAGAGGATATACCTACTCAAGTTACGGACACAAATGTGGATGGTCATGGCATCTAGATAACTAAAGAGGGTTCTGTCCCACAGTCAGGAAAGAATCAGAAATGGAGAGTCGTTAAATTAATAAGTTAACCACAATCAGAACTTAGGACCTATCTTACATGTAGTGTCACAGGAGCATAGGTTGCCGATGTGCTTCTTATACCCTCCTGGACTTAAATCTTCAGATATTGGAATTCTTGTCCTGAACAGAACAAATCTAAATCTAGCATTTGTAATTACAAAGTGCAATAGTTGTGTCCCTTTTTCGATTGTGATGAAAGTAACATTTGCATTGTTTGTTTGTCAATTACGATTTGTTTGATTAGGTTTTTGTTTTTGTTTTTGTTTAGTGCAGCAAGAAACGGCGTACTAATATCTAGTTCTTGTGGTACTGGGTTCTTAATTAACCAGAACCAGGCTGACTAATGCTCACGTTGCCTGCGAGAGGTTTAAAATGTTGTCCAAGAGGGTAAAGATAAAAGAAAGGTGGGTTAGGGGGGCCGTCTATGGGAGACTCCCCTCGCATACCCATTTGATGGAGACAAGAACAATTTGGACTAAATGGAGTTTACAGTAGACAATATGGTTCTTGGGTAAAACTTCTTGATGTATTAATGTGGCAACTAATGCATTTCACCAAAACTAAATGGAGTTAATAGGGTGATGAAGAGGTTTGACACTCAATTCTGCTGCAAAAGGTCAGTCCAGCTTCCCAGCTGACTCACACTGACTGCCAAACCAGCTTTCTAGTCGTGAGACCACATTCCCAGCAGCAGAATTGAGTGTCACCTTTTATTCGTTAACACAAGAATATGGTTTTCTTTCTTTTGCGTTTGTATACATGTATGCATGAGATACAAGATGCACATGAATGAGGTTTGAACAATGGATAGTATTTAAGGAAAGACCCTAGAAAACTTCTGGCTTGAAACAATAATGGTGCATGACAAGGAATCTCATGGATGTTCCACTGTTAAGCCTTTAAATACAATACTTTTTGATGACGATGATAGTTATATAATTATATTGAAGTCTAACTACTTACTATTAATTTTCAAGTACAACTGTCTGATAAAAAGTCGCATGCTTGTTCTACAGAGAATCTACAAAAAAAGAAAAAGAAAAAAAAAGATATAAATATAAATACAAATACCATAGACACTGTCAGTTATATTGTTTGACTTCCAAAAAGATTAGAACAAATAGTGAGAAGGCAAACTACAAGATATCTCCTACAAGTACTTAAGATAACAAGACAAAACTGAGCTATACGTATATAACATTACAACAACAAAGGTCCAAATCACACATCTCTAGGAAAATGGACAAAGAAAAGAAAACAAGAATATTAGGAATAGCTCTATACCATACCTGGAACTGGAAGTCTGGAACCATACACTGGTACCAGTCTCAACAACATGAAGTGCAAGAGCACTTGGTGAGTTGGTTCGTTGAGGTAAAGAAGGAAACATTCGCAGATTCCAGATCCTGGGTTTAGGTAACACTTCTTCCTTACGAAGGAGAAAGGATCTATCCACTTGAGATCGTAGTTATAATCTACAAGTACTATTTAATTCAAAAGGAAAATGCATAATAGAATGTGTGAAGAGTAGAACACCCCTTGGGGTAAAAACAAAAGCCAATCCTATAGTATGGGATTAACTACCAGACCATTTGGGTCGGATCAAGGACCAACAAAATCCATTAAAATGCATGCCAATTGCCAAGAGAATGAAATAAACTCGAGAATCTAAACACAGATCTCCTGGTTTCATTTTCTGAAGATACAACTTTACAAAAATGGGCGCTTTTTCTGTAACTGTCGGAATCCACTTACAGAGTTGGGCTTAAGAGGTTACAGATTCAAGCCTTAGGAGGAAGCTGATAACTAGTTTGGTGCAGTGGTGGGATTATTCACCAAAGCAACTACAACTTATTTTCAGCAATGCAACTATACTGCTTGAATTGATAACCCCACCGCCACCATAGTACCAAACAAGTTAACACCTTCCACTTAAAGGGAGAATCTAAAATAGTAAAATCTCTAAAGCTAGAATCTGTAATTGGTTTCCCACCGACTCACTGAAGGAGCCTCACAATAGAATAAACTGATCATGAGGGGGAAAAAATTAAACGAAGATAAAAAAAAAACCCCGCAAATTATTACAACAAAATCCTGCTATCACATTTAAAATGGGAAAAGATAAGATACAGCAGCATATCATAATAGATAGTTAGATTTAACCTCCATTCAGCACAAGAAACATAAGTTCTTTGTCCGTGCTATATCCTTTTCTTCGAGACCTCTCAGAAATGATCTAATCCCAAGATGTTCTGAAGCATACGTCATAAAAGACGCAAAAACTAAACCTCCCACAAACATCAAACCAAACCTGTAAATAGAAAGGATATAGGGGGAAAACACCATTATTGACTTAATCAAAATCGTGTGCACTTTAACATATTCAAGCAGCCAGCAAGACACTAAATTGTCATGAACAACTATAGAATGAACTGGCTGCAACCTAAACAACAAACAAACAAAATGAAATATCTTGCATTATGCCTTGTGAGAAATGACTTGGCAGTTGTAGTCCTCGTTCTTCATTGTCAAATATGCACTTCTAGTTACCGTGGGGAGTTTAATATCTTACATTATAATTCCTTATGCCCTCTCCCAATGAAATTTTGGAAAACCACAAATTGAGGCCAAACTAGGGCCAAGCCCAACCCTATGCCCAGATTTTTCAGTCCATGAATAGTGCCTGGGCTTTGATTATCTGGGAAAAGTCAGCCCAAGCCTGGTCCACTGACCAGACAAAGCCCATTGTTCCGGGATCCGATCCATGGCCTAAGATTTTAGGGGGACAAGCCCATTGTTGCCAACCCCTTGTTTGCACCAAGACAGTTTTATAGCCAAAAGAAGCCACAAAAACAAGTGGAAATTAAGCATTTAATGCTGCAAATTGAAACTTTCAAATCAATGACCATACGATGCATGAAAGTGATACCACTACAAGACTTGTCAGGCAAATTACCTCACAAACAGGGCAGTGATACCCAATAAACAAGGCAATGAAGGGGCAGCAATAGCCAAGAACGCCATTCCTAACCCATAATAGCATGTCGCGACATCACAAGAAGACACCTGCCGCTGATGTCCTAGAAGACGTACACCACAAAAAAGTTAAACTAATTGGAAGTGATTAGGGATCACCTGAAAATTGAAATTAGTAATGATAAACCCAACCAACCTTTTGGAGAATCTTTATCAGAAAATTCATTATGAGAAGAAATGGATCCCACTTGATTTGCCTTCATCCTTCCCCACTGGTAAATCAAGCGTAGATAACCTCCAAATAATAGGAAGAAGGTAGTGAATGTCCACTCGTACATCAGAAACAAACCAGTCCACGGCATTACTTGCCGAGGAACAATTAGTAGTGCAAGTACGAGGGACACCATGGTAGCCACAAAGCATACAAAAATGGAGAGTCCACCCAAAAACACAGGCACCTTGGATTGCGCTCCATGTGAGAACTGCTGATGAGCACAGCAGATAGTTTTTAACATCATCAAAAGAAGAAAGGTACAAAAACTATTTAAGATTTGCCTAGTAACCTAGGCAAGGTTAATACTCATCTGCACACAAAGAAAGCATCATGGCAACTCTATGAGACAGCAAAAGGCAGATAACCCATGCCATTTTCACAACCTTGGCATGAGAAATACTGTAAGATGATAAAGTATAAGAAGAAGAAATAAGACTAGCCAAGGCACGCATTTGGCAGTGCATTGATTACTACAAAATATTCCTGGCAAGTTTGGGAGGAAATGAACCTGTTGATTGGAATTAGCAGTAACAGCAGAATAAGCAAGCGCACCCCTAAATCTGATCTTGTTGTAAAGTTGTCTAATGTGATTGCCCAATGAACTTATCTGCACCAAACCAAATGCTTTCAGCTCCAAATAAGCTATATACCTTAAGTACAATTTGAGAGTGCAAAATTTGCTCACCTGAAGAAGGGACCGGTAGTAACAGAACATTAAAGAAGATAATGGGAGCAGAAAAAGAATTTTGACCAGAAGATTGTCATTAGGATTTTTCCCCCCACCAGTTCCAGGAAGAGATTCTTCAAGCTGTTCCCTAACATTCTGCAACATGAGCAACTAACAAAGTCATAAATAGAGGGGGGGATTTGTTACACGGAACCTCCTAAAGAAAGTAGGAAAGGGGGAAAGGTAAACTACTGTGTCTACAGGTTGGAAATTAAAGAACCGGCAGAAGAAACGCAGTTGGGAGTAAACCAAAAAGTACCTGCCAGACATCAACAGGTTTTAAAAGCCAAGATGTCCACCAATCCCATGGCTTAAGGGGGCCAAGTGTATAATGAATAACATGAAGCTCTTTCTCATCCACCATCCACTACATGTTAATGCATAAGAATATTACAATGTTCAATTAGAAAGTTTGACGCAGATTGAAGACGCTCAGTCCCAATTTTATGATAGTCAGTCTGATTACAATCGGCATTACAATTAAATATCATAGATCAAAGTTCCATATATCCAAAAAGATGAAAACAGGCCAGATTTTAGCATAAGAATTGAAAAAAGAAACAGCCTTGATTTGATGTAGTGAAGGATTGGGAAAAAGGAACAAGAAAATCACAAAGAGTTATCAAATATACGTAATGAAACTGCCCCACAAATGGCACAAATTCTTCCTTCGTCAGTAAAGGCAAATCAGTATTAGATTATCGCAAAAAAACATCTGAAGTTCATACATGCCGGAGTCATAAAACAGCAACGAAAGGCATCCACTAGCAGATTTATTCCAGCTCCCTTCATAATTTGGATTGCAATAGAACCAGTAACCAAGGAGAAGAAATGGACGGTAGGTCTGGCACATGAACACAATATATCTTTTTTATTCTTATTGATGACACATAGCAAAGGAAGCTCATGGTGTTATTAGAGGGAACATACTATTCATATACAGATTTGATGCGTCTACCGATATAAAATAAAAATTGTTAGCTGAATTCAAACAAGATGCAATTTGACAAGGTTCAACGGTTCAACCATGGAACAAGTATACATAACTATTGGAGTTCAGGAAGCCATACCTTGTTGGCAAGCATGTAAAGGCCAACATCTGCATTGTATAGAGTTGAGAGTCTCTCCATCTCAGGAATTCGCCTAGAATGTAACCATTGCTGTGGCAAGTCTGGCTCGAAAAGATGTGCATTAGCAAACCCTGTGTAGTATGAATTAAGAAACCCCTGATCTCCTGTGACGTGAAAAGGATGTCAGGCACAAGTCACCGTGCAAAACCCCAAGTTCCCTAGATTTTTGCACACAAGTAATTTCTCAACATAATAAGTCTAACATAATCTGCTTGACTTTGTGAACAAACAGAGTACCATGTAATAAAATGCAACAATATAAGAAGAGTCAGGCAGCAATTGGAAGACACAACTCCCATACCTCCAGTATAAGAAGGCAACAAGTTTACTTTGCTCATCATGTCGTTAAAAACTGCTTGAGACGGTTCAACTACCATGACTCCTGAATTGAGCCTTTCTGAGTGCTTTAAATTAGCACAGAATTTTCCACATTTAAACAAATCTTCAACACTCTTTACAACTATTGTATCAGCATCAAGGTACACCACTGAGACAAAAAGAGAGAGCTATAATTACATGTAACACCTTTAAGAACACAATTATGATGATATAAAAGTATAAGTTCCATCAGCTGGTACTTCAACAAATACACAGGGAGCCAAGATCGGCACAGAAGAGAAGCAGGGGTTTGCTGGAGTTTTCTAAATCATCTACATATAGTTCATTTCCTGCCATGATGACAACTGAGACAGTTTTACAAATCAACCCCTGCCGTGTCCCCACGAATCCATGTTGTGTTGACCGTGTGCCCCCCTCTAGAAATCAATTACATTCAAGGGACACGCCACATGACGTGTCCCATATGCTTTTTGACATGTCTCCAGCATGTCCCTGTGTCCCACCATGGACAAGGCGACCTATTTGGAGTGTCATGCCTCATAGATCAAGGTGATTGAAAGCAGTGTGGTTTAATCAAGCGACAAAAGTACAGTCATCAAAAGTGCAACTACATTTGAGTTGCAGGTGCAGTCAAATTAGACAGCATCTTCTTCTAGATTAGCTGGATGATTGCAACTGGCACAAGCTCATGGAAAATGTTATGGCAGATGGAACTGTTGTCAAGCATAGACAAGTAGTACAAGGTAGGGTGAGCAACAGTAGCAGCGACACGCACAAAATGGCGCGTTGAGCAAAGAATCGAATGACGTGTGGAATTCTAGGCTTTCGAGCCAAATGGGGATGAGAGCTATAGTTGCCAGATGTTCACAAAAGAAGCTTCGGACATAAAAATTGAGATAGATGCCACGACGATAAGGTGCCGAAGGAGCGGGTCTCTACTTTCGTGGATTTGGTAAGTGGTTGTGACCTCTTTGGATATGAGCACAAATGCGAAGAGAGCCACGTCATTTCCCAAAGTGATGGGCCTCGTGGGGCACCATGGCGAAGGGATGCGGGCCCCCACTCCCCAGGCGACGAAGGGCACAGACAAAACGTATATCTACTTTACGAGTCACTTTTACTTTACAGAATTGCTTAGCAAAGAATCAAAAGTAAAGGAATAAGATGTGGGAACCAAGAAAGCAAAAAAAGTGACCTCTTCTCTCTTTTCACTAGGCAAAACAGACGAGCTCAAACCTTCTATTTTGTACTTCCCTCTTCCATTCTCTTCACCAACAAACAATAAGAGAAGAAGCCCGTTACCTTTCTTGTAGTTGGTCATGTTGAATATTTTTAGCTTTGTGTAGACTCCCCAAAACCTTTTAGGTCGCACATGATTAGGGTTTTCCAATAAACTAATTAGCTCCACAATCCAACCATCAGCCTGCAAGAAGACCAAAACACATGTAATTACAAATTTATAATGTCTGTGTGTGTGTGTGTGTGAGAGAGAGAGAGAGAGAGAGAGAGAGAGAGAGAGAGAGAGAGAGAGAGAGAGAGCTGAAATAGTTGTCTAACGACATAAATCCTCAAGTTACAACCAAATATGGCTGTAGCAAAGCATTTCATGAGTTTTCTCATCATGCAGTTTCGAGAATTAACCTTAATTTTCCGCTTACATTATAGAAATCAATAACCCTCTGCTCAACTAATAGGAGTGAGCTTCCTCATGAATGTTTTTCTTTTTCAAAAACCAGAGTAACCAAAAGTGGAATTCAAAAATTGAATCAGCTTCTCGTCCTTGATTTTCAGCAGCAAAACTAAGAAAAACACTAATAACAAGGGATCATATTATGTTTAAAGAGGATAGGAAGTGCTTCTTTTAGTTTTGGTAGGCTGTGTTGTCTTGAATCTTGATTTCCTTCCGCTGTTCTTAGGTTTTTTCTATCTATAGTCCCCAATAGTTTGGCCTTGGGCCTTGTTTTCTTCGTTTGGCTCTGAAGGATATTCCCTTGGCCTCTTGTTTTTGGTTTCTTTGATGAAATAATCTTGCCAAAACACAAAAACAAAAAAACTTGTAATCTGAAGTATATGTAACAGCAAGGTTGAGCAAAATTTCCCTAACCTTAACCCGCTGCAACTTTGTTTGGGAAATAACAAAATATTGCAAATCCTCAGAATTTCAACGAGACTCTCGAATTTATTCCCACACAACTGAAATCTGCTTGTGAACAAAATCTGTGCTAATAGTGTTAGTAGAGAGCAGCAGTTGACATTTCCCTTTTTCTGAGGACATGTCGCATTACAATTTTCCTCTCCCCAATACATAAAAATAAAACACAATTCCACAGTTTATATAACTTGTGGCCCCAATAACAGCAAGGATGAAAAAAAAGAAGAGAAAATGTTACGCAACAAATCATTCTACGTCCCAATTTGCTTCAGTTTCCTCTTCAATGCCTGTTTTTTTCTTCCATCAAAGGCCGTCACCAGCGCAATTCAACAACACAAATCTCACACAACCTTACCCAATCTTCAGCATTGTTATATGTTTCCCTACAATTCAAAATTGTCAAAAAAAACTACTAAATCCATAACTCTCCTGTTTTCCCTTCTAAAACTCTGTCTAGCGCAATTTCACTCTAATCTCAAACAATTTTCCCAGTGACAACACCGGCGAAGAAACAATGGATGCTACAGTAGTTCGTGGACAATGACTGCTTCTGCAATGAAACCATAAAATTCTACGCACTTCTTTAACCTTAAAGTTCTAAATTCAGACACTATAACGCGTAACAATTTCAGGCTTCTTCCTTATCTACTAGAAAGTTTTCCGATCGGGAGCAGTTTCATGATAAAAGAATCTGGATTTCATTCATCCCTCTAAATAGTTACAACTTTAACTCAGTCTAGTGCATTTCACTGTAATCCCCAGCATTTTCCTCAGTGACAACTGAAGTTTAACAACCATGGATGCTACAATAAAACATAGACAATGAGTGCTTAAGCAATGAACCATAAACATCAATATTTCCCCAAAATTCAACCCCAAAATTGCTTTGAGTTGACTTAGCAATGTCATGAAAACAGAAAACGCAGTTCCTCTTCAATATTTCCATCTAGTTTAGATTATTCATTGTCCTTCGCTTGAAATAACGGGTTGGATTGACTCTAGTTATTACTACCAAATTGGATCTTGTGAGTTTCTGTTCAGCAAAATGAAAAATGTATGATCTCTAATCTTTCACATTCGTTTACATTTGTATAGTCATTGTGTATGCTTATATTGACGTAAGTACGTAACCATGGTACCCATATAAATAGAGATTTGTGGTGGATTTTAACCTATTTACATCAACTTTAAGTACTGGAAATAATAGATTGCATAGTAAATTCCGATGCCAACTAAGTCTATGCGCTTCACTTTTTCCCTCGGGATTAATTGCTGAGAAGTAGTTTGATTAGAATTAGTCTATTAGAGTGTCAGAATATATATCAAAATAAAAGGTTTCATTTAAACCATACAAATATCATGCTAAATATCATTTTTTCTCGATATCCCATAGCAACCAACAATACGGGAGGATAACCCTAGGGCTGCAAACGAACCGAGGTGCTCGCGAGCAACTCATGGCTAGGCTAAGCTGGGCTCGTTTACTCTTGAGCTACACGAGCCGAGCTCAACACTCAAAAGCTTGCTCGGCAACTCGTTTGTACATGCTCGGCGAGCAAAAGCTCAACTCGTTTGCATACGCTATGCTTGTTTAAAGAGACCCATTAAGTAAATTAGCTAGGCTTGGCTCGTTAACAGCTTGGCTCATTTGAACATGAGCTGAGCTCGAGCTCGAGTAGGCTCTTTTAGTAAACAAACTCGGCTTGACACATTCAAAACCTCCCAAGTGCTATCAACTCTATGGGGGCAGCCCATGCGGGATAGATTTAAAACCGGCTGCTATGTAACGGTGTTTCGGACCTCCTGTACCACTGCTATACCGGTGCTACCCAAAATTCACACCCGCATCGGCCGTTCCCACTACGGCCGCTACAGGTGCTTTGGGGCCAAAAACAATTTCAAAAAAATTCCTCAACCGCTACACCTGATTCCCGCTACGTATAATTGGACACCTCCGCTAGCCCTATTTTAAACTATGCTGGACCTGGCCCCGACTTTAATTAGACGATTTCCACGTAAGCTGGCATATGAAAAACAAAAACAGAGGGAGAAGAAACTAATAAAACCTGGAGGAGCTTCTTGGCGAAGTCCGAAACGCCGTCGGAGACGAGAGCGACCATGTCCTTGGTGGATCCAGTATCCCGAATCGACTTCCCTAGAACCCTAACTCCCAGCAAGAACTCATCGCCGTACAGGAGAGTCACGTACGCCTCCTCGGTGGACTGACGACCGCATACCACCGCGGTACGATTCAACAGAGCGAGAAGAATCATCACCGCAAACCCTAATCTCCAGTAACTTGTTGGAATCATTGCAAATGCCAACCAAATTCGAGAAACCCTTTAGGAGAGAGAAGAACAAAAAAAACTTGGTGATTTCTACGGGAAAGGGCTGTGACGGTTCAGTAAGTGCTTGGGAGGGAGGAATCAATGGATGCGTTTACAAAGAGTTTGAATATTCTTCTTTCTTCCTCATGAAGTCATGATCGTCAACGTTAACTTTATCCGGCGTTCAGAGGTTGTTCCCCTTTTTGAAAAAGCTGTTTGCTGAAAAGGACGGTAAATTTGAAAGTCAAAAATTATTTATTTACGTAAATAATTTTTCGATCAATATGAATCTTATTTAATAAATTTTATTGTAATCTCTAAACGATATAAAAAATTAAAAAATTATTTTTTATTTTCTTTATATTTGAATTTAAAATTATCTTATTTTTTAAAAAAAATTTATAAAAAGCGAAACAGGGTCTTATTTTTTTTCGCTTTCCGTAACTTCCTCTCTTTTTTTTCCGTACTCCAATCATTCATTTTAATGAAAATAATCAAAAAAATATAAAAATATGGGTTGATATTGAAAAAATTCATATAAAACGACATTTTAAAATCGAAGAACAATTTTTTGTATTTTTTTTTATCTTAAATGAATTTTTTGTATTTTTTATTATAATTTTGCACTTATTAAATTCTTCGGGATAGATAATTAACTTAAAATAATACTATACACAAATTCAAAAAAATGAAAAAAGGCAAACAAAAATAAAATTACACAAAGACCCCTTCATGTAACCCTTAATCACTTAACTCCCCTCATCTAAAAAATTCATGAGCCAAACCCCTTCAACTTTAATTGCTTGTCAAATAGACCCATTTCTTTGGTTGGCAAGGGTGATTTCAGTTCGGGTTCGATCGGTTCGGGGTGAAAATTTCCATGACCGATTTGGTTTGGGGTGAATATTTCTTGGACCAATCCCAACAGGAGTTAACTTCAGTTCGATTCAAGGTGAGTTTGGTCCAGTTGGGGATTTTGAGGATTTCGATTTGCCCGAAATTGGAGAAATGGACGGTCGAGATTAAAAACAAATAGATAAACGGACTAAATTAAAGTAAAATATATAAAAAATCTCGATTTAAGATGAACGGCTTTAATTGATCGGTCCATCTAGGGATGGAGGTAAGCCCAACCCAGGCTTGTGCGATTAAGGTTGTTGTACACGACCTCAGTCATAATAAGGAAAAAAAAAGAATGAAAAAAAAGAACGATGTTTTCAGAAAGAGCTTATGGACCCTCCCTCGTAGCTTTCACTCAGTATGGTTTTGGGGTATATCAATTTGGTTCGATTTGGCCTGGAGAAATTTCCAACTAACTGAAACCGAGACTGAAATCGACCAACACACTTTTACCACGACCGAAAACTGAACCTATTGGTCGGTTATTTTGGATTTTTTGCTCGTTGATTTTTTCAATCACCCATAGTTGGCATCTTTTCAATCAACGGTTTGGGTATCAAAAGGGTAATTGTTGCCTTTCTCTGTGTTTTCTTTGATCTTTGTATCTTTCAAAAAGTAATAAAAAAAATTACGCGGTTCAAAAAAAAAAGGGCGCCGTTATTCGCAGCCCTTTATTTTCTTCCGTAGCCCACTACATTTCGGTAAATGGTTGTTAAAAATCATAAATAACATTTCGGTAAATTGCTGTTAAAAACAAGATTATATTTCGGTAACTACATGTCGAAAATATGTTCAACTTTTGGTAAACAACTGTCGAACATACATTTTCGGTAAACATCTGTTGAAAAAAATATAATATTTCAGTAATTGGATGCTGAAAATATTTCTCAATTTCGGTAACTAACTGTCGAGTATAATTGAAAATTTTTAACGGGCTATAGGAGTAAATAGAGGGCTGCGAAAAGCAGCGCCCAAAAAAAATTCACATTTCTATTATCGATCCGTTAGATAGGGGTAAATTACACAGAGACCCCTCCGTCTCCAAACCATTTTATACATAACCACCCGTATCACTACGACACTATGGGCTCGAGAGGGAGAAAGATCTCCGTATCGAACTATTCTCCCACCCCTCTGATATTATCTCTAAAACCCTAATTACACAGAGAGAAGGGTAGAGAGAGAGAGAGAGAGAGAGAGAGAGAGAGTTCTACACCGACGCAAGGCAAAGGCAGCGCCAACTTGTCGACGCCCTAGAAGAAGAAGAAGGGATAACCAAATCGAGCGAAGATGAGGATAATGATAAAGGGAGGGGTGTGGAAGAACACCGAGGACGAGATCCTCAAGGCGGCGGTCATGAAGTACGGGAAGAACCAGTGGGCTCGGATCTCTTCCCTACTCGTTCGCAAATCGGCCAAGCAGTGCAAGGCTCGCTGGTACGAGTGGCTCGATCCCTCCATCAAGAAGGTACGCACGCAACGCGCGCGTCTTCTCTTCCTTCTAAAATTTTTCAACTTGCAATTTTTTCGTGCCCTCTTTGTTGTATTATTAGTTGTTTGTTGCTTTTGCTCTTGTCAATTCTACAGTGATTTCGCTGGTTATGATACCCGAGGTTCTTTTTTGATTCATATGGTTTTTGCTTACAGGTACCTAGTGAAATGTATTAGAGAGATACATACTAATCTACCTATGGTTTTCTTGAAAGTTCAAAAGTATTTCCAAACCAATACAACCTATTTATAAGCATGAAAGTTGAAACTAAGAGATTGAATGTGTATCCTCCTTGAAGATAATGGGCTCCAGAAACAGGTATTCAGGAAGGAGAAGCATGTCTAATAGATGTAAGCTTATAGGAAATATGTAGGTACCTGAAAACCGCGGTGTACCTAAGACCTTGGTTCGCAAAAGTTGCCCAACAATTTTGATTTGCTGGATGAGTGACAAGTAGCGAAATGGTATATACTATATGTTGACTCCACGAAGTACTATGGTGCTATTCTTGGACGACGTCTTAGCTGATCTGGTAGAAGGATAACCACATAGGAGTCAGGTATGTTTGGTGTCCGTAGGTTATTTTGAGTGATGTGATCGAGGCAGGGTTTATAAATGGAGGAAGAATCTGAATGGTCCTTGAAGTGTTGGGGAACGTATATATAACTAACATACATGTGGCCTACCCTCAGTTGCATGAAACTAGAGTGGGTGCAGGTGAGGAAGTCGGAGCGGATGTGGGGGAGCGAGGGGATATGGAAGAATCTAAGGTTGAGAGCGGTTATAGGAACTTGTATATGTATATAGATATGTAATCAAATTTGATCTATTCTAAAAATATAGTTTTGTTGTTAACCATAGTATAAAGGTCAACTTGTAATTGGGGCCAACTGCAATTTTTTTTTGGCAAATGTGTAAATATTATGGTTGTATTAAACAACCCAGTGAATAGAAATTCATGTTTTAGTAATGTCTTACTATTACATTATACTTTCTCTTGCTTGGTAGCTTTTCTTCTGTTTCTTTCCAAATTTGTATGCCTGAGTGAATGTATCCTAGTTGAGATCGTGCTCCTTTTTTGATGGGATCGGGCTCCTTTCTTGCTGGGAGGGAGGTCCCTAGAAGATTCTGATTTAGGAGTTCAGAAGTATGGTTCTGACGTGGATTCACCAGCTCTACAAGGGAAATATGCTACTAAGGGCCCACAACAGAGATAATTATTGTAGGAAATACGAAATTTGGGGAGGATCATAAAAGGCAGATAGGAAGGGGTTCTAAGTCCTCTCTCATTTTGTCCTATGACGCGCCACCTCAGTAATGAGGTCACCGTTCGCTTTAGAAAAGGCTGCGTCATTAGCCTAGACACTTGAAGTTACACGACACTGTTTCCTCGAGAATCGCATCCTTTATTTACACAAGGACTCTCTCTCTCTCTCTCTCTCTCCAAATCTCAATCTTGCTTTTAGGGCTATGTAATTCCTCATGCTTGTTCCATGGGTTTTCATGGTACCTGATGGGCTGAGAGCTTGAAATGCCACCATCTCGAAATTGGCAGCCTTAGGTGGGCAAGAGTGAGGTAGTGGTGGTTAGGGATGGCAACGGGAGGGATATTGTGGCAACCATACTAATACCCAAAATTTTTTATGTACCCAAATCCACACGGGTAACCGCCAAGGATGGGACTAGCTGTACCATAACCGCACCTAACAGGTATCTAGTTGATCCAAGAAAACAAGTATATCAGATTCATTCTTATAATTACCTTTTCCTTCTAATATAATACCCCAGCAGCCGAATCAGCTTTATATTTTGCTTTGAGAATGAAAGTTTGTGCCTGTGAAGCAATTAGCTTGTTGTCTTATGTGTTTTCTCTGCAAGGTTTTCAGTCCTTCTGACAGTCATGTCTCCCAACTTCTATTCTGTATTCCTCTGCAAGCTATTAGTTTATACATGGAAAGACATGTATTGTTTTTTACCCTATTTGCAGACTGAGTGGACCAGAGAAGAAGATGAGAAACTACTTCATCTTGCTAAGCTCATGCCCACCCAATGGCGGACAATTGCGCCAATTGTGGGTCGTACTCCATCCCAATGCCTTGAGCGCTATGAGAAACTTCTTGATGCAGCCTGTGCTAAGGATGATAACTATGAAGCAGGCGATGATCCACGGAAATTGCGACCTGGGGAGATTGATCCAAACCCAGAATCAAAGCCTGCCCGTCCGGACCCTGTTGATATGGATGAAGATGAGAAGGAAATGCTTTCGGAAGCACGAGCTCGGTTAGCCAACACTAGAGGCAAGAAGGCAAAAAGGAAAGCAAGGGAGAAGCAGCTTGAAGAGGCTAGGAGGCTTGCTTCTCTTCAGAAAAGGAGGGAACTAAAGGCTGCTGGAATTCAAACTAGGCAAAGGAAGAGGAAGAGGAAGGGTATTGACTATAACGCAGAAATTCCCTTTGAGAAGAAGCCTCCTCCGGGCTTCTTTGACGTTGCTGATGAAGATCGAGAGGTGGAGCAACCCAAGTTCCCTACCACAATTGAGGAACTTGAGGGCGAGAAAAGAATGGACAAGGAAGCTCGATTAAGAAAGCAAGATATTGCGAGGAATAAAATTGCTCAAAGGCAGGATGCCCCATCAGCAATACTGCAAGCAAATAAGCTTAACGACCCGGAGACAGTCCGGAAAAGGTCGAAATTGATGCTTCCAGCACCCCAGATTTCTGATCATGAATTGGAAGAAATTGCAAAAATGGGGTATGCTAGTGATCTCCTTTTGGGCAGCGAGGAATTCACAGAAGGGAGTGGTGCAACGCGTGCTCTTCTCGCAAATTATTCCCAGACGCCACGACAAGGAATGACCCCACTACGGACCCCTCAAAGGACACCAGCGGGTAAGGGTGATGCTATTATGATGGAAGCGGAAAATCTCGCCAGGTTAAGAGAGTCTCAAACACCATTACTTGGAGGAGAAAATCCAGATCTACATCCTTCGGATTTTTCTGGGGTAACACCTAAGAAAAAGGAGATCCAAACTCCAAATCCCATGTTGACTCCTTCAGCAACTCCTGGAGGTGTGGGCATGACACCAAGACTTGGCATGACTCCATCACTTGCCATGACTCCATCACTTGCCATGACTCCGTCAAGGGATGCCTATGCTTTTGGTGTAACTCCAAAAGGAACTCCCATAAGGGATGAGCTTCACATTAATGAGGACATGGATGCGCATGATAGTGCAAAACTAGAGCTCCGTAGACAAGCTGATTTGAGAAGGAATTTGCGGTCTGGTTTGAGCAACCTTCCACAGCCCAAGAATGATTACCAAGTTGTTATCCAACCAGAACCTGAAGATAGTGAGGAACCAGAGGAAAAGATTGAAGAAGACATGTCTGACAGAATAGCAAGAGAGAGGGCTGAGGAAGAAGCAAGGCAACAAGCATTACTTAAGAAAAGATCGAAAGTGCTGCAGAGGGAACTGCCTAGACCTCCTGCTGCTTCAGTGGAACTGATTAAAAGTTCTTTGATTAGGGCTGATGAAGACAAAAGCTCCTTTGTTCCCCCTACTTTGATTGAGCAGGCCGATGAGATGATAAGAAAGGAGCTTCTATCCTTGCTCGATCATGATAATGCAAAGTATCCATTTGAAGAGAAAGGGAACAAGGAGATAAAGAAAGGAGTCAAGCGGGCTTCAAACAGAAAATCTGTTTCTGTCCCCACAATTGAAGACTTTGAAGAAGATGAGATGAAGGAGGTATGCTGTCTCTTTACTGTTTTAGTTGTTCTTCCTGTCATGAAATCATTGTTTGTTTGTTTTCTTACTTTGGTTTATGTCCAGTACTGTAGGTTTGTCCATCATATGAACTCAAGATTAAATGTTCTTGCTTGCAGATCAAAGTTGAGCGTAGTTATATATGAACTTCCGATTAGCTTAATTTCATTACCCAAATAACAAACTTCCCTCAAGCTTTCTTCGGTGAAAAATGAAAATAAAGCAACATCTAGAAAGGGAAAATTAAAGAAAGTAGAGTGAACAAAACTGAAGTGTGAAACTAAGGTTTTCAACATGCATGTGATTGTAAAATTCTTTATGAAACCAGAAGAAAACAAAATATTTAACTGTTATGAGTGATTGAACAGAGTTAGATTAAAGCTTTGTTAATTGGTCAAATTAAAGTTTTGTTAAATAGTCAAAATAGCCTCACCACACATCCTCCTTAGAAAAGTTGCATTTGGAGGGAATGACATACCGGGGAATCCAGATACAGTATATTGCAAATGCCACATCAAGTCAACTCTTCTCGTGTTAATGCAAGGGTGAAGATAACAGTGTTAGGATAATCAAGTGATTTCGTGGTTCTACTTTTTCGAGTATCATTACCTTTCTTGCAAACCAAAAAAACAGTGGATTTTTTCTTTCCATCACTTTTCAGCACACTATCTAACCAAACAGCAGCTAAAGTAACTCAAATTTGAATTGTCTGATTGGGATATTTTATTCTGATGTGAAAATGCAAGCTTTATGTACTTGTTCAACTTAAACATTGTGCTAATGGAATTCTTCAACCTTTTCGTTCCTGCAGTACTGGTAATGATGTTGTACCAGATTTGCTTATACTTGATGTGGCTTGGTATAATAATCTGCGAACCTAAAAGCAGGGTTGCTCTAAGGTTTTGTCATAAGTGAAAAAGAAATAACCTCCTCTTCTGTTTTTACAGGCTGATTATTTGATCAAGGGAGAGGCTCAGTTTCTTCATGTCGCCATGGGGCATGAGGATGAATCTTTTGACGAGTTTGTTGAAGCACATAAAACATGCTTAAACGACATCATGTACTTTCCTATTCGTAATGCCTTTGGTCTATCTAGTGTTGCTGGAAACATGGAGAAGCTTTCTGCCTTGCAGTATGAATTTGAGAATGTAAAGAAAAGGATGGATGATGATACGAAAAAGGCACAACGCATGGAGCAGAAGATAAAACTCCTTACCAATGGGTATCAGGTATGCAGAGAAGTTCTTGGTTGGCTGTTAATGTTGTTTCATTTGCTCTGTTTCTCTTGTAGCAATAACATTTCTACCATTAACTATTCGGTATCTTATCAGTTCGTCTGCACTTGACTGGTAGTTTTTGTTAGGTCTGCTTAGCAGGTCATTAACTTGTCTTGGAATTTGGTTTTAATGTGAATCTTGTCGATCCTTATCTTTCTTCAAGGATATGGAGACATTGAGTTTTTGTTACCAATTTTTCGAAGATTATAATTTTTGCCGCTGATTTCTTTGTTCAGAAGAAAGACCCAAGCATAAGCACTTCACTCATTAAGCGGAGTTGCTTGTCTAACTTCTGTGGTTTAAGTGAATAAGCCTTGAGTTTTATCTTGTACAACAGGACTGCTATAGTAGTAACAACGTTAGTCAAGAAGAATAAAGAAATACAGTTTTGTCATTCTCCCTTCACATCTAAGAGCAAGGGAAGGTACACATGCTTGCACATACACATTCAAATCTAAAATTCTTGCATCAATGCTGACAAATTTGAAGTTTAGTTTGCTGCAGATTTGGTACAATACTTCAATCAAGGATTTATTTCTCTCTGTTCATGAGTTTGTTATTCCTTTAAGTTGTACTAGGTTCTAATAGACTCGCTTTATCATCTATCAGATGCGGTCTACGAACATTTGGTCTCAAATTGAAGCAACGTTCAAGCAGATGGACACTGCAGGAACAGAAGTTGAGTGCTTCCAAGCTTTACAAAAGCAAGAGCAGGTAGCAGCATCACATAGGATAAATAGCCTCTGGGAAGAAGTTCAGAAGCAAAAGGAGCTTGAGCGTACTTTACAGAAACGCTATGGAGATCTCATAGCGGAGCAAGAATTGATCCAAAGCCTCATGGATGCTTACAGAGTACAAGAAGAAATTGCTGCGAAAAATCGTGCTCACGAATTGGCCACTGCTGCAGCTAATGAAACTGTCGCGCCAAGCTCTGAAACTGCTGAACCGGTTGACCTATCTAATAATGAGATTCCAAGCCAAGATATGGATAATGCCAATGAAAGCCCTAAACATGACATGCTTATAAATGAAATGTCTGAGAATGCTGCTCCAGACATGGATGTGAGCTCATTGGACATCATTCCATCTGCTATTGAGGCTGATGTTGGTATGTTGGAAGGAACTGATAGCTACGAGGGCTCTGTTTCTTTTGCTGATACTAAGCTCAACAGTGTGGTTAATTCTGACCCTAATGAGGGGGATGACACTAAGATGGCTGATGACAGCGACAGAGTCAATGGGACTGTTAATGGGGATTTAACTAGTACAGACATTGTTGAGGAGGATTTAGCATCCAAGGATGATAACGGAACGCAGACTGGTGGCTTAATGGGGCCAGAAGACATTGTTCAGGTGGACACGGTAAGTTTGCAAGATTCGTAAAGATCTATTGTTTCCAGAAGTTGGAATACTTTTTGGGGATATGCTGAAACCATCTTCTAACGAGTGTGTCCTTGCGTGTTCATGAAGTGGTGGTCGGGGCCTTCTCTGTGAGGCTATTGGAAATTGTTGTCTATTTGCATCGCCTGTTTGTTTTTCGAATTTTGTAGTGTGAGAATGAGAAAGTCTACCTTTACTTTTCGATGCGAGGAACGTTTTTCGTTTGTGGAAATTATGGAGAAGTGATTCCATAAAGACCCGAATCTTGTTCCCTTGTACTGTTCTGATTCTTAATACCTTCAGGAACTAATAACATTACGTTCATTTTGAAGAATGGATAGTTGAGGCACTATTTTGCATGTAGTTCTGGAGTTTGTATTTCTGGGTTTCTAGTGAGTATTGCATTTGTGTTGGTGCATTTGGGTACTGGACCTGATGTTCTTTTTTTTTATAATCAAAAGGGTAGGACTAGAGAGGCTGAACCGCTAGTTAAATGCCTGCCCGTAACCCAGCAGATAAAGTACATTACATAGTTAGGATAGGTGACTTACCCATTCGGCCATTCCGTGACTTTGGCACAGGAGATATTCCCAAAATCTGAAAATCGGTACTCAAGGTGGGGTGAATTCAATTCAATAAATAGACGCTTGATGGCATTCCAGCCTTCCTATTGTCGTTGACTTTGGCATTACTACTTATTACTCCTATCACATGGAGTTGCAGGGGCACGTGGAGTTGTGGAGAAATTATTCGATGCTTTTGGGGTAATGTTGAGCATGAATCTGTATCACATATTAGTATAGGGTCTACACATTTGTGAACCACAGTTGTGCTCAACATTGTCCCTGAGGTATTGAATATTTTCTCCATTTTTGTGGGTCCATAACCAAGTGTGTGGCTCACACACAGGTGTGTAGTGGAGAAGGCTTATGAAGCGTGCTTCAAGAGTACTGAATAACCACTCTACCCTGCTCCCCACCTGGGTGAGTCCGAAGGAGTCTCAATTCTCAAAAGAATAAGCTCATATTTTGCCAAAAAAGAAAAGAAAAAAAAAAACCCCACTTTTTTGCCGGTTTAAAAGAGAAGTGCTACAAAGTTGACAGAAGAAAACAAAGTGCTCAAAAAGCTGTGATGCTCTGACTGATTCCAGGCTCTGAACGAGGCATACATAAAACGACAACTCAATAATTGAACCCTCAAATCTTCTATGTGCATAATCATGGAGTAGATATTTTCTGTCGTTATTGTAGTTGTTCGCCCACCACTGGATGATGATGCAAATATAAATGAAACCAATACTACTACAGTACTACTCCCATTCCTAAAGAAAATTGTATTCTTAACCAAACTGAAGTTTGTTCACGCAGATCACACATTTTTTGGAAAATGACCAAGAAAAAGTCTCAAAAATGACTTTGTGGGCACCATCATCCGTCGACGGCGCAATCCCATTGAATTTCTAAAAACCACAGACGGGGTATGAAGTATGATGGATATATAGGAGCTTTATTGTAGGGGATGCTGGGTGCGGGTCAAAGGCTTAGAATTCTCTCTATCCAAGTGCAGCTACTGTTTTTGAAGCACCTCTAGAGTTCCGGTGAAAGCTATTCTTATCTTGGATATTTTCAAAAAATGTGTAAAAGTTTAAATTTTTTATTTTTCTAATTCATCTCATCAAGAGAAACAAATTATACATAAAAGTTTGGCGCAAAACTAACAGACACGATTTTTTTTTTTTAAATTAGAACAAAACAAAAATCTTATAGCATAGGACTTGTATATTAGTGAAAATAACCCCTAATTCAGTGAAAAGGTAAGACTTGAAAGTTGAAACTCTACTGTTTGGATCTCCTCGAAAATGTAAAATCTAGAACTAAACTAGTTTTCTATAATATGAACCACAAGTCCGACACGTTTGAAGTACCATGTAGCATTGTCACGTAGTATTTTTCGTATATAAAATATCACCACCATATAATGTGAGTCAATCCATGTCTTTAAAAGTAAATGATATAATACCTAACGCAAAATTGGTCGCTACGTATATGATTAGAAATATCACGTAAGCAATACCACGTGACCTTCATGACGCGGATTGCCTGATTTTCTCCGTTCGCAAATACTACTACGAGTAGTACAATTTTTCGTAGATTCCACTCTGACTATCGCTATATTAATGGGCTCCCGTGGAACGAAAGATCAAAGCACATCAATTTAGACTGTGGACCAAAAGCTGATGTATCCATCCTGCAAGTTGAACGAACAGCAGTTCCCTTTACTCTCTCTCTCTCTTCTTGTCTTGTGGTTGGCTTTGGTTTCAAGCGCTCTCCCTCCCTCTCTCTCTCTCTCTCTCTGAGTTGGGTTGCCCTGACTACCTCTTTTTTCACTGCTACAACTTTGCTTGCTTGAAGGCTGCGAAGAAGGGCTTGCAAGTGAGCATCTCTCTCTCTCTCTCTCTCTCTCTCTCTCTCACAGTTTTTTATTGTGAGGTGATCTCGTTAATTCTCCTAAGACTAATTATAGAAGGGTTTGGCTTTTCTGTATCCAATTATTCTCCGGTCACAAACTCTTACACAAATTCATTAACATTAACATTAACATTAACATTAACATTCACATTCAAATTAGAGTCTACACATACCATATCTCCGGTGTCCGTGGGACCCACCAAAAGCGTGAGCATGTGTGATTATATAATTATTGCTCTACATCTATACCAAAGAACACTCCGTGTACGGTGTACGCAATCTGGTGTTTTATTTACTATATATAATTATCACCATTTACTCTGTCACATTATAGGATTTGGAAATCCTGTGGCGCACGGCCCACCATTTACCCTGTAGTCCGGCTATAGACGGCCGAATCGGCCGTAGTATAATCCTATAAGGCAGCCCGCCTTACAGAATTTCCGAATCCCACATTATAATGAATCAGCACTTAATAGTTTCTTGAGACTCACAGCTCAAGTTTACCTCAAAATTGGAGTGAAGGGACTAGTTGTACCTATTTATTTGGGCAAAGTTCACTTTCACCATGTGGTTATCGCTATGTGCGGATACCCCCCTCATGGTTCAAAACTAACCACATAACCTACCTGTGGTTTTGAAAATGTGCGGATAGACCCCCTGCCGTCATGTTTTCCATTCATATTAACGGAAGTGTATCTCACATACCTCTAGAATGTAATCTGAGTCGTTCATAATGTATTAAATAAAGAATAGAGTATCTCTGTAAAAAAATATCTCGATTAGGCATCAATAACTCAATGATCTAATTTTTAGTAAATTCAAATTTGAAATTTTAATTTCATAACAAAATCGATTCGACCATGAACTTTTCATTTTTGATTGACTTGAATTTTGGCATAGATATAGTACTCGTCAAAATTTACAATATCAACGGTTTGAATTCAATTTTTCGTATAGGAGATGGTGTGGTTAGATTTAAAAAAGAAGAAGAATCAAGGGACATGACTAGGGTATATCGGTCTTTTAATGTTGTGTCCGTTAATATAGACGGAAAACATGACAGCAAATGGTCTATCCGCACATTTTCAAAACCACAGGTAGGTTATGTGGTCAGTTTTGAACTATGAGGGAAGTATCTGCACATGGTGATAACCACATGGGGTGAAAGTTGACTTTTTCCTATTAATATAGATACCCGGTTCAGCAAATTTTTTATTTTGTTTTAATTCTTGTGAATGTTCATTGGTGAAAGTTTATTGTTATGCCCAGGGATATTTTTTTTAATTTTCTTTTGGGTAAGTTCAAATTTAATAACCACCGCAAGAAAGCACAAAATAACCCCAGAGCAAAAGAGAGAAATGGAGAGGAAATTTTGGAGTTAAATTCAACACGTAATATAAATCGCACAAAAACCTCTCAACACTCCCTCTGGTTCCTCACACCACTCTCACTTCCACACTCTCTCTGGTTCAGGGTTTTAAATCATGGTATCGGAAAATGGTATCGTTGATACGGTCATATACAGGACTGTTTGATATCGCCCAATACGCAAGTAAATAATGGTACCGGAGGACCAAAATTCATTGCGCAACGGCTGATATGATATATACGTAAAGGCCTTTATGTAAAACCCCGAGTCTAGTTCCTCCTATAAGCTTATATATATAGACAGAACATGAGAAAGAAGCAACAAACTTGTCCGTTTGTTTGGGCGTAAAATGTTTTTCAATAAAATGTTTTATTTATTTTCCGGTATTTGGTTGTGTAAAAAATTGAGAAACATTTTACATGTAAAATATTTTTCATCAATTGGAAAATGATTTACCCTTAAATCTTTCATAAGTTATTTTTCGAAATGAACCTGATGCCTTCTACTGCAATTCTCACTGCTCAGTTTTCTCGATCGTCAGTCATGACCCACGTTCAATTCCAATATTCTCAGATCTCTCCACCGTTTAAGCCCCCTCTCTCTATACACTATTTTGTTGATTTCTTAAAATATTTTCAAGTGCCAATCAAATACCGAAAAATAAAAGTTTGAAATTTGTTTTTTGAAAAATATTTTACATAGAAAATATTTTATAGTGTAAACATTTTTTACATCGAAACAAACGGAACGGAGCTGTAGTTAGATATGGGGGCTACAAAAAGTCTTCAATGGCAGCTCATTCATGTCATGCATGACCTCAAACTAATCCATCTCTCTCAGGATCTCACTCTCATGTGGGGCAAACATGGAGCTAACCCAACATTTATGGCATCAAACTGAGAGAAAATTGTTGATGGTACTTTTATGGTCTATTATACGGTGTCTTTTGATGTCTCTAATCACTGTTGGACTATTGAACTTTTATGGCATGGTGTATCAATATGAAGCATGAACGCAAGTGGTTTGCCAGGTGATCAAGCCTTAGATTTATGGCTTTGATCCTTGCCAAGTCTATTTGACACTTAAGTACTATCAACTCTTGCGGGGCCAGTTCATTTGGGACTTTTACTCTGGCCTAAATAGGGTTCTTACTAGTGGACGGTGGATTGGTCTCCAAGGACGAGTATTTCAAGAAATATGTCGTACCATATTGTGAATGCATGCATACTTGGCAAAATGCATTTACTATATTTTCTGCCATATACCTCACCCAAAGTAGTAATTTTTTCACGCAGAGATGGAGTTAGTTTGATGAGACGTTTTTCAATAAGTATGGCTTTAGAATAAGTTTTGTTCTATAGGTTTTGTGATGACTTGACACTCTGATTGCTTTGAAGGAGGGCAATAGGGTAATTCTATATACCAACTCACCTAGGCAATTGCTAACTAGAGAGAGACATCATGGACCCTTTAAACACACACACACAATACCCAAACTCCCGATGTGGGAGCCAGCCCAGGTGACGCAGGCCCAAGAGCCTCGCCGCTGAAGAGTGGCATCACGACAGAGGGCTCAAGGGCCCTACACCAGAGGTCAAGCACCCAAACCACAACGGGTGAACGAGACTTGGTTGTTTTGAAGGAGGGCAAGAGGCTACTTGACACTCTGATTAAACGTTATGTTTGCATTATATTGTGTTGTATATATGTTGGATCATTGATAAATCAAGCTATTTAACTAATTCTGTCCATTGGCTTCTAATAGTTACCTACAATGTGTTTCTCTAAATTATAAACTTTTGAAGGCATCCAGTTGTATCCATACACTGCATTTTTTTAGTTTTCCATCTCGACATAGCCGATAGTATGAATTCCCGTACTCCAATACACGTATGTGCATCATAGGTGTATTAATAGAGGGGTGTTCCAGAGGAGAAAATCCAAACCATTCAAGATGAATTGCAATGAAATAGTTGTCTTAATCCTGAAACTAGATGTGGAAATGACTACCTTTGAGTTTTTGCTTTGGCTGGAAGCCTGGAGCAACTCTTCTGATGGAATGACTTGGATCAGTGCTTCAACTTCAGTTCTTCACTGTTTGGTTATCTGAAGTCCCCTGATTTACTGAACTTGTAGAGGTTTTTTATTAAACATTTTGTCCTACTCATTCATTATATATTGAAATGGTTACAGAAAGACACAATAGCGAGCCTTAACCAATCTTTTCTCTGGACTTGATATTTAGTTTTTACTGTTTGACGTGAGCTGTCCAAGAATTGTGTCATTTTTTTTGGCTATATATTGATGAATTTCTTGGTTCAAATTAAGTCACAATGGTGACTGGAAGAGTAGATCTTCGGTCTGACACGGTGACCAAACCTAGTGAAGCAATGCGGGCTGCAATGGCTAATGCTGAAGTCGATGATGATGTATTTGGTTGTGACCCAACTGCCCTCCGCCTTGAAACAGAGATGGCAAGGCTCACAGGCAAGGAAGCTGCCGTTTTCGTGCCTTCGGGCACCATGGGTAACCTTATTAGTGTGCTTGCTCATTGTGAGATCAGGGGTAGCGAAGTAATTCTTGGAGACAAATCCCATATTCACATCTATGAGAATGGAGGCATTTCAACAATCGGAGGTGTACACCCCAGGACAGTGAAGAATAACGAAGATGGAACAATGGATATTGATCTCATTGAAGCGGCCATCAGGGACCCTAGATTGGATATTATTTACCCGGTTACGAGGCTTATCTGCTTGGAAAATACACATGCGAGGTGAGTACTTATTTTTAACTAATGCATTTAATTTTTTTTAGACAAATGCATTTAAAAGTTCTCATTGATATATTTCCTATCTGAGACAGTAATCAAATTCGATTCTACTTTTTTGCTATCAGTTACCGTTTCACACACCACTGCGGTAAGTAGGAGAGAAAAGGGGAAAAATAATGTTATGCTAGGGAGACAAGAAAAGAACAGATCAGTACAGACTACAAACTAATATCCATACAAATAAGTTGGTAAACCTTGATATGGATTGTTCATCCAGAACTCCCTAACTGTCAAACGTAGGGCTGTAAACGAACCGAATCGAGCCGAACCCTGTTAAGTTCGGCTCGGGTTCGTTAAGGTATGAGTTCGGCTCGGGTTTGATTCGAGTCTAAACAACTTGACTTGAGTTCAGCTGGTTAAAATTTTTCAAGGCTCGGGTTCGGCTCGGTTGGGTTCGTTAAGATACTAGTCTGGCTCGAGTTCGGCTTGGATTCGGCTCGGGTTCGATTCGAACTTGAACATCTTGGCTCGAGTTTGGCTCGTTAAACTCAAATGAATCGAGCCGAGCCGAATCTAAGCTCGAATTGAGCTCGTCAAGATTCAAGTTTGATTTGGCTCAGCTCAAACTCAAGCGAACCCAAACTCTCTCTTTGATCGTATAGAATTTGGGAGAAAAATAAGTATTGAATTATATATACAATCTTAAAATTTTTTACATTTACAAGTAGACCCCTATTGAATTATTAATTAAATTTAAGTATAGGTTTGCGAACCTAACCGAGCCGAATACCGTTAGACTCAGGTTCGGCTCATTTACGGAACAAGCCTAGAATTCAGGTTCAGGTTCAGTTTGTTTAGCAGACGAATCGAACTCGAACGAGCTCTTATCGAACCGAGCCTCGAACAGTTCGCGAATGGCTCAGTTCATTTACAGCCCTAGGACTCAAACGTAAGACCAAGGGATCGGCTTGGTGGTTGAGCTGCTCACTTGCCCAGCGAACGTGATAACTAGGCTTGGGTCTTACTGATGTGACTTGCAGCTTCTCCTTAGCTTATCTCTTCCAGAGATTTCGGGAAAAAACGTCAAAGGTTGTTGCACGATAGACCTGGAAGGAATAGACCTGGGGATTTGACTTGAGGGTTGGAAAATAAGTTATAATAGGGACTTCTGGTATTAAACACTCCCGACTATTTTCATAAAGAAATGTACCCATTTGGACAATATGCATGTATATTATGTGGTTTTCTAAGCCATCTTGGATTTGTTGAGTGAGGAAACGAAGAGGAAAATGAATTTATGTGCACTTGTTCACTTTTTGGTTAGTAACTAAACAAAGAAAAACAACTTTAGATTCTTTTTCATGAAGCATGGTTTGACATCCAAGTACTTAACATTTTTCACTGCTCTGTTGCTTGTTGTTTTGAGTCAATCGAAGAGATTAAAGAATTTTGTCACTCGTGATCATCTATGCAAGTTTTTGTCTTAATTAAGCTATTCAAGGTAACAGTACCATATCGAACTGCTGTAAATCAGGTTGAACAGGTGACTGGAGATTCTACTTTCAAAGCATGCACATAGTTTTGTTATGTGGTGGCGGCACTGTGTTTAGTTTCCGTTATGCGATCTAAATTTAATGTATGTGACATGATGCATTGGAAGTTTCCTCATACTGAAGTGAACTTCTGCATTTGATCGCAATTCAGTTGAATAAGAAAAAAATCTCCCAAAAGAGGCAAAAGTACGAAGGAGAAGATTATTTTTATTTTTTTTGCTTATTTTGGGTGGAGCAGTATACAAAGAACGTATTACGTATCTGTGTTTAAACATTCTCCTTATAGTATTCTGAATTGTTTAACTAAATACTCCTATCTTTTAAGAGAAGGTACTCAAAGTGTAAGAAAAAAATACTTGTTTGGATTTTAAAAGTTGATTAATTTTTATTTTATTTTTTTTATCTTTTGATAAGAAGTCAGTACTGTCATTTTTTTTTTTAGTAACCAAGGAGTATTTTACCATTTGATTGGCATTTCCTACATGTAATGCAATGCTTACGGATGGCATCTTAATGCAGCTGTGGAGGTAAATGCCTATCTGTAGAGTATACAGATAAAGTTGGGGACCTAGCAAAGAAGCACGGCCTGAAGCTTCACATCGATGGTGCCCGTATATTTAATGCATCAGTTGTGAGTAACAATATTTTCCAAGTTTTTAGTTACATATATCTAGCTCGATACTCAAATTATGTCTTTCAATCTTCTGTGAGGACATAGATTTCTGAGACAATGCTGCACATATTATGTAGTTAGATGTTGGCGATGTATGTCGACGTAACTGTTGGGAAACGATTCCCAGAATCCCGTAATGACGCGTACAGATTAGACAACAAAAATTGCAAAACCCTACAAGGCGGAATTAGGGTTTTACCTCATCCTGTGACACGAACATTGGTTGAACTTGTTATAACACGCCGCCTTGCTATAAACCACGAATACTGCACCGTACCTTCTATCGTATTTCCTGCATGTTTAGAACATGAACTGAGTGTGAACTCTTTCATGATTTGTCTCCTGCACGTCTAGAACACGAACCGAGTGTTGACTCTTTCGTGATCTGTCTGCTCTCTCTAAGCTTGTCTCTATTTTGTGAATAATAGAAAAACGTGTGTCTGACCTAAAGAGCATAATGTGTATATATAGGGCTATGATAAAGACGACCTAAGGAGTAATAAATCAGGGCTCCCAATGTAAATAAGAAACCCTAATCCCACTGGGATTCTATTTCTTATTTCACTAATTATAATTCACCTTACTACAGAATTATAATTGCACTCCCGTCCTTATCTCAATTATATTACAAGTTCCATGATATTAAACACTTATTAATCTCCCCACGTTAAGATTACAGATACCCGTTGATTAAAATAAATTACTAACAGTAACATAGCGAATGAGAAATGAAAAGGTCATCTGCAACATGAAACTAAACTTCATACCCAATGCACTAGTCTTCTACCTCATCCATTTGCTCTCTCAGACCTACAGGAGAGTTAGACTCACTCCTTGGACGGTTACTTTGGGGTTCACGCAAATTTAGTGATA
This sequence comes from Rhododendron ovatum, assembly GCA_019656835.1. NCBI lineage: Eukaryota > Viridiplantae > Streptophyta > Magnoliopsida > Ericales > Ericaceae > Rhododendron > Rhododendron ovatum. The sequence goes on along the minus strand of CM033801.1, from coordinate 29,035,748 downwards.
AATGCTTTCATGCATGACTTCAAGAATTATAACTTGATTTTTATTTTCTTTTTTAAAAATTGGATTTAACTTGATTAAACTCATTCCCAGGCACTTGGAGTTCCTGTTCATAGGCTTGTACAGGCTGCTGATTCAGTTTCGGTACATGGTGCTTTGGCATTTGAAGTTATCTTTCCTTGCTAGTTTCCTTGTATCGTGTTTGCAGATAATCCTTCACTCTCTTTTGGTTTGGTCTGTTTGTTCTATTTGTGTTGTGTAGGTATGTTTATCAAAAGGTTTGGGTGCTCCAGTTGGAAGTGTCATTGTTGGTTCAAAAGCTTTTATTGCTAGGGTATTATTCCAGATATTTTCGCAACAAAAACGAACCCTATTTTCTCGAAGCATAAATACTTGATACCTAGCTCTTTTTTAATACTTGTTTGCAGGCAAGGACTCTCAGGAAGACCTTAGGTGGTGGGATGAGACAAGTTGGTGTCGTATGTGCTCCTGCCTTGGTTGCAGTGCAACATAACGTTGGAAAGCTCGAGGGTGATCACAAGAAGGCCAAGTCTTTAGCAAGTAAATTACTCCACCCGTTTAACACCTTATCATATAAAACACCTATCTTTTGAGGACAATGCACGATAACACCTTAGCAGTGCTAGATAACGTTGGAAGGCTCGAGGTTGATCGTTGCTTTCCATAGTTTTGTGTTTTGCTCAATGCACGATAAACTATAAGCACAAAATATTTAGTTTCTAACTCTTAAGTATCTGCACGTAATATATGCAAAGGTGGTTTTTTCACTTGCCATTTGACTGGGAAACTCAAATACTACATATTACTCTATGTCGCTACTTATTTTTTAGCTGACGTCTCTGTTTCATGGTATTTTTGGATTTGGTTTTCTAGAAGGACTGAATGAAATCAAAGGACTTAAGGTGGATGTTTCTTCGGTGGAGACCAACATAGTAAGTAGCCTTGTTATGATAGCATAGACTTGGATATTTTGTATAGCTTATAAGACCGGTTTTTTTTTTTTTTCCGGCAATTTATCTTAGTTTGTTTGCCTCAACTTTCTTGAATCGGAACAACTTTTTGGCAAAAAACTGCTTAAATAAGCTGGGAAAAGCTGATAATCAGGATCACGTTGTAGAAAAATCAGCTTTCACCAGAGTCTGAGCTGCAGCAAGCAGCCACAGTACAGATAGTATTGTTTCCCTATTTATGTTTCCCCCCTCCATCTAGTCTGTTTTCAGAAAGTTACTTTCTTGCTTCTTTATCTGGTAACAGTCTATCTATTTTAATTTGTTTTTATCAACACAATTGGCACTAGCATTGACGTACTAGACCAAGTTTAGAATTCTATACATAATTTCTAGTGTAGCATAAGTTATATAGAGGAACAGTTAGGCAGATCTTTTCGTAGTCAAGCCTCACAATGCAGCAGGCCGGTTTAGTGATCATCCCATTTGGAAGAAATTTTCATAGTAAGTGTTTACAGTATGATTAGAAATGGTAAGAGAACAATTTTCCTTAGAGAATAAGAGAGGAAAAGCAAGATCCGATAGCACGTGTTATTTTCATTTCTTAGCTTGTTGAATGACTCTTTTCGATTGCTTCCATAGTAAAGCTGTGCAGGCGCAGGTGAGGATGTTTTCTCACTGCGTTTGTTTCACATTGTATCTATGCATATTATATACACTTATGCTTCTCTCTCTCTCTCTCTCTCTCCCTCCCTCCCTTTGACTGAGAATCTTAACTCTCTCCATTCTTGGAATATGCACAACTTCTAATTTGCACTTTCCGTTCTCGTGAACAGATATTTTTCGATATTCTAGAGGGTGCAAATATCACAGCACCAAAACTCTCTAAGAATTTGGAAGAACATGGCATACTTGTCTTGCCAGAGAGCTCATCTACGTATGTTTTCAACCCTAAAAATGCCCATGAAATTTGTTAGTTTTACTTTTTTCTTTTTATCTAGTCATGCTTTCTCACTGTCGTTCTTTAGCCAACACTGCTTATTTGAGTTTGTATGTGACTTGAAGTACGATAATATACCCTGTAACATCTTTCGCGATGCAACTTGCTGGTTATATAATTGCAGATAATAGAATAGCTAATAAGTTTAACCCAAGAAATACTTTCTCAACTCTAGTGTTGATTGGTTATGTGTCAAATATTCATTGCACTTAACCCATACGGACATATACGAAGATGATGAAGTATGAAAACATATCCTTTTCTTCTTTGAAACCATAGCAACTATATCGAGTAGTTTCAGTGAAGGACTTAACCAATTTATTTGGGACGAGTAATCAAATAACATTCGTGTCTGAAGTAATTGGTTTATTTTTCTACCTATTAAGTTTATTTCATTGTTTCACTAGTAAATGTACTTTGAAATTGGAACTTGAACTCTTTCCCTGGTTCCGTTGCATGTTGCTATGAAACACTTGGGAAGTTTTAGGGGCAACAGGAGCAAAGTAATGGAGAAACAATTTTTTAAATGAACGATGGAAAAAGTCACAGGGGATAAATGCTTGATGACGTTGGGAAGATTTGGAAAAATACATCTTTCCTCAGTTTCATTGAATGATTTTTCTTGGAAAATATATTACTTTGATGCCCATTGTTTAACAGTTTCTAAACTAGAATGTCGATATACAGCTCAGTTGTCTTGTGTGCCATTTTAGTTTGGCAAAACTTGTTCATGAGCCTATCTTGATAACTTCTATACAAACTAGTTGAATTATGAATTGCTGTTTCCTCAGTAGCTTTGAACCAGTTTTTCTTCTTAAGTTCCCGGCTGAAGTTTCTTTTCTTGGATTTGACCGAGGGTGGGAGTTCTGAATTGGTATCTACCCGATTTGGTTTTTGAAATTTCCGAATGCAAAATTATCTTTACTTTTCTCAAAATTCCAAACTTTGGCAAGAAACATTCATCTCCATTTTCTTTTTTCTTTTTTCCGGACCCAACTGTTCAATAATGTTGAATTGTCTTCAGTATTTGCATTTTCTTTTGTGGTATAATCCTTGAACATAAAGGTATATTAAAACCGTAGAATCCTTGCAACCATTTCCACTGAATTCTTTGTGTCCCTCCAAGCAAGTTCAATTTTCTTTGGTAAATATGTAGAGAATGGGGTTCAGTGGTATCCGGTTGCCAGTGTAGATACCTCGTTGTTAAGGGAAAGCGCCCGAGTCATTTTTCAGTTGGTCACTTTGTCTTGAATGTCAGATTACAAAGTGGATCATGTGATTAGCATCATAGCATGACCTTTGATACCGTGAAAAGAGACGGTTTCTTGGATCTTGTTTCGGTTGATTGCTGCCAAGATTTTGAGAATGCTAGAACACGGATATAATTGCCTAAAGCAGATGTTGGATTTGTACTTTATTTATGTTTTGATGCAGTCGTTACATGGTTGCAGGATTAGGTTAGTCCTTCACTACCAAATTTCAGAAACCGACGTGCAATACACCTTGTCCTGCATTCGGGTAATGGATTATGAAGACAATTTCTATCCTGGGCCAATTGGAATAAATTTGCTCTTTAAAACTGCCACTCAAGTTCCTTTCATTCCAATATTGCAGAAAGCTGTAATGGGAGTCCCAGATGAAAATGGTGGCATCACTGGCAAGTGAGATAAGTAACCATCACATCGTTTCCGTCTACTGGCTGTCATTCAAGTTCTAGTGACGTTCTACGTTACATGGGTGAAGCTCTGCGACGACGTTCTATAGTCAAATAACCGGTTATTTTCCGATATCTATCTAAAAGTTGAGCATGCTTAACAGGAAACATCCTTCAAAACTTTTTCGTACTGTTAGTGTACGATATCTTTAGGAAGTACGCTGTATATAATCTTGAAACAGCTTCAGATTACGAAAACCTATTGAATTTGTACCCTCATGAGGGTGAAATGGCAAAATTATTTTCTTCCATGGCAGAGTTCGAGATCTTTCTTCTTCAAGAGTGCATGTAGCGATGGCGATATTAATGTCTTTCCACCACCATTCCTAAAGTCCTTTTAAGTACCATGATATACGTAATGTAAGGACGGGTTTATAGATGAGGATGTACGCATCAGACCCTCACAAATTCCCAGGTTACAAACAGGTGATAGTTGATACTGCTAGTACCCTAAATGTTTCTTGTTTACAAGTTCTTGTCAAATGTGTAAGTTCCTTCCTAGAGTTATCAGAAAGTCGTGATTTTTCGTGGAGTTACGCTGAGTTCACTTACAAATTACAATGCATATGGGATGTGCGGAAGCTTTAGATTCTCTTATCATTTCCATGTTGCTATATCCCTTTTCTTTTTTTTAACCGTTCAGGTCAACTTGCATGTATCTCGACTAATCTCCTTCCTAGTCCGGTCAAAGGCAGGCCATCTACACGGGATTAGGGGATTGTTGAAAAATCGCTTTCTTGCGGCTTGAACCTAAGAATCGAACCATGCTCCAATTGTGTGGGGAGCAAATCCACGAAGGCTGGACTAACCTTGGGGCTATATCCTATTAGTTCAAGCCCTTGTACCCAGATGTTTTATTTTGACCTTGTCCTGTCAAAGTTTCAATTGGGACAAGTCCTATGTTTGATACTAATTTGGTACTTACAAATTAGAACAACTACTCCGGAAGCTACGATCCTATGCTCTTCAATCCATTCGACGATGTCTACACTCAGTCCGGTTTGCCTCTAGTTCCTTCTTGTGCAGACCCGGCGAGTTTGGGATTGACGAAGCGTCGGCCAAATAAAAGAGAAGGGAAGCCGGTGAATTTATTTACTGTTTTCAGTTTTTCCTCTGTGGAGTTGCTTCTCCTTATTTACCGAGCAAGTATTTTTTTTCCATTTTGAGAAAAAGAAAAAGAAAATTAGAACAAGTACTCCTACCCAGAGGCCACATTTCGAACTGACCCTTCTCAATGCTGGGCTAATCGATGGTAGTAGATTTTATTTAGCATTTGGGTACGTAATTTGTCTTGTAAAAATGCTGATTTGAACCAAAACATTACCTAGAGATTGGTTGAAGTTTATCGGGTGGGTTTGCTGAGAATGGGATCCAAAAGGGTATATTATTCAATTCAATGCCCCCAGGCACTATTACATGGTGTCCCAGGTCCCTTCTCCATCACACATTATGGGAGAATTCAAGGCAAAGTGTATGAATCCCATTACAATGTGTAGCAGAAAAAGGACCTGAGACACCACGTTACGGTGCCTCAGGACTCTGAATAATTACTCGATATCGAGGGTGATAAGGAAGGCTGACACGTTGAGTCAAACTTTGACATTGGCTGATTTACCGTGTTGGTCGTTGATTCGGACACCCTTAACCCTATTCAAATTGTATCCCCATCCATATTCACCTTCAAAATTTCAAAATTACAACTCTGTCATTATTAAATGCCATTATTATTTACACGGCATTATTCATCCTTATTCCCCTTCACTCAAACAAACCCATATAACTAATTGCCTCTTATACAACAGCGCTACAGCCACCGAACCCAAAAGCGGTGGCCGGCCACTGCTTGCCGTGTGGGGCCCACTCTGATTTCCGCACGGATGATCCGAGCTGTTCAATAATTTCTTTTTAAAAAATTGAGTGGGCATCGCAGAAAATCAGCTTGATCCGATATGTGTAAGTGCTCGGACCAATCTTCTCATATTTGGAAAATCGGAAAAAATGGAAGGATTGGTTTTTTGATCTTTCAAAAAAGGAATATTGGATCTGAGCACCTACTCATATCGGATCGAGATGATTTTTCGCGAGGCCCACTCGGTTTTTTTTTTTAAATTATTGAACAGCTCAGATCATCCATTCAGAGTCCAGCGTAGGCCCACACGACGAGCGGTGGCCGGCCACCGCTTTTGGGTTCGGTGGTTGTAGAGTTTCTTGTATAAAATAATCCCCTTCTACAATATCTGCCCTCTTATATATTTCATCTAAAATTTTGACCTCTAACAAACGGGCCGTTTAGGTAAAGATCCTTGAGGCTTGTTAGCGGGGCAGATAAAGTTTTGGAATAAGGAAGATGGTGGATATGTTATAGGGAGGAATTAGTAAAGAAGTATCAATTAACTAGGGTTTGTTGAGTAGTTGAAATGGATGGATAAGAGTGGATTGACAAAAGAATCACTTCATATTTTACTCAATTGTCCATAGTCTTCAGAATTAAAAAACGAATTTGGAGAGGTTTAACGGACACACAGGTAATTACACCCACCTGAATAAGCATATAGTGGGAGTGGGGTGTGTTTTGCAAGAGCTTGTCCCAACTAATCTGGGTGCCAAGGAGAACCAAACACCACGTAAAAACGAGCTGGAGACCTGTTTTGACTATATAATTTGGGAAAATTATTTGTCTTATTCAATTATATTTTTCATATTTATTAGTTTTGTGTCAATTTTTTTTATGGATTATTTGTTAGTCATGATGAGAGAAATAAAAAAGTAGAAAATTACATTTAAGACTAACTATTCTTTTGATAAAGAAAAATAATCTAAATATCAGTTCGTTTTGGATTATTTTTGTTTTTATTCAACAAACATTTAGTTTGGAACTTTTAGTTTTAGATTCCTTTCTTGGAGTCAAACTAATAATTCAAAAAAAAAAAGAAAAGAAAGCAAATTAACAACTAAAAAAAATTGAATAAAAACAAAAAAAATTTAATCCTTTAAGATTATTAGGCGAAGAGCCAAAATAGGAAACTATCTCATGGCTCTTGTCCCTCCCCGCCAAATGGCCATTACATATACTAGTACTAGATAAAGGTCGACATGTCAGTTCTGTACTCGTTGCTCATTGTATTATTGCTCATTGGATTGTTGTGCTCAATTGGTGGTTTTAATTAATTGATTAGTAGTTTAATTAATTGGTAGTTTTAATTTTAAAAAAATGTGACCTGTCCTCTACAGTATACAATATGGCTGTTACCGACTCCACGCCTGGGCGAGTCTCCAGTTATCTCAAAAGAATTGAGAAATTTTTCTGTGCGGGGTGGCACCACGTGGTGCCTGTTCGGCACATCTGAGCTGTTCAATGTGATTTTGGACGGCTTGGATTTGGAAGACCGGGGGGGGGGGGCGGCGAGAGAGTTTAATTTGAGTCGTCCAAAGTGCAACGAACGGCTTAGGAGTGCCGAACGGGCACCACGTGGGATATACCTACTGGGCACTGGAAAATTTTGTCCAAAAAATACACTAATACTTTGGCAAAAAAAATTTATTGAATGAAAAATGAGAAAATTGAATCAAGCACCTGCTTCACCTACTTATATCAGATTGAGCTGATTTTTTATGAATTTATTTATTTATAATAAATAATTGAACAATTCAGATCATCTATCCGGAGTGGAATTGTCATCTGGGTTCCGTAGGACGGTCGATTCCCGATCAGTGTATTCACCGTCGGCGGCCATGTACGGGTTGATCACTTTTTGACATTCAACTCAATAATTGTCACGTATCTTATAGTATTATTTACGACACATAATAAAGCTACGAAGAATTAGATAAATCAGGTCTAGCTATTATTCAAAAAAAGTTGTTCGCCCACCACTTGACGATGATGCATTATACTATAAATGAAACCAACGCCCTCTTTAGCTCTAAAGCAACTTTGCTACAACTTCTCCACTATACAACTTTTCTTGCTTCAAGGCAGTCAAGTAGGGCTTGCAAGTGAGCATCTCTCCCTCTCTCTTAGATTTTTACCGTGAGGGGATCTCTTGAATTTTTCCTTTAAGACTAACTCCCCTTTGCGCTAACTAAAATAAGATTTTTAATTTTCCTTTCTTTCCTTAAATTCCAAACATAGCCTAAGTTTCGCTAAAGGATTTTTGGGCTTCTTTTCATTTTGTGTTTATTTAAATTTTTTCGCGTTTGTTCGTTCTGCTATAATTTTTTTTACCCCTATTGATTTGTCAATTTGTCACGAAATGGAGAATCGAAAAAGTAAAAAAATTTTACTTTTACCCAAATATTTTAGTAAATATTTAAGATAAATCTCAAAAAGTTGGTCTTTTGGGCTGTCTTGGATATTAAAAAAAATATTAGGGTAAAAGTGAAAAAGATTTACTTTTTCCATCCAGACGAATCAATATTGTCCAAAAACGAACAAACGCGAATTTGATGATATTTTTATGGTCTATTATACGGTGTCTTTTGATGTCTCTCATCACTGTTGGACTATTGAAGTTTTTTGGCATTGTGTATCAATATGAAGCATGAACCCAAGTGGTTGGCGAGGTGGTCAAGCCTGAGATTTATGGCTTTGATCCTTGCTAAGTCTGTTCCACACTTGGGTACTATCAACTCCTGCGGGGTCAGTGGACTTTTACCCCGGCCTAAATTGGGCTCTTGGCTCCTGTTGGTGGACCGTAGATTGGTTATGAGGATGAGTATTCCAAGAAATATGTCGTACCATATTGTGAATACGAACCGGATACGAATACGAGTATGTATTTTTGCATGAATACTTACCAAAATGCATTTGGCATATTTTCTGCCGTATACCTCACCCAAAGTAGTAATATTTCCACACAGAGATGGAGTTAGTTTGATGAGACATTTTTCAGTAAGTATGACTTAAGAATATATAAGTTTTGTGATGACTTGACACTCTGATCAAACATTAGGTTCGCATTATATTGTGTTGTATGTTGGATCATTGATAAATCAAGCTATTTAACTAATTCTGTCAATTAGCTTCTAATAGTTACCTACAATAATGTGTTTCTCTAAATTATGAACTTTTGAAGGCATTCCAGTTGTATCCGTACACTGCATTTTTTATTTTGCCATATCTATATAGCCGTATGGTATGAATTCTCGTCCTCCAATTTGCGTACGTGCATCATAGGTGTATTAATAGAGGGGTGTGTTAGAGGAGAAGATCCAAATCATTCAAGATGAATTGCAATGAAATGGTTGTCTTAACACTGAAACCAGATGTGGAAATCACTACCTTAGAGTTTTTGCTTTGGCTGCAACAACTCTTCTGATGGAATGACTTGGATCAGTTATGTGTAATTTCCAGCATCAACTTCGGTAGTTCGGTTCTTTATTGTTTGGTTATCGGAAGTCCCCAGATTTACTGAACCTGTAGAGGTTTTTGATGTAATTTTTCCTACTCATTCATTATTTCAAGCAAATATTGATATGGTTACAGAAAGACACAATGGCGAGCCTTAACCAATCTTTTCTTTGGACTTGATGTTTAGTTTTTACTGTTTGACGTGAGCTGTAAAAGCTTTGTGTCATTAGTTTTGCTATATATTGATGAATTTCTTGGTTCAAATTCAGTCTCAATGGTAACTGGAAGAGTGGACCTTCGGTCTGACACGATGACCAAACCTAGTGAAGCAATGCGGGCTGCAATGGCTAGTGCTGAAGTCGATGATGATGTACTTGGTTATGACCCAACTGCCCTCCGCCTTGAAACAGAGATGGCAAGGCTCACAGGCAAGGAAGCTGCCATTTTCGTGCCTTCAGGCACCATGGCTAACCTTATTAGTGTGCTTGTTCATTGTGAGATCAGGGGCAGCGAAGTAATTCTCGGAGACAGATCCCATATTCACATTTATGAGAATGGCATTTCGACAATTGGAGGTGTACACCCCAGGACAGTGAAGAATAAAGAAGACGGAACAATGGATATTGATCTCATTGAAGCAGCGATCAGGGACCCTAAATTGGATATTTGTTACCCAGTTACTAGGCTTATCTGCTTGGAAAATACACATGTGAAGTGAGTTCTTATTTTTAACAAATGCGTTAAAAAGTTTTTTTTAACAAATGCATTTAAAAGTTCCCATAGATAAATATTCTATCTGAGACAGTGATCAAATTTGATTCTACCTTTTGCTATAAGTTGCCATTTCACACTCCATTGCGGTAAGTAGGAGAGAAAAGGGTAACAAATATGTTATGCTAGGGAGACAAGAAAGGAACAGACTACATACTAATATCCGTACAATTATGTTGTTAAAACTTGAATGTATTGTTCATCCAAAACTCCCTAACTGTCAAAAGGTAAGAGCAAGGGATAGGCTTGGTGGTTGAGCTGCTCCCTTACCCGGTGAACGACTTGCAGCTTCTCCTTAGCTTATCTCTTCCAGAGACTTCGGGAAAAGACGTCAAAGGTTGTTGCACGAGAAACCTAGAAGGAATGGAGCTGGGGATTTGGCTTGAGGGTTGGAAACTAAGTTATAACAGTATGGACTTCTGCTATTAAACGCTACCGAATATTTTCATAAAGAAGAATGTACTCATTTGAAGAATATGCATGTATATTATGTGGTTTTCTAGCCTATCTTCAATTGTTATCCTATGACTGTCTACTTGGTTTATTTTTTTAGTTAGAAGCTTGGATACGCTTAAGCCATCTTGGACTTGTTGAGTGAGGAAACGAAGAGGAAAATGAATTTATTTGCACTTGTCCACTTTTTTGTTAGTAATTAAACAGTGGCTAAGGAACTTTAGATTCTTTTTCATGAAGTATGGTTTGACATCTGAGTACTCACATTTTTCACTGCTCTGTTGCTCATTGTTTTGAATCAGTTGAAGAGAATAAAGAATTTCCTCACTCGTGATCATATATGTAAGTTTTTGTCTTTAGCTACTCAAGAGTAAAAGCACCACTATGTTGAACTGAATGTAAATCAGGTTGAACAGGTGACTGAAGATTCTACTTTGGAAGTGTGATATGATGCATTGGAAGTTTCCAGATACTACTGATTGATTTCTGGAAGGATTATCATACTGAAGTGAACTTCTGCATTTTACCAAAATTCAGTTGAATAAAAAAAATCTCCAAAATGAGTCAGAAATTTAAAAAAAAAAGAAGAAGAAGAAGAATTTTTTTGTTTGCTTGTTTTGGGTGGAGCAGTATACAAAGCATGTATTATGTTTCTGTGTTTAATCATTCTCCTTCTGATAGTATTCTGAACCGTTTAACGAAATATCTTTTAGGAGAAGGTAGTCGTAAGTGTAAGAAAAAGTATATTTGGATTTTAGAATTTGATTTAATAAAAGTCGTTCTCGTTATCTTTTGATAGTTATTTTTTATTTTTTGGTAAGGAAGGAGTATTTTACCATTTGATTGGCATTTCTTATATGTAATGCAATGCTTACAGATGGTATCTTAATGCAGCTGTGGAGGTAAATGCCTTTCTGTCGAGTATGTAGATAGAGTTGGGGACCTAGCAAAGAAGCACGGCCTGAAGCTTCACATCGATGGTGCCCGTATATGTAATGCATCAGTTGTGAGAAAATACTATCCAACAGTTTTTAGTTATTTATATCTAGTTTTTAATCTGCTGAAAAAGACATGTATTGTCGAGACAATGCTTGCCTATACAGTTTTCCCACATACTATGTAGTTAGATGTTGGTGATGTACATCGATGTCAGAAAAAGGCACTAACTGCTCAGTATATCCAAATCAAACTGTTGGAGCAATGAAAGGATGGGGCATATCTTCTGGATCACCTTTTACAGTCTTGTTTTCTTATTCTTTGATAATGAGTTATGCTACATAAACTGGGGTAGGGGTGTTGGATGCGGGTGAATATCTACAGTCCCTAAATCCTATTATTGAAGGGTACTTAGTTCGGCAAAAGATATCATTTTGGCATGTTTAATCTAATAATTGGTATAAACTGGTGCATCTAATGTTGTCAAAGTGGCTCTACTAATGTTACAGAAATGGCGAGACAATATGTAGGAACTATGATGGAGTTAAATAGCATTATCCTAGACGTGTGCGATGGGAAGTATCTGATACATACCCAACATCCTTATCTAGGTGTCAAGTGTCCACATGGGTACTTGATTTATTGAGGAAGAGTCGATGTAACATGGCGAATGAGAACTTAGCGAATGAGAAATAAAAAGGTTATCTTTAACACGTAACTAAACTTCATGCCCAATGCACTAGTTTCCTACCTCATCCATTTGTTCTTTGGGACCAAGGGGAGAGTTAGACTCATCCCCTGGACGGTTACTTTGGGTTGCACACTAATATACTGATAAAGGCTGTCATGCACGACTTCAGGAATTTTAACATGATTTTATTTGTTTTGAAAATTGGATTTTAACTTGATTAAACTCATTCTCAGGCACTTGGAGCTCCTGTTCATAGGCTTTTGCAGGCTGCTGATTCAGTTTCGGTACATGGTGCTTGGCATTTTAAGTAATCTTTCCTTGCTAGTTTCCTGGTATCGTGGTTGCAAATAATACTTCACTCCTTTTGGTTTGGTCTGTTTGTTCTAATTGTGTTGTATAGGTATGTCTATCAAAAGGTTTGGGTGCTCCAGTTGGAAGTGTCATTGTCGGTTCAAAAGCTTTTATTGCTAGGGTATTATTCTGACGTTTTCGCAACAAGAACGAACCCTATTTTCTCTAATCATAAATACTTGATACTAGCTCTTTTTTAATACTTGTTTGTAGGCAAGACTCTCAGGAAGACCTTGGGTGGTGGGATGAAACAAGTTGGTGTCCTATGTGCTGCTGCCTTGGTTGCAGTGCAACATAACGTTGGAAAGCTTGAGGGTGATCACAAGAAGGCTAAGTCTTTAGCTGGTAAATTACTCTACCCGTTCAACACCTTATCATACAAAACACCTATCTAACACCTTAGCAGTGCAAGATAATATCTGAAAGCTTGAGGTTGATCGTGCCCAATGCACGATAAACTATAAGCACAAAATATTTAGTTTCTAACTCTTAAGTATCTGCACGTAATATATGCAAAGGTGGTTTTTCAATTGGCATTTGAGCGGGAAACTCAAATACTACATATTACTCTATGTCGCTACTTATTTTTTAGCTGACGTCTCTGTTTCATGGTATTTTTGGATTTGGTTTTCTAGAAGGACTGAATGAAATCAAAGGACTTAAGGTGGATGTTTCTTCGGTGGAGACCAACATAGTAAGTAGCCTTTTTATGATAGCATAGACTCATATTTTTTGTATAGCCTATAAGACCAGCATTTTTTTTACTGCAATTTATGTTAGCTTGTTTGCCGCAACTTTTGTGAATTGGAACTACTTTTCGGCAAAAATTTTTTTAAATAAGCTGGGAAAAGCTGATAATCTGGATCTGCATTGTCGAAAAATCAGCTTTTACCACAAGCACCCACAGTATAGATAGTATTGTTTCCCTATTCATGTTTCCCCCCTCAATCTAGTCTGTTTTCAGAAAGTTACTTTCTTGCTTCTGTATCTGATAACAGTAACTATTTTAATTTGTTTTAACCGACAAAATTGGTGCTTACATTGACATACTGGATTAAGTTTGAATTCTATACGTAAATTTCTAGTGTAGCATAAGTTATATAGAGGAGCAGTTAGGCAGATCTTTTCGTTGGCAAGCCTCACAATGCAGCAGGTTTAGTGATCATCTCATCATCCCATTTGGCAGAAATTTTCATAGTAAGTGTTTACAGTAAGATTAGAAATGATAAGGAAAAAAAAATTCCCAAGAGAATAAGAGAGGAAGAGCAAGAACAGGTAGCACGTGTTAGTTTCGTTTCTTAGATAGTTGAATGACTGTTTTCAATTGCTTCCATAGTAAAGCTGTGCAGGTGCGGGTGAGGATGTTTTCTCACTGCGTCTGTTTCACTTTGTATCTATGCGTTTCATATAATGCTGCTCTCTCTCTCTCTCTCCCTTTAACCGAGAATCTTAACTCTCTCCATACTTGGAATACTCACAACTTCTAATTTGCACTTTCTGTACTCTTGAACAGATATTTTTTGATATTCTAGAGGGTGCAAATATCACAGTGCCAAAACTCTGTAAGAATTTGGAAGAACATGGCGTACTTGTCTTGCCAGAGAGCTCATCTAGGTATGTTTTCAACCCTTGGCAATTTGTAATGCCCATGAAATTTGTTAGTTTTACTGCTTTCTTTTTATCTAGTCCTGCTTTCTCACCATCATTCTTTAGCCAACACTGCTTATTTGAGTTTGTATGTGACTTGAAGTACGATAATATACCCCGTAAAATCTTTTGCAATGCATTTTTCTGGTTATATAATTGCAGATAATAGAATAAATAATAAGTTTAACCCAAGAAATACTTTCTCAACTCTAGTGTTGATTGGTTATGTGTCAGACTTACTGATATTCATTGCACTTAACCCGAGTCAGCTGATAAGACAAATCTTCTGATAGCGCAACGTATCATCTTATTGGTATGTACCCATATGGACATATATGAAGATGATAAAGTGTGAAAACATACCCTTTTCTTCTTTGAATTCAGAACTTAACCAACTTATTTGGGACGAGTAATCAAATAACATCCGAGTCTGAAGTAGTTGGTTTATTTAATTGTTTCACTAGTAAATGTACTTTGAAGTGAGAACTTGAACTCTTTCCTTGGATCCGTTGCATGTTGCTATGAAACATTTGGGAAGTTTCAGGGGAAACAAGAGTGAAGTAATGGAGAAACATATTGCTATAGCTCGTAGTTGTCGTGATGGTGGAGGTGTAATGGTGTTGGCAAAAAAGTACGTTTTTTTTTGAACTCCCATTTGCAGAGGTTAGTCATTATTTGAGTTTTTCAGACACTAAAATAGCTCCTCAAGCTAAAAACAGACGACAACATTAGGGGGTCGTGAAGTTGTGAAGAGATGGACTATAAACCTCAATGGAGACAACATCAAGCTTCTTCTGGTCCTCCCCTTGGATATTGACAGCACCCTGTACTCCAGTCAAGTCAGAAATGCTAGCCCTTTGCACCAACGAACCAATCTGTTTACAAGCCATTGAAATGCTCGACAACACTACTCTCAGCTCTGCATCTATAACCCCCTTCTGTTCTTGCTTCAACAGCCAACCTGTTAGTGTCTGAATCTCAAACTTACCCCTTTTCTTCGTCTCTGCCTCCGAGGCCATCCCCACTGCCATGCACCGGACAACACCGGCAGCTGCTGCCACTTGCCGCCTCCTGCTGCCGCCGGTGCTCCACGTCACAGGAGATGATGCTTGATGACGTGGGGAAGATTTGGAAAAATGCATCTTTCCTCAATTTCAATAAATGATTTTTCTTGGAAAATATATTACTACTTTGATGCCCATTGTTTAGCTGTTTCTAAACTAGAATGTCGATTTACAGCTCAGTTGTCTTGTGTGCCATTTTAGTTTGACAAAACTTGTTCATGAGCCTATCTTGATATCTTCTATACAAACTAGTTGAATTATGAATTGCTGTTTCCTTGGTAGCTTTGAGCCAGCTTTTCTTCCTAAGTTCCCGGCTGACATTTCTTTTCTAGGATTTTACTGAGAGTGGGAGTTCTGAATTGGTATCTACCCGATTTGGTTTTTGACATTTCTGGATGCAAAATAATTTTACTTTTCTCAAAATTCCAAAATTTGGCAAGAAACATTCATCTCCTTTTCCCCTTTTCTTTTTTCCAGACCCAACTGTTCAATAATGTTGAATTGTCTTCAGTATTTGCATTTTCTTTTGTGGTATTATCCTTGAACATACAGGTATATTAAAACGGTAGAATTCTTGCCACCCTTTCCTCTGATTTCTTTGTGTCGGCGAATTTTTCGATAATTAAGGAAGCCTATTCTCTAATCTCTATGATGTATGCCTTAATTAATTTAGATACGCCCTCCAAGCAAGTTCAGTTTTCTTTGGTAAATAACCTTGTGATGCATATGTAGAGAATGGGGTTCAGTGGTATCCAGTTGCAGGATAGATACCTCGGTTGTTAAGGGAAAACGCCAGAGGCGTTTTTTAGTTGGTCACTTTGTCTTGAATGTTGGGTTACAAAGTGATTCATGTGATTGGCATCATAGCATGACATTTGATACCGTATAAAGAGACGGTTTCTTGGATCTTGGTTCGGTTGATTTCTTCCAAAATTTTGAGAATGCTAGAACACGGATATAATTACCGAAAGCAGATGTTGGATGTGTACTTTATTTATGTTTTGATG
This sequence comes from Rhododendron ovatum, assembly GCA_019656835.1. NCBI lineage: Eukaryota > Viridiplantae > Streptophyta > Magnoliopsida > Ericales > Ericaceae > Rhododendron > Rhododendron ovatum. Next base: position 29,019,799 of record CM033801.1, on the reverse strand, counting down.
CAGTCGTTACATGGTTGTAGGATCAGGTTAGCCGTTTACTACCAAATTTCAGAGACAGATGTGCAATACACCTTGTCCTGCATTCGGGTAATGGATTATGAAGCCAATTTCTATCCTGGGCCTATTGGAATAAATTTGCTCTTTAAAACTGCCACTCAAGTTCCTTTCATTCTAATATTTCAGAAAGCTGTAATTGGAGTCCCAGATGAAAACGGTGGCAAATGAGATAGATAACCATCACATCGTTTCCGTCTCTGGCTGTCGTTCAAGTTCTAGTGACGTTCTTCGTTACATGGGTGAAGCTCTGCGACGATGTTCTATAGTTAAATAATGGGTTATTCCGATGTCTATCTAAAAGTTGAGCATGCATAATGGGAAACATCCTTGAAAACTTTTTCGTACCGTTAGTGTACATATCTTTAGGAAGTACGCCGTATATAATCTTGAAACAGCTTTGGATTGCGAAAATATTGAATTTGTACCCCTCGTGCGCGTGAAATGCCAAAATTATTATCTTCCATGGCCGAATTCGAGATCTTTCTTCTTCAAGAGTGCATGTAGCAATGGCGATATTGATGTCTTTCCACCACCATTTCTAAAGTCCTTTAAGTACCATGATATACGTGATGCAAGGGAGGGTTTAAAGATGATGAGGTACGCATCAGACCCTCGCAAATCCCAGAGTCTGGTAAACCCGTTCGTTGGATTTTGGAATGCCAATGTTACAAACAGGTGATAGTTGATACTGCTAGTACCCTATATGTTTCTTGTTTACAAGCAGTTCTTGTCAAATGTGCAAGTTCCTTCCCTGAGTTATCAGAAAGTTGTGATTTTTCAAGGAGTTCGGCTGAGTTCACTCACAATGCATGGGGGATGTGAGGAAGCTTTAGATTCTCGTCATTTCCCTATTGCTGTATCGTTTTTTTTTTTTTTTTGACGGTCAGGCTGTTCGGTCTAGCTTACGTGCACCTCGACTACTCTTCTCTCTGGTCCGGTCAAAGGCAGACCATCCACACGGGATTAGGGGATTCACAAGAAATTGCTTTCTCGCGGCTTGAACCTAAGAATTGAACCATGCTCAACTGGGGCTAATCGATGGACGATGGTACCAGTTAGTTTTTTTATTTTTTTTTATTTTAGCATTTGGGTAATTTTGTCTTGTAAAAATGTCGATTTGAACCAAAACATTACCAAGAGATTGGTAGAAGATCAATTGGTGTGCAGATCCTTGATTTCTTTGCTATGTGTATCATGCATTGGTAGATGATTGAAGTTTATCGGGTTGTTTGCGACGAAAAATTATTCAATCCCCTTGGTCCACTATCACATGGTGTCCTAAGTCTCTTCTTCATCACACATTGTGATGGGACCTAAAACAAAGTGTATGGGATACCATTGTATTGTGTGGTGGAGAAAAGACTTGAGATAGTGCCTCAAGGGCATTGAATAATTACTCGATCAGTATCGACGGTCATAAGAAAGTTAAGGAAGCAATGTGTTTGGTTCGTCTTTTTGAACTTTTATTTCAGAAAGTTAATTTTGAATGCAAACTTTTTGTAAAGCAAGGGGATCAAAAAATAGTGGATCCCTTGAAAAGTAAGAGGGTCTCTCTCTCTCTCTCTCTCTCTCTCTCTCTCTCTCCCAAATTAGTCCAAAGCTGTTTACTTTAAAAAAGTGAGGTTGGAAGATCAGAACAAACTTTTGAAAACTTAAGGTTACCCGTGAGTAATTGAATAGATTTTTTAAAACTTGTGGCAACTCGTGAGTAATTGGAGTGAGTTTTTTTTTTCCTTCTGATGAGAGAGTCAAGGAGACCCACTCAAGGCCCCACCCATCTTTGAGATTTCGCATCCGCTCATCTGTTTTTACATTTTAACTCAAAATTTTCACTCCAAAATTATCAGCCAAACACAGTGGTTCAACACTACTACACCCACAGAACTAAAGTCGGTGAACTCCCACCGAATGGTGGGTCCCAACTCTTAAAAAAGAAAAAGAAAGAAGAAGCGAGAAAACACTATGACCCAAACGATTCAAAAATGCAAGCGATCTTCTTCTTCTGCTTCCATAAGAGCAGCCCTATTGTAATAAGCAAATTAGTATGGATAAGCAAACTTAACGACAATGCTAAAAAAACACCTCACATTATAATAAACAAAGTTACAAGTCTTTTAGCAAATAATCAAATTCCATTTATTCCATAACCAAACTTAGCAACTTTTACCAATAACCAAAACTCAATAACCAAACCCAATAACTAAACTCAAAACTAAAAAACACCCCACATTAGAATCGTCTCATCGAGACGAATAATTTGGTGTGGTGTGGTCGGGTGCGGGATTGGAACTCGTTTACAATTGGACATAGGTGCATTGCGTATTGTAGGGGGTTTTTTCATAGGGATGCAAAAATAACCAATGTGGAGGTAAAATTTGTTAAGTTTGATTATGAACTAAATAGATAATCAAATGCTAATGTGGCATATTTTGGTTATTGATTTTGATTATTCCCATTGCGGATGCTCTAAGGACCAAAAGAGAGAGGGGGACGGAATCGCACCTATCCACCTCCTACACCGACGACCTCCATCACCACCTTTGACCGCCACGTCAGCAGCTCCCCCTCCGGTGGGTGTTCACCGACTTTAGATCGGTGGACGTAGCGTTATTGAACCCTATATTCAAATTGTATCCCCATCCATATTCGCCTTATCGATCTCCTGTTATTATCTCCTCTAAAATTTTGACCTCTAAAACAAATTGACCGTTGCTTAATTGCAAAAACACCCCCTAAACTATCGTGTTTTAGCAAGTTCACCCCCTTAAGTTTAAATTTGAGCAACTTCACCCCCCAAACTACCAAATTCGAGCAACTTCACCCCCTCCCCCATTTTCCGTCCATTTCTGTTATAAATTTGGATGGAAAGTTTCAAAATTGGGTACCAGTACCACCTAAAATTCGGTACCAGTACCAAATTTGGACAGAAAATTGGTACCAGTACCACCTAAAATTCGGTACCAGTACCAAATGTGGAAACTTTCCATCCAAATTTATAACATAAATGGACGGAAATGGGGAAGGGGGTGAAGTTGCTCGAATTTGGTAGTTTGGGGGGTGAAGTTGCTCGAATTTAAACTTAAGGGGGTGAACTTGCCAAAACGCGATAGTTTAGGGGGTGTTCTTGCAATTAAGCCTTTAGGTAAAGACCCATTACGGCTTAATTGGCAGGCGGATAAAGTTTTGGAATAAGAGGGTGGAAATGTTAGTAACTAGGGGTTTGTTTAGTAGTTGAAATGGATGGATAAGAGTGGATTGACAAAATAAAAATAGTATAAATCTTATCCACCACCACCAATTGTGAGCTCCATCATGCGTATATTGTAATAATTTGAACCGTTTATCTTGTAGAACTCGCAAAGTAATATATGTTCACACAAAAAATTAGTTTTATCGGATATGAATAGGTATATAAAAAATTGAAGTTTGGTTAAAAACCGACAGTAGATAAGTTTAAAGTTAAACTATCAATAGCTGTCTATTTTATAAACTAAAATTTAATTTTCGATATACCTATCAATATCCGATAAACTTGATTTTTTGTGTGAATATACTATTACTATGCGCGCCCTACAAGATAAATGGTTCAAATTACTAAAAAAAGGCACTATGGGGCCCGCAATGTGTGGTGGGGTTTTCCACCGAAGGTGGAAAAATTTTTAACTCATGAAAACAACTTATGATTTTACTTAATAGCCCCTCGTCTTAAGAATTAAAAAATGGGTTTGGAGAGGTTCAAGGGGCACACAAGTAATTACGTCCCCTCGAATAAGCCTACGTGGCAGTGGGCCCAGTGGGGTATGTTTTGCTAAAGGAGAATGATACCCCCACCGCGGTTCCCCCGTCGAACCGCCCATCGCACGCACCCGGGCCCACTCCGGCCACCGAACGGCCGATCCGATCCGTCCAAAAATTCTAAAAAAAAAACCAAGTAGGTCCACGCGAAAATCAACGGCATCCGACATGTGTAAGTACTCGAACCAATCTTCCACCTTTTAACGGCTCGGATCTCTGATTTTTAGAAGTTCGGATCGACCACTTACACATGTCGGATGCTGTTGATTTTCACGTTGACCCACTTGGTTTTTTTTTTTTAGAATTTTTGGACGGATCGGATCGGCTTCCAGTGGCCGGAGTGGGCCCAGCGTGCGTGCGGTGGGCGGTTCGGTGGGGGAACCGCGGTGGGGCTATCATTCTCCTTTGCTAAAAGACTTTGTCTCATATTAGTAGTCTTGGGCCCCGTTCCAGAACATCTTCTTAAAAAATAAGTACTTATTTCACATTTTCAAATTCAAAAATAATGTAAATGAAAAATAATTTTTCAATTTTTTTTTGCATCGTATTAAAAATCTCAATGAGATCTATCAAACAAGATCCATATTAATAGGAAAATAATTTGCGTAAACACATGATTTTTGAGCTTGAAATTACCTTCTTAAAAAATAAGTACTTATTTTCCTTTCCGGAACGGAGCCTTGGTGCCAAGGAGAACCAAACACCATGTAGAATAGACCGGATGGCTGTTTTGGCTAAATAATTTGGAAGAATTATTATTTTTATCTTAATTTAATTTTTTTTGTATGTATTAATTTTGTGTTAATTTTTATGAATTATTGATTAGACATGATAACAAAATAAAAAAAAGTAGAAATTTACATTTAAAACTAACTATTTTTTTACTAATAAAATATTTGGTATACACCATAGTTTTATCAAAAAGAATACGAGGTATTTACATTCACGTACATACACCACGTACATACATATTTTGGGACGGTTTTATGTTCTAAAAATGATTTGATCTATTCATTTTGTTTAATATAGTTTGATTAGATTGGTTAGGGTCTAAGGGGTTGTTTGGTTAAATAAGCCAATTGATTTTTTTTTTTGTTGTTATGCAATTTTTTTTTGCATTTGTTAATTTTTTGAGGATTATTACATCGTCATGACAGGAGGAATCTAAAAAGTAAAAAGTTATGCTCAAAATTCAATTTTTTAAAATAAAAATGAAATAAAGATAAAAAATAAGTCAATTAACTGATTTAGCCGAACAATCTCTAATTCTAATTCGATGTAAAAAAAAAGAGAAGTGTTACAATACACACTCCTTATTGAAACACACCAAAATGTTATGATTACCAAAATGTTATGAATCTATTGTTAAAAAGTTACGAATCATATTGATAAAAAGTTATAAATTTTTAGTATAAAAAGTTATGATACGAAATAAAATGTTATGAATAATCAGTCCAAGTAATTTTTTATGAGGTGACACAATATAAACCACACAATAGATACATATAGTATACACCTTGAAGGGGGTGTGTATTGAAGACTTTCAAAAAAAAAACTATCCTAATAAGTTTTTTTTACACTCTCTCTCTCTCTCTCTTTATTTGCTTTCACTCCAACAGCTCTAGGGTTTACCATCTCTCTCTCTCTCAATCAAAACCATGACTCTGTACCGCCTCATTCTCCGCTCCTTCCGTCGATCATCCTCTATCTCTTCCGCCACCGCCACCGCCGCATCCCAAACCCTCTCTCTCCCTTCCCTAACCCACACCCGCTCCTTCGCCTTCTCCTCCGCCGAAGAAGCCGCCGCCGAGCGTCGCCGCCGCAAACGCGCCCTCCGCATCGAACCCCCTCTCCACGCCCTCCGCCGTGACCCCTCCGCCCCCCGGCCTCCTCCCGATCCCAACGCCCCCCGCCTCCCCGACGCCACCTCCGCCCTCGTCGGCAAGCGTCTCAACCTCCACAACCGCGTCCAGTCCCTGATCCGTGCCGGAGACCTTGACAACGCCTCCATCGTCGCCCGCCAGTCTGTCTTCTCCAACTGCCGCCCCACCGTCTTCACCTGCAACGCCATCATGGCCTCCATGTACCGCGCCGGACGGTATGACGACGCCGTCGCCCTCTTTCAGTTCTTCTATAATCAATCTAACATTGTGCCTAACGTGGTGTCCTATAATGTGCTCATAAATACTCATTGTGATGCTGGCCGTGTTGATGAGGGTTTGAATGTTTACAGACATATTATAGCTAATGCCCCATTTGGTCCGTCTCATGTGACGTATCGGCATTTAACGAAAGGGTTAGTTGACGCGGGTAGGATAGGTGAGGCCGTGGATTTACTTAGGGAAATGTTGAACAAGGGGCACGGGGCGGATTCACAAGTTTACAATAATTTGATTCTAGGGTTTTTGAATTTGGGGAATTTGGATAAGGCCAATGAGCTTTTCGACGAGCTGAAAGAGAGGTGTTTGGTGTACGATGGGATTGTGAATGCGACATTTATGGATTGGTTTTTTAGTCAAGGGAGGGAGAAGGAGGCTATGGAATCATTCAAGTCGTTGCTCGACAAACAATTCAGGATGATTCCCGCCACTTGCAATGTGCTTGTGGAGACGTTGCTTAAGCACGGGAAGAAAACGGAGGCTTGGGCGTTGTTTGAAACCATGTTGGACACTCACACCCCGCCCACTTTCCAAGGGGTGAATTCGGATGCTTTTAACATAATGGTTAACGAGTGTTTCAAGTTGGGGCAAATCTCTGAGGCATTTGACGTGTTTAAGAAAGTGGGGAAGAAGCCTGGGTCGAAGCCATTCGCCATGGATGTGGCGGGGTACAATAACATTATCACTAGGTATTGTGAGCTTGAGATGATGGAGGATGCAGAGAAGATGTTTATTGAATTGACGTCCAAGTCGTTGTGCCCGGATGTGAACACATACAGAACCCTAATCGATGCTTATTTTAAGGTGGGGAAGGTTGATGATGCATTGCAGAACTATACCAAGATGGTTGAGTCCGGTTTGAGAGTGATTCCGGAATATGCCAATAGATGGTTTAGTGCATTGATTGAGAACGGTAAAGTTTTTGACTGTGCTCCGATTTTGACAAAAATGTGTGAAAGAGATCCAAAACCAGATGCAGTGAGCTATGACATGGTGATTAAAGGGCTTTGTAAGGAAGGTAACTTTGACTTGAGTATTGATTTAGTGGGTCAGATGTTGAGGTATGGTGTTGGTGTTGCTCCTAGATTGAGGGAATTTTTGAACGATGCATTTGGGAAAGTGGGAAGAGGTCAGGAGATTGAGAGGCTTTTAGCAATGAGGGAACTGAGTTATGGTGGATATTGGAGGCCGCCAGGACCAGATACAGTGGGACCCCCTCGAATGCCAGGACCTGTATCAGTTTAATTTGAGGTACAATATCACCATTTTAAAGAATGAGAACGGGAGCAAAGAGTCCTATGGGAGGATTATGTGACCCTAGGGTCAGATTACTTTCATGTCGGTGTCGGTTATAGTTTTTACTTTGAAGAAATATCGTGACATGGTTGTTCTGAGTCCGTGTGAGTGAGGATAGTAAAAGTTTGAATGAACAATATTTTCGTTCCTAAAAGGGCGGCATCATGGTTCTATTCACGCGCAGAGTTATAATCAGAGAAAGGGAAAAATTGGTCTCTGCGTTTATTTTCTTTTTTGGGTCACTGCACATATTTATGGATTCATTCACATTCGGATTGTGCCGTAGAGATATTGAGGCTCTAAAGTCACTTTGCTCTAAAAAATGACGAGAGCGTAAGGGATATTGAAAGTTTGAATTGGGTTAGAGGGCTTTGAATGAGTTAGGGCTTCAGGGTATGGATGGTTGTGATCTAAGTCATGCACGGTCCATATCTAAAAGTTCATTTGACGTTATACATGTTTGGTTGGGTTCGGTTTTGAATGTTTCGCAACCCCCCAAAATCGATACCAAACCAAAATATGTTCAATTTTTCAGAAAAATAAAACCAACCTGAATTGACTAATGTACAAAAACTGAATCAAACCAAAATTTTCCGTCGGTTTTGTCAGGCCATTTGGTTTGTAGGTTAAACTTTCAGTCTCCACCCTTGCAGAGGACTTAGCTCCCTTTTATAGATGACTGGTGCAATAAAACTATGGGTACACCATTTGGTGTACACCACATTGTGGGGGACACATCTCGGGATCCCACACAAATGGTCGGAGCTGCTCAATATGTTTAACATGTTTTAAGGATCCCTATAAAAAATCATCTGTGTTGTTTGTTTTGGAAAACATTGCGAATTCATGCGAGTTTACCCCATCATGATCATTGCTGAGTTGGCAATAAAATGCATTGGAAAGCTACATTAGCAGATGCCCCAATTAAATGGAGCAGCCAACTGAGAAGCAAATGGCAAGAAAAAGCGACAGAGATTATAAACAAGCCCTGTGGACAAGTATTGTCAGCCAAGCTTCTATCAGGTTTCAGCGTCGGTGATTTTTCAACACAAAGGGAATTCTGTTCTAGGCATCAGTGAGAAAGTTACAAAGTCCATGATCTCCTACCGCTTCATTCTCTGTCAGTTGAGTTCTTCAACCACATTATACTGCCAGGGAGCTTCAACCACATTATACTGCTAGGGAGCTTCAACCACATTATACTGCTAGGGAGCTGAAGGAAAACTTGTTCAAGTGTATCATCCATCACAGTCGGGCAGATATAAGTAAGGAAATTATTGGAATTATGTTTTTTTAACCGAGAAAATAAGTAATATATATAAAATTACCCAAATCATAGCAAGACTGGCGCCTTGTACCAGTGGTAAGGGCGTGGGCTTCTATGCCATAGGTTGCAGGTTCAAACCCTTCCAGCTTCCTCCGACTTTTCTTTTTATTGATGATGCTCAAACTGCTAGAAACCAAAAAATTTCTCCTAGTTTGCAGCTAACAGGAGTTGAACCAAGTCCATCAGTCGCTTATATCATAGTAGTACCACAATGCCAACAAATAGCTTTCTTTTATAGTTACACAAATGTAATAAAGCATTATTCTGTTTATTTTTTTCTTAACGTTCTTCACTATCTTTTGTTTGATCAAAGCTATGATTGAAAGGTGACCTCTCTGTATACAATTCCTGGATCCACCACTGATCAGTCACTGGTTTGGGTGTGCTTGGGCCTAGCGTTGTGAGTAGCCTATGTCTTGATTTAGCCTATTCTATTCAGCCGTGCAAAGTTGAACTGAAAGCTGTGGGTGCCTGTTTTCTGGGACTGGGATTTATGCCTCTGGTTTCATCAGAAAAGACTTGTTCACAGGGTGGAGAACCGACCCAGATTTTGGCAGAAAAGGTTGGAAAAGCAGTCCAACACTTCTTGGGAAAATTGGGCTTGCCGTATTCCCACGCCAACACATCGAACCGGGAGCATTTTCTCAAAATCTGCATCCCATCTCCACCATTTGAGTGCAGAAGAAGAAGCCAATCTCATTCCAGTCTAACTGCTATTTCAGGATCCAGGGATATACTTGGTACAGATAGCGAAAGGTAGGTTTTCACAGGAATATTTGGTAATCCCATCTTTATAGGTTTTCCTGGTTACACATTACTGGATCCGAAAATTTCTATTAGACCCATGATTTTGATTTCTTTTCTTTTCATAAAGGGGCAATCGGACCACAGAAGTATATACATTCCCGTACTATGTGCTTATATATGGTCACAGATCATGGAAAGGTTCACTCAACTGTGCTGGTTTTTATATCCTTCGTGGCAAATGTCTTCTCAAGGCTACTATTCAAAGAAAATTATCATGTCTAAAGTGCCAACAAAAGAAATTGCTTGATTTTGTCAAATCAACATATCCAACGGGGACGGTTGGCTCTTATTGTCGTGTAACCGTACGTCAGTACAGTGATGTTTTGACTTCTGAGTACAATTCTTATGGACATGAAGTTTATAATCTTGTGGGTAGGTTGGATTGATATTAGGATAGCATAGATTCTTGTAACATATTGCTAGAATCACCTTCCCCTATTTGAACCCAACGGTCCATTCCGATCTCGTATCTGAATTTCAGAGTAAAATACCACACCAATTTATTTGAAATTATAGATATCGGTATCTTATTAGGCATTTTTAACAATAGAGAAGGATTGCCAGCGTTAAATCTAGCTCTAACCAAGTCATCCTTCATCAAATTGAAAACCAAATTTTACCCATTCCAAAAAAGAGAACTAGCACAACCATGGTCACAAGAAAAATGAAATGCCTTCATACATATATGTACACTGCCAGGGCAACAAACAAACGCACCCTTTTATTCAAGAATCGATTTTAGGCCGAAGCTCAATGCCTTCAACAAATAAGTCATATGTCCGGTAATCTCCCTCGAACCCCATCAACCGGATCTCTACTTCACCAGTATTTCCTTGACCATTGAAAAACTCTCCCAGTTCAGTCTCCATCCACTTATCCATTCTTTGCTGTGCAAATTGTCCGCCAGAACCAGAACTAAATCGTCGAATTGCCAAAGAAACAATGTTGGTGATCTCATCACCATCTCTGTCTCCACTTCCATCTCCTCTTTCCCCTTCAAATCTTACGGATGCCTTTGCTGGGAGACCCTTATATCCATACTTTAGCGGCCCCAAATCGAACAGAAGGTACACTACATAAGTTGTTTTTGGGGACAACAATTGAGCCTCTATTTTACCTGAAATATCAAAACAAGGCGCCGCACGAAGATTGGCCTGCTCCCAGAATCTGCATGTGATAAAGATATGCACATAAGACTTAAATACACCCAAAAACAAAGATGACTATCGAATGTGTGATGAATCAGATTGTTTGCATAAGTAGTTTACATATGGAGAATGAAAAGCCAATTATCAAAATGAGATCATAGTGGGCCCCATTTCTCCGAGAGAATTTTGGAGAGAGAGAGAGAGAGAGAGAGAGAGAGAGAGAGAGAGACCTTGACTGTGGCAAATGCCTCCATGTCCAATTAACTGGAAACCTTCCGCATTCAATTGCAAGCTCCCGGGCTCCTAGCATGAAACACTTTTTCCCGCTAGCTTTATCTAAAGAGAAGCTCTGGTTGACAAAAAGTAAGGATATAGCGTTACGAAGAGCCTCTCCCCTCACTTGTAATATTTATTGGTATCAATGAAATGTTACTTTCTTTGCTGATAGAAAAAGAAGAAAAGAGCAAAGAGTCTAAAAGAACACAAACATTATACACACTTGGACACACATTCATACCCATGTTCCCCCCTCCTACACCACCGTATGGTTTAAGTAGTAACACCGTGTGGTGTTTAGGTCTAGTTTTGGGCTTTGTGGGCGTTTTGGGCTTCTTGGGTGTGCCATCAAGCATAGGTTAGCAACTTCTCAATCACTGTTTTTTTCGGAACTACTCGCATTCGTTTCTCCCCATGTTGCAAGCATTGCTATTCTTTTTGCCTCCATATGGGTTAGTGTGCATGCAAGTGTGTAATGTGTTTGCGGTTGTAGCAAAGTTAAGGAAGAAAACTATTGGAAAGGGTATATTGCAAGTAGAGATAGCAAATGCGCAGAGTGATATGGGTCGTGAGTTAGTTATGGGCGGATTGAATACGGGTCCATTATACACATGAACCCGTTTGGCATTTTGAATCAGTATTTTTCTAATCAGTAATCAAGCGGATGTCTATTTTATGAAACAATCTGAACTTTTCAATATTCACGGCTGCTTCACGAAATTGTAATGCTATGTTTGGTTGCACATTGTACAGTATTTTTGGAAGATTGGTTTCAAAACCGGGGAAAAAACCCCCTTTGTTTCATGTCTTTGTTGCATATTTTCTGAAAACTTCCCAGAAACAGAATTGGAACAGGGTTTACCGAACGGGTACCACGTAGGACATACCCGCTCAGCACTGAAAAATTGGGTTACAGGGCTTGAATAGCGTTGCGGATAGTGTTTTCTCATTTGATCTCTTTTATTGATGGTCAGTGTCTTGCTAAACAACTTGTTCTATAAATCCTATAGTCATTTCACGCACTTACGAGTGGGTAAGGTGGCCCCGAGAGTTGTTGGCAATGAGAATTAAACTGAAATCTTAGAATGGAGCAAACACCTAGGCCAACCCCTTGGGACTATAGGGATTAGTCTGAAGTGCACGCAAACACAAATTGACCCGGAACACCCTGCATTTAAAAAAAAAAAAACTTGTTCTACTAATGTAGTATCTTCCACTAATAGGAAGTTTTCTTCTTCCTTAGATACCTCATTTTAACCCACTTAAATCCCATCTAAACCCATTCATAAAGGGGTTGCGGGTTGGTACAACAAACCCCACCCCAATTACAACTTCACTAACTAAATGAACGGATTCGGACGGATTATAAGTAGACGAACATGATTTGTTAATTGGGTTGGGTGAAGATTGTCACCAGGGATGGAACTGTGTGGGGTGGGGGGGCATGCCACCCCCACTCATCCCAATAACTTAATTTCAAATCATGTAAATACCAACTCGATGGCTTTTATTTAAAGAAAAAATAAGAGAGTAGGTGGAAACCTTAATTATTTTTATAACAGACAGAAAGCAAGGCTCAAGGCAACAACATGAGGAGACTTTTATTGAACAATGTCACTTCCTGATTCAAATCCTGGCTCCGCCACTAATTGTCACCTCTAATTGTAAGAATGCATTAAGAAATGAAGACCTTATTACAAATGTACAAGTGTTATATTCTAACCATGCGTATGCAATGCGAATTTTGATTCAATAGTGAGCAAAATCCATACGATCATAGCAAAAAGTAGAGACACAAAGTCTTACAATTTGATTTGAAAAATAAAGACGCAAAAATTTAAAAAAAAGACTATATCCAAGTATCCAACTGAAGGCACAAACAAGATTTGGGTCCACTTAGATGATCGAACTCATTTATGTTGTAAACCTCGTCAAATATAACAAACACGTAAAAAGTCATATATCGATCAATATCTAATCGGAGCACATTTATTTTGGAAAGAAGAAAGGGTTCTTCAAGATGTAATTAACTAACGTACCCCATTTTTTTTTTTTCCAAAATAAATGTGCTCCGATCACACATGGATCCATATTGGATTGTTTTGACGCAGTTGTTCAACTCTACAAGCTCTATAAATGAACAAATCTGATCATCAAATTGGACCCAAAATCAGAATCGAAAAGGGCTGGAGCCAAACTGCCTCAATAAGAAGGGAAACAAAAAAAAAACCCCCAAATTATCTGGGTCAATTTCATGCGCAAGAATTCTTGTGAATCATTTTTATAGGAGATATGGCATTACCAAGTGTATCCATATGGGGCCATGTCCATAACTATCGTCTGCTTCTATATTCATACTCCCTCTCTCTCACTTTGTTTGCTCGCCATTCCATTTTGAGACATCCCAAAATATCCACCGTCTTTAAAAAAAAATCAACGAAAAGCGGGTGCAAACAAAATGATTCCAAAATCTAATCAAATTTTCCAACGAGAGCCATTAAAAAGTTGAATTTTCCGTACACATCAAACAAAATGGGACGGAAGGAGTAGCACATAAGAATCATCATATAAGATTGATGCGATCCGGTTACCAGTTTACCACCGTCGAGGAGAACGAAACCGTCAGCCAGGAGAAAGTAGAGTTGTTTCTTGGTGGAGAAGGCCACGGGGTACACCGACCTCGATATGATCTTCCGATGATCGGACGGCAAAAACCTGTCCCATACGCTGTCGGAATCGACGACCGATTTGAATCCCCTCGAGATGGCCGAAAACCGGCACACATCACGAGGGGATGTTCGGGAGAGAATTTCTATGATCACCAGGCTTTCCGGCAAGGCCGAGAAACGATCCCTTCCCAACTCCGCCATCGTTTTCCCTCTCCTTCTCTCGCACTCTTCACTCTGGCTTTTGGGTAAACACAAATGAGATCCCATCATATTCAGAAGATGTTTGATTATACTTCTGTTCATATAGTAAAGATAAGTATAGCGTCAAAGGTTGGCCAAGTGGGCTAGGAGATAGTTCCATCTTATGGTTTTAGATTTAATTTTCCTCGCCAACTTTTAGGGCCATCACATCCGATGTGTAAGCGTGTAAAAAGACCGTGAAAAGGACTGTAGAGATTAATTTGATATGAGCGCAAATTGACTCGAAACATTGCGCATTAAAAAAAAAAAAAAAAGATTAGTCAAAAGTTCGAGGGAATTTTCAATTGCAAAGCTGTTGCGCGGTCACGTGCAGGAAACTAACGAGGACGACATATTGGAATCCCACGATGGTGACACCACACCACCCTAAAGACCATAAAGACCATAATTCTATGGGGCCGATAAATGATTTAAGTCGTTTGTTAGAAGTACATGGTTCCTATGTCCTAATTTGTTAGGTCTATTTTTAGTTTTATGTAATTTAAGGAAAGATCGTAATTATATTGATTTTGTGTCAATTTTACCATTTTACTTTACTTTTCTTTCAAATCAAGTTTAAAATTTGAATTTGGGAGGAAGAAATGAGAGGTAAAATGGTACTATAGACATCCAAAATTGAAAAGTTTTGAAAAAAACACAGCATTTTGGGACGTTTCAGAAAGGAATAAGGGCACATCAAAGTGGGACGGAAGGAGTAATAATTTTTCAGATGCCTGCGTGCGCATTCTCTTGAACTTAACATAAAGTCAACTTAAATTTGCGAGTTTTGTTTCTATTTGAATTTTTTTTCCATTTGTTAGTTCTGCGCCAAATTTTTGTGGGTTATTGATTCTTCTCGATGAAAGAAATCAGAAAAGTAAAAAAATTGTACTTTTACTCAAGTATTTTGAGAAATAACCATCACTTTTTTTGCTAAAAAATGGTTATTTCTCAAAATATTTGGGTAAAAGTAAAAATATTTACTTTTTCGTTTCCTCTCGTCGAGATGAATCAATAATCCTAAAAAGTGTGGCGCAAAACTAACAAATACGAAAAAAATTCAAATAAGGACAAAATTTCCAAATTTAAGTTAAGTTCAAGAGAATGTAGGCTAATCGGATAGTGTAGGTTGTTGATCCAATTTTCAAAATTTATTTAAATTTAGGATCTTAAATTTTGAATGAAAAATTGAATGAATTACTTACAGTTATTCGAATGAATTGAATTTTACAAAAGCCACTCTAAAAATTATTATGAAAGTAGTGCATTCCCCATCAGTACCCATAGTTCTGTTCACCTAAAAAAACCCTACCATTTACTAGGGTTTCTTCTCTTCTTCGAGGAGCCTCTAGTGACCTCCCTCACTGCAGGGTTGTTGCCCCCTCCAAAAATGACCTAGTTTTGCTAAATAGCCCGACTCACTGCACGGAGTTTGTGCACATATTTTGTCCATAGATCGCGGTGTGAGCCCACTACGGGTTTCATAAATACGATCCGGCCCGTCCATTAAATGTAAAATATTTTTTGAGAGTAGGCGAAAAATTGGCTTAATCCGATACTTATATGTGCTTAATCTAATCATTTAACTTTTTATTATCCACGAAAAATGTTTTACAAAAAATAATTCAAGAACAAATATAGACTTTTTGAATTACATTTGTCTTTATTCAAAATAATAATAATAATTTTTTTTTTTTTTTGTGATTCTTTCTATTGGGATGAACTAACAATCCAAAAAATATTTTGAAGCAAAACTAACAAATACAAAAAAATTGATAAAGACAAAAAATAAAATTTCTGACTTAATTATTAAGCCGAAACACCCTCAAACAATTTGCTAGCATCTATTCTAATATAGAAAAGGAAAACACTAATTGGTTTTTTTTTTTAAAAAACATAACTGAAACAACACCCTAAAGTTGGTGAGACACCAACAAAACACACAAAATGAGCCCAGCCCAAAAAGGGCACAAGCCCAAAACCTAATAGGGAAAAGCCCAAAACCTAAAAGAAAAACCCTTTTGGGATAGTTGGTGTGAACAAATTTTCAAAAGACGGGTTTGCGATAGCTGGGTTTGGGCAGCTTTCGAGATTTTGCAATAGAAATTTCCAAAAATACTGAAATTCTCATAATCTTGTAGATGCGACAAATAAGTATCTCGACTACCTCTACAATTGGGAATCTAAAATCTGCAGCTAAAGCTAAAATTCAAAATTTGTATCCACAGCAATCGCAAAAACATGAAACTCTCCAACTCAATCAAAACACAAAAGCTCTAACCCTAATTTCATCTCGTTGGCTACTTCTTTTTTTTTTTTAGCAGTAAAGAAAAGTTTCCATATCATTAATAAAAATGATACAAAATAGAAATCATGTAATGATACACTACCGCCACCGAACATCATGCACAAACGATAGTATCTCACCTGCACCTATAACTACACGACTACACCTACTCACCTCACATTTTTCAAAAATACATAACAGAAACAACACCCCAAAGTTGGTGGGGAGATACCAACAAAACACCCCAAAACGAGCCCGGCCCCGAAAATGGCACAGGCCCAAAACCTAATAGGGAAAGCCCAAATCGAAAAAGGAAACCCTAACAAACTACACCACCACCCCAGGCACCATCAAACGCCACTTAGGAAAAGCCTGATTGAGTTGCATTGGCCTTGCTAAACCTCTACGGTACCCTATCTCTGCAAATTTGGATCAAGCTGCTCATTGCCAATGGCGATTCAGCCAACCCAGATTGCGGGAAGGCCCGATTGAGTTGCATTCACCTACTACCTCCCTCTGCGGTTTGGTTTTCTTCTTCATCTCTCTCTCTCGTGATTTCCTCATCTCTGAATTTGTTGGCTAGGTAGTAAACAACATTAGGGTTTTTAAGCTTTTCTACTACGTTATGGAAGAACCCTAATCGGCAGCTCGAATAAGGGCACCATGCTCGAAAATTTCCCAAACCCCAAAAAACCACAGACACAATCGCAGCACCACTCTATGGCGTTCGAAAGCAGCTCCAATACTTGTCGAGAACCCAAAAGGACCAATAAGACCTCTCAAAGCCCCCTCTGGACGGAAGATTCTCAGCCACTGCCGAACCTCCCGTGTGAAATCATTGTGGAAATACTGTCGAGGCTTCCCGTCAAGTCTCTGCTGCGATTGAGGTGTGTTTGCAAGTCATGGCGTTCTTTGATTTCTAATCGCAAATTTGGGAAAACCCATGTCAGTCTTGCATCTATGAACACTGATTATTCCAACCATAGACTCATTCTAAGCAGTTTGAATCCCCTTAGTGATTTCAAGTCATGCTCTCTTTACTCTATTTTGAATGACAAATCTGATAGTGCTGTTCAGCTGGATTGTCCTTTGAAAGTACCTGATCTTCAAGTTACGATTTGGGGTTGCTGTGATGGTTTAGTGTGCATCGGAACTGAAAGGGAAGTATTTTTATGGAACCCGTCTACTGGGAAATACAAGGGATTGCCGAATGTTGAAATGTGGTACTGTTGCTATGGGAAGTTTGCGGAGTATGCGTTTGGTTATGATGAGTGTATTGATGATTACAAGGTGGTGGGATTCTTTTTTGACAATCGCACAAGTGGTTCTAATCCCATTATGAAAGTGTGTACATTAAGGTCTGATTCGTGGAGAAGGATAGGAGACTTTCCTCATGGTGTTCCTGAAGATCCTTCATGGGCATTTGTGAACAAGGCCCTCCACTGGGTCCACTCATCTTCGATTGGCGAGTCCAATGATATTATTGTTTCTCTTGACTTGGAAAAGGAAACTTATGGAGAGGTTTCGGAACCTGAGTATCGAGATGGTTATTCTTATGAGATCTCGTTAGGAGTTCTAAATGGATGCCTATCTATACTCTGTAACTACTACGATGATTGTTTTGATGTATGGGTAATGAAGGAATATGGCATTAGAGATTCTCGGACCAAGTTGGTTGTCATACCTTATGTGGCACATCCACCGCCATCGGATTGTCAGTATTCCACACCATTATTCGTTTTGGAGGATGGTGAAGTTTTACCGGATATGGGTTGTCCGTATTCCACACCATTATGCGTTTTGGAGAATGGTGAAGTTTTACTGGATATGGTTACGCAATTAGTTCGGTTCAATCCCAAAGATGGCACATTTAGTTATCCTATGATTCATAATTGTTCTGCACGTTTACGTGCATATCCCTACATTGAAAGCCTTGTCTCGCCTGACTATGTTGATGACAGTGGGGTTCAGTGGCAAAACCAATACTAAAGGGAATAAAGGTAAACTTTGATGTTTGATTATGTCTTACTAGCCTTTCCCAACTCTTGTTAATGCACAATGTGTTTGTCTTTGTTCTTGTGTTCATTTTAGGGGTTTCTAACTTAAGAGGGACAAGTTCAAGTAAAAAAACTTAAAGTGAAACATTGATGTTCTCTTTTTTTGGGAGTGAGAGGAATTAAATGTTTCCTTCATTGGCCAAGTCCATTGCTTCAACTTCTTTTAATTGCCTCGATGACATTTGATGGTTGACTTTTTAGCGGTTGGACTTCCGTGATTAGTTAAGGCTGCAGCATATTTTTTGCTTGGAACCCCAAATAGAGCCAATCAAGAAGCGAAAATTCAAAGAGAACTGATGGCCATGCATGTTTAATTCATACCTTTTTTTTCACAGTAATTCGTACTTAATCCACTTGTTTTTGTAGTTTTCATGTCTTCACTTAATTGGATGTATGAGTTTTGAATGCCATTGATGAGTTTGATAGTAGTTTAAGAATCTCTTGATGGCACTGGGGATTAGCTCTTGTTGACGAGGAGTCAAGGTATGGGTGTTCGGATAAATAAGCCAAAATGGCTTATTTTTTGTCCTTATTCAAATTTTTTTCGTATCACTTGGCTTATTGTCATTTTTTTGGGGATTATTGCATCCTCACGACAAGAGGAATCTAAAAAGTAAAAATTTTTGACCGAAATCCAATTTTTTTTGAATAAAGACGAAAGTAAATCAATAAGCCAATTTTTTCGTCTTTATTCAAAAAAAATTAGATTTCGGTCAAAATTTTTTACTTTTTAGATTCCTCTTGTCGTGAGGATGCAATAATCCCCCAAAAAATGACAATAAGCCAAGTGATGCAAAAAAATTTTGAATAAGGACAAAAAATAAGTCACTGTGGCTTATTTATCCGAACGGGAAGCATGCTAGCATTTACAGGTTTGTGTGTCCTATTGTTGACCCAGTCGTACTTCATGCGACCAAAGGTTGGTTGTGCGCCATAATAATAGGACTGGTTCTTTATTGAATTGCTTATTGAGAAGCTTATAAATCGTTCGGTTTGCAAACACCTTGTCACATGAATTGTTTACTTATCCGTGGCACATTATAACTTTTGTTTGCAGTATTGCATATGAGCGTTAACTTATGTTATTACTTTACATGTTTTTCAGGAACTGAGGACATGTGATTTCTAGATCAACTAGCTTATAATGTAATGCTCGTGGTGTGAAGACTTGTACTTGCTTATTTTGAATTTTTTTGGCATGTAATTAGAGCTAGTACTCTTTTATTTGTGTTTGAAATGTTAATGTGTATGGACACAATCTAGTACTTTCACAACTCTGGACGGTACATAGTACCTACAAACTGTGATGGCTATTTTGGGAACTTAATTGCATAACTATGGCTTTTCCTGTTTACCAATGGTTAATCAAGTGACTTTGCTTCTGCTTGAGCTTATCCCGGTTTTATTGCATTGATAAGCCAAGTGAACTTTTAGGTGGCAGTGTTCATCGAACGACCTCAAGGGACGGATCAGGGTCGTGATTTTAGTCACACAATCATTCAATAGAACTCTCAGCGCTCTCTCTCAATCCCAATCCTCGTTCTCTGCTCACGCTCTCAATCCTATTTTTGTTGTATTTCAATAGGCCATATTTGATATTTTATTTCGAGATTTACCGAGAGTCTCCTCTTTTCCTAGTTCATAGCTCACAAAATGCAGATGCAATTGTGCATTTGGATTTCTGAGGCTAGAATTAAAGGAACATGGTGTTGTAGAAAGAAATCTCAAGTTTGGCATCTTTGATATAGACTGCGTGCTCTACACCACTCCATTGCCATTTCCGAAGGTTTATACTCTTTTGTCGGCCGAATGATTTCTGCTGTTACATTTGAATTTCGTTTTCTTTTACCCTTTGTCCTCCTTATTCCTTTCTGGTCGTTGCTATAACCATTTTCTCGAGCGGTAAGGTGCTCGAAACCACCACCTCTCTACTTATATGGCTTTTATCATCACCACTCCATTACCACCGGTATCAACAAATCTCGCTGAGTTACTACTTTTATGCGGCCAAATCTCACCAACACCATCCTTCCACTGTGGCCACCATGTCACCCATGTAATACATAAATCAAAAAAGAAAAACGAAAAGTTGTTTGCATTCCAAATTTCAACTTCTAGTATAGATAACTAACTTTTATTTCAACACTTAATTTTCCATTAAAAAAAAGTTTCAAGCTTCGTTTTCCATTAAAAAATGTTTCAAGCTTAAGAATTTCAACATTGAACCAAGCTTCTCCAAAGTCCCCTTGTGGAAAGTGACAAGCAGGGACGGAACCACGATTTCATATACACGGACTGAGAGGCCATAATAACAATAAGATTTTGAAATTTCTAGGTTGAGGAGTAAACGTAAAAAAACAAACTACTCGATAACTTTTGCTTTTCCATGTTGGGGGTGGCCTTGGCCCTAATAGCCAGATTCCTGTCTTTGTCGACAAGGAGACAACACTATACAATTATCGTTGGTCATGCCAGGTACAGTACAATGATCAAGGTCGTTCATCTTGTATAGCTTGAGAAGAAATTAATCAAGTTAAAAAAAAAAAATTCACAAATTTTTTTTTGATGAGTTTCATTAAGGCTCTATTCTGCTAAGGAAAATAAGAATGTATTTTTCTAATAAGTTGCTTATTTTTGAATTAAATGATGTATTAAGAGAGAATGATTTATCTCGTGAAGCAGAAAATAAATACTTGAAAAATAAAACCTTAGCATAACGGGGCCTCATTGTCGCCAAATCATTTCCATAAAGAGATGCAATCTGATCAGAAACTAATAGGTATTCAATTTATATAGTGTTATTCTTACATATTTGCGTCAATCTCTACGAGATGAACAAATTTGATCATCGAAGCAGGCTCGTCGAGGGTCACAAGTCACAAGGTACCGACTGCATAGTGTAGTGCAGTCCCCAGAAGCCCAGTAACTATTGAGATCAAGGAAATCCTAAAACCCCTAATCTGCGAAAATTCAATCTTCTCTGCGCTTTGCTTTCTTCTCCGTCACATTCTGATAGCTGAAGCAGTTTGCACGTCTACCATACCATCTACGGCCACTGAAAGCAGCTCCACTACCACTCCTGTCAGCTCCACTACTCTCAAATCCGCCATTCTGACGGATTATTCTCAGCCACTGCCGAGCCTCCAGCCGAAATCAACGTTGAAATACGTACTATCGAGACTTCCCGTCAAATCTCTGCCGCGATCGAAGTGCGTTTGCAAGTCATGACGCTCTTTGATTTCTAATCCCAAATTCGCCAAAACCCATTTCAGTCAAGCATCTACGAGCACTGATTATACCAACCATAGACTCATTATAGCTGGTTCGTATCAAGTCTCAAGTCACGCTCTCTTTACTGTACAACATGCGAGTATACTATATTTTGTTTAGATACATTAAATAAAATTAATTTTCTAATCTAATTTTCCATTCCACCGCACTATTCTTTTACTTCCAAGACAACATTATCCTAAACTTCTATATGTGATAACCTATTCTCACAGTTTCAATACACACCTTGGACTTAGTCAATTAATTTTTCAGTCTTTTCGTTCGGTAACTAATTTTCTAATCTAATACTCTATTCTGTGGCCTTATTCCTTCGCTAATTACTTGTATATATTTTACTCTTATTTAGTTGGTTGATATTTGTGGACTTTGGAGATATTTAAAAAAAAAATATAACTAGTTAGTTTTTAATATAAGTTTTGGTATATAATTTTAAGTACTTTGAAATAGTAGTTTATGGAGATGATAACTCAATTTCAATCGAACTATAATTCAAAATCTAAATTAAACCGACTTATAGCGATTCGGATTGGTTTGGTTCTATGAATTTTATGGTCTGGTTTGGTTCTCCAAATCTTTAATCAGTATGGTGGTTTGGTTCTTGATTTATTACTATAAAAAACCAAACCAATTCAGTCCAACCTCACCCCTAACAAAGCCTATGAGTACGGAGGAGGGTAACGGATCGTGCACGCACGCACGCTTGGCCATCCAGCCGAAAAAAAGGCTCAATCTCTCCAAAACCCAGCTTCCATCTCTTTTTTCCCACATGGCAGTCAGCCAAAAAAAGAGATGGAAGCTGGATTTGGGAGCGATTGGGCCCCATTTTTTTGGGCTGGACTGCCATGTGGACGGGCTCCGGCTATGATGCTCCCAATCGTTTTCCTTATTTTATGGTAAATGTTGTCAGCAAAATGGTAAGTGTAGTCAACAAATATAGGTAAGTGTTTTTTGAAAGTGTAGTCATATACTAACATAGTAAGTGTTATCTTAAAAATGATAGTATAAAAAAATGTTTCCGTAGTAAGTAGTACTACGTTTTTTGGTCAAAAATTCTTAAAACCATCTTGTTTTAGTAAATTCCACATACTTTTTTGAATAGTTTTGATCTAAAGGCTACAATTTATCTACTTTTTAATCTAAGAGTTCATATTTAATGAGCATGATACATACCACTAAGGAGGATGAAGAAAATTTGCACCCCTAAATAGTACTGCCGACATAAGTCGGGTCACGTGTCATTAACAAAATAATCCAACCCAAGCAAGGATCCACGCGTCCACGAACCCAAACTCTTTGAAAATATCTGTACGCGCTTGGCGGTGGAATTCCTTTATTTTCCCGACTCCCCATTCAATCCACTCTATTTAAAGCTCGCGTCGCCGGTAACTAACTGTATCATATTTTTCAATCCGTTTAAACCAGTATAAAGATGGCGAGTTTGGTGGAAAAGGCGAAGAATTTCGTGACGGAGAAGGTGATGGACATAAAGAAGCCGGAGGTGGACGTGCTGGATGTTGATCTGGCGGATGTCAGCCGCGACGGCGTCACCTACAAGGCCAAGGTGGCGATTAAGAATCCTTACAGTCATTCCATTCCCATTTGCGACCTCTCTTACTCTCTCAAGTTCGCCGGCAGGTACGAATAGGATCACTGATCTCTCTCTCTCTCTCTCTCTCTCTTCTCGTCTCCTTGTGGGTGTTTTTGTTAGGTCTTCAATGTTCATTTTTTGAATTTAGGTCTTTTTATGATTTTTTCTCCCTCCTTGGAGATAGTTACCCATTTGATGTATAATTTTCATATCAACCCTTAATAGCAACTCCTATGGGGATAAAATGGGTGTTGTCATAGTTATTATTCAGTCCTAAATCAGAAAACGGCTTTCCAATGGGGATGGATCCGGGGATGGAAAATAGCTTTGAGTTATATGGGGATGGATATACCCATCCTAGATGCATCTTTTCATCCCTCCGGCTCAGCAAATCAATTAATTTACCAAAACAACGGACGACTGAAATATACCTGAGTCGCTGGAAAAACGGCCGAAAAATCTACCTAGCTCGCCGGATTATCTGAAAATCTGCCCACAAGCTGAAAGGTTGAACGCCGGTGACAACCCTCGTCGGAGAGTTGACGGAAAGAGGGGGTTTTCTTTCCAGTCGGTCAAGAGAGGGTTTGATTGGGAAAATACTTGGGTCGATCGAGTGGAGGGTTGAGAGAGAGAGAGAGTGAACAAGATTTTTCTGATTTTCCTATCGATCGATCCAGCCGAGAGTTTCTCAGCATTTTCTTCCCTGGGATTTCTTCCCCCTTTTTGTTCTCTGAGACAGCGACAGAGAGAGAATCAGAAGAGATGTGAAAAGGTGGGGTGGGTGGGTTTGGGCATCTGCCCGGGACGCGGGGGGGGCTGCTGCCCCAAGGGGGCAGCAGCGTGCTGCTGTCCCGGGCTTTCGGGCCCGCTCCGGTCTCGCTCCGATAATCTGAAACGTTCACTTTGTAGAGCTCGTCGAGTAGAATAACTATGCAAAAAATCAGCTTAATTGGATATCATTAAGTGCCTGATCGGAGCCCATATAACTCTCGGTCCATGGGTTACAATGGATTTGATTCAGTGTTTCGGATTCATTCTTTTTAAGATAAAAAGATTCCGATCAGGCACTTAATGATATCCAATTAAGCTGATTTTTTGCATAGTTATTCTACTCGACGAACTCTACAAAGTGAACGTTTCAGATTATCGGAGCGAGACCGGAGCGGGCCCGGAAGCCCGGGACAGCAGCACGCTTGGGGCAGCAGCCCCCCCGCCTCCATCTGCCCGCGGCCTTTTTTCTTTTCTTTTTTTGGAAAATGACAGCTCTGAACGTAGTTTGATAATTAATATCCGTCAAGAAAATGCTGAGAACATTTGTTAATATTGAAAATATCTTTGAAGAGTATTAATTATCAAACACGTTATTGGCCATCATTTTCCCTTTCTTTTTTAATCTTGAATCTGACCCATTGGGCTTGGCTGGAAATTTTTTGATTAATTATTTTTAATTAAGTTGAATTAATTTGGGGGAAAATAAAATGGAGAAAAAGTTAGCTAATCAATTTTTATTTAAAATAATTATCTATTCCCTCATTTTTCATCCCTCCATTTGGAAAGGAGGAAGTCCTATTATCCATCTAGCTAACTTTTAACCACTTTTTCACATTAAAATAACTATCTATCCTCTCATTTTTCATCCTCCATTGGACTTGTTCTAAACTTTGGAAAAAAAAAAAAACCCTTTTACAACTCTTTCCGTCCTCATGGTTCTATTTGATAATTGCAATTTATGGAATAATTTTAATATTTTTTTTTTGACTGCTTAAATGAATTATTTGCAGAATTCTAATTTTTGTTTGATCTGCAAAAAATTCAAAAGTAGTAGTCCCCATGTCCAGATATTTTGGACACTGTGAATAGGGCGACCCATGCTTTTAAGTTTTTAACGCTGTGGAAAGGAAAGGGTGGTGTGGTGGCTTCCGCAGTGGTATATATGGCTTTTGTACCCTGTAACGGCTCCAAATGAGAGTTTCTATTCTTGTCGTGGAGGTCGACAGAGTCGTCTTAGATTTGGACCGGTGGCTTTACTGTATCTTAATTTTAGGGTGGTTATCAGTAACAACTATATGATTGGTTTGTATTTGATTATTATATATAGATGCCGTATGGCTTATATCAATGAACTGGTGCGCTCTTGCCGATTGAAAAAGAGAGAAGAGAATAGGGCAACCCAACGTATTTGGGGGGCTTAGAGCATCTGCATTGTAATAAACAAATGGATGTGAATAAGCAAATTTAACAATAATATTCAAAAAACACCCTACATTGTAATAACCAAAGTTACAAGTCTTTTAGTAAATAACCAAATTTCACCCATTCCATAACCAAACTTAACAACTTTTATCAATAATCAAAACTCAATAACCAAATTCAATAATTAAACTCAAAACTCAATAACTCAAAAACACCCTATATTGGAATCATCTTATCGAGACAAATAATTTGGTGTGGTCGAATGCGTGATTAAAACTCGTTTGCGATTGGACAAATGTGCATTGTGTATTGTTGAGTTTTTTTTTGGTTAGGAATACAAAAATAACCAATGTGGAGGGAGATGCTGTTAAATTTGATTATGGACTACATGGATAATCAAATGCTGACGTGGCACATTTTGATTATTGATTTTGATTAGTACCATTGCGGATGCTCTTAGGCGAAATGGTGGGGAGAGACCGTACATATTTTTCTAATTAAATAACAATAATGAAAATAATTATGAATATAATCATTCATATTAATATTAATACAGTAAATGATTTGGTTCGAGAGATTTAGGTTGTTTTACATTGTAGTCTCTTCGATGCAGGTTCAATGCATGGTAGCTCGAGTGCTGCTATTGCTACCAATGGGACCGTAGAGAAAATGCACCGACGGCCACCGGACGGCCGATTCGAGCCGTCCAAAAATTTTAAAAAAAGAAAACCGAGTGGGCCTATGTGAGAATAAACGGCATCCGAGGTGTATAGGATACTTGATCCGAGAATCCTTTTTTCTTGTATATACACGTATATACATATATAGACGAAAAAGGGGTGCTTGGATCAAGCACCCTACACACCTCGAATGCCGTTGATTATTACGTAAGCCCACTCGGTTTTGTTTTTTAAAATTTTTGGACGGCTCGGATAGGCCGTCTGGTGGCCATCGGTGTATTTTCCCTACGGTACCATCGGTACCAATATCTTTTTCGTAGTAGCTCTAACTGCCAAGAATTACTTTTATTTTGGGATTTCACAAAAAATTATCTATATCTCATAATGTGTAATGTTTTTTACTATAATTTTAAAATCTTTGTTTGAAAAAATTATGCTTTCTTTGGTTTGTATTTTGAAAAGTTTTTTGAAAAATAGTAGGGGTAATAAGTGGAGAGAGATAGAGAGAGAAATGTTGGAAGTAGTGGGAATCTAGGGAGAATTTTTTGAAAAATTCTTTTTGAAAAGGGAAGAGAACAAGGCATAAATATCTAATCAAATAAGATATATATTAGATATTTTAAATTAAAAATATGGATAATTTATGGGCCAAAAAAGAAACAAGTACAACATTTTGGGACGGAGAGAGTACTTACTTGTTTATGAAGGCCCCTATTTTGGGCCTAAAATTTGGGCGCGCATACATCCTAGGTGGTAGCCTCTTGGGCCGGGCTTGTGGGTAACTTGTTTAAATAATAGTAACTTCTAAAGATAATTTAAAGATTGTAAACAACCCCCGTTACATTCTTTTACTTTGAAGTGTCTTAAAAATATTAAATGGAAGTACGAAGTCAAAAAAAAATTGAATTGGCTTTTTGTTCACTTAAATTTTGGTTCTATGGGCATATGAACACAGGTTGGCCGGGTCAGGTAAAGTACCAGACCCGGGATCACTAGAGGGGAATGAGACGACGGTGTTGGACGTGATGGTGAAGGTGCCACACAATGTGTTGCTGAGCTTGGTGAGAGACATCGGTGCGGATTGGGACATTGATTATGAGCTGGAGTTAGGTCTCACGTTTGATCTTCCACTCGTCGGAAACTTCACCATTCCGATCACCAAGAAGGGCCAGATCAAGCTCCCTTCGCTCTCCGACCTCTGGACTTGATCTGATCGATCCTCGCTTTGAATATATAGCTATATGTCAGATGTTTTTTTAAGGTTACTAAGTCTTGGTATGTTGCACTTGGTGATAAAACGGCTACGTACGTATAATATGAGTACGTGTTTGGTCGTATGTTGTAGAGTAATAATATACTTCAAGAGTCGTGTTAAAAAGAGTGGTTTTGTTATTCGCGTTTATTTTAATCGAAAATTCAGAATCTGAAAACAGTCTTTATAGTTTCTCTTATCTTAAACTTAAAATTTTGATTAATTTAGAATCTGAAGCAGAATTAATGCAATTGACGAATAAGTTGTCGCAAATTACACTCTCTTTATTTTGTTGTGTATTTGGTAGTTGAAAATGGATAAGGTTTTACAGCAAATTTGGCCAAAAGTTTTGGCTTCAAAAATGGCCCGAGGAGCAGTGTAAAAGGACACTACAGCCAATTTTTAGCTTCGTCTCCTAAAATGGCTACTTGTTATCGTTGGTGACGCTTTTAGTAAAATAACCAAATGTTTGGATTAGTTTACGCGTATTTTGACTAATTTCGGGGATTTTGCAAGTTAAAGATCCCACGTTATCCTCCCGTGGCCCAAGGTTTGAAACAAGTTGAACAGGTTCAATTTTGATTTTTTTTGCATCCTATTTACGGCCTATGTTAATGATGAGAATGTATATGTAAAGCTCGTGCGATGACTTGACATGAGAATGTGACGCTATACTTCCATTATTTTAACGTTTGGAAGGGACACCTATAGGAATGAGATGTCACATTTTCAGGATTTTCACATTTGGGAGAGACACGAATAGGATTGTGATTTCTAATGGCACATTCAACAAGAATCACATTACCAGATTGAGTGATAATTTTAGATTCCGGCTCGATTAATAAAAACTGAAATGTTAACTTTGATAAATTTTTAAAATAATTAATTCATGTATAAGATTATTGAAATAATTCAAACATCGGAATGAAATTACTTCAACTATTATATTCCAAAGAATTTAATTCCTACTAATTATATTTCTATTTTTACGCCATAAAATTCCTAGTATCAAACTCAACGAGCTTCCAAGTCGATCTCCAAGGATTAAGCTCGACAGTTATGTGATAGCTGAGGCTTACGATCGATGTCAAAAGGATCATTTTGATGCATCCTATCGTCGGACACTTCTGCGCAGGGGCAGATTCAATGTAAGATCAGCTGGGTCAGCTGGGTCACGTGACCCAGCTGACTTCATAATAAATAATAAATATGTTTATATTGCTATTGAAAATGACTGATGGTTCAGTGGTAAGAAATGTTGCAGGTTCAAAACTTGTAGTGAATTTTTTTGTTCCTTTTTACTGTTAATCCTGTAACAGTTCTTCTTTCCGAATTTTTCAAAGAACTCCTCTTTACTTCATTTTTAATACTCTAAAAGTTCTTCCCTCCATAATTTCTCAAAGATTTCTTGCGCAAATCAATATACACAATATGTCTTATTGTGTTTGATATAGTTTCAATATTTTTTTTCTCTTCGGTAACTTAAAACTTATTTACTTTTTTTACCTTTTGAAAATCGATTATGTGTAATTATAGCATGCCATATATTTTTCGTTGAACTCTTAGCAAGTTTATTTTTTTATTGTTGTCCATTACATGATCTTAATTCAAAGTTAACAACGTTACTACAAAGGTTTAATTTTATTTGAGTGATTTTATAATTTTTAATTATTGTAAAACATTATCGGGAGCCCATATTTGTACTCGAAATCTTTGGGCCAGTTTTGTACTCGAGAGGTGACCCATGTAAAATTCCTGGATCCGCCACTGCTTCTGCGTTTTCAAGTCTTTTGAAAACCATCGGGAGGTAGGCGTATTAAACTTCTAAGCTTTTTGAAATTATCTAATGCGCTACAAAGTCCGTGAGGGGGTGAATGGGACTACCAAATCTGAACCAGTGTAATTTCACCTATGAATACAAGTTTTGGAAGGCAAACAACGGGTCCTACACCTCAAATCAAAGCCCAACGCTTACCAATCAACCTTTTTATCTTCATATTTCTAGCAAATTTATTCTTTCGAAGTACCTCGTACTTGCCTTTTTCCTGCCATTTACATTCACTTGTAGTCATTAACTTTATTATGTCGATATAATAAAGTCCTTCCCATTTTACTTTTAGTTCTTTCTATTTCTTACACGGTCAGGAAATTGTTAAATCCAATTCATTGTGGCAAAAGCTCGAACCATCTAGTGACTCTCCCCTTTGAGTCACGCAATTAAAGTCGTTACATTAGAAGTTAGATAAAGGTATCAAGGCCTAGAAATCGTTGGATGCGACAATCCTTGGCACGCCCGCATTCAATCAACAAACGCCTACAAGTGTGTTCATGCCTTGTGTGGCGTACAGTGTTAAAAATAGAAAAAATCACAGTGTCATGAAAGTTGGCAGTTCGTGACACTGGGCATAGCCACATAGGCCTACCAAGCGGCCGCCTTGAGCCTTCAATTTTTGGCCCAATAATAGGTCCTCCAAATACCAGAATTTAATAAGTAATAGTAGTATATATTATGTATGTCAAGTATCTATCTATCTATATACTATGTACTAAGCAAATGTGTTTTGCTTTTAAATCCATTCAAACCCTCTTTCCTAATTTTCTAGATTTTTATTTTTATTTTTTTAATAAGAGATGAGGGAGAGAGAGAGAGAGGGGAAACGTGGAAGGAGGGACTGATGTGGAGAGAGAGAGAGGGGAACGTGGAAGGAGGGAGAGATGTGGGGGTTGAATATGAAGGAAAAATTATTCTATGTCCATGGGACATCGTTACGTGGTACTTTATATTTACTTTCCACACATATATACATATATATTTTTCGGTGCATATAATAAGACCAATGTTAGTGTGCATCAAACACGGGATAAAAAAAATTATTAAACTATCTTTTTATCAACTAACATTGTGGTCGTTCGATGCACGGGATCGGAAAAAACCAATTTAGTTTTTTTTTTATCCCGTGTATCGAACGGGTAGGATGCTTTCCACAAATGGGGTAGTGTAGTGCAAATAGCTATCCGAGGCGCGCGCCCCCTGTAAAGAGGATTTATAGCCAAATTTATTGCGGGAAGATCTCCACCACCAACAAAATCCAATTTGTAACATTTTCCATCTTGTTCTTCGAAATCCGATCACCTTGGCCGTATGGGAATATTTTTTTTTTACAAAAGTTTAGAGCACTGTTTTTAAGAATGTACTAAAAGACTAACAAATAGAAGTTCAAAATTTGGTTTAAATGTAAATTTTTTTTGCATGAAAATACTTATTGTTATAAAATATTTTACGTCAAAACAAACGGAGCCACAGTTCAATTTATCTTTCAATTTCATATAGTTCAGTACTTTCTCTATTTTTCTGCATATTTCATTTTTTTCAACAACTCCATAGTTGTAACCTTCATTTTCAATAATAGAAATCGTAAGCATTTTCCATTTCTTCGGCGTTCTTTAGGCTTGAGACCCGTGCTCGTTTGCTTTTTCACATCTCTAGAGAAAATTGTGAAGTTCTCTTTGGCAAGACAAAACAAAATTCAGGTCTCGTTCGGCTAAATAAGTCAACTGGCTTATTTTTTTGTGCTTATTCAATTTTTTTTTCGTATTTGTTAAATTTTCGTCAATTTTTTAAAAATTATTGCATCGTCATGATAAAAGAAATATAAAAAGTAAAAAAATTACAATCGAAACCTATGTAATCGAAACCACCACTTCTCAATAACTGATCGAAATGCATATATTTCCAAAAAAAATAAATTTGACAGGTTTCATTCAGTGTCGCCAAAATCATTTCCATAAAGATAAATGCAATCCAATTAGAAACTAATCTTGCTAATCTCTACGAACAAATTCGATCATTGGCCCGACGTGGGCTCACAACGTATCCGCTTGTACGCGGGGACCCTGCCGAGCGGCATCCATGCCAAGCGGGTGCCGAGTAGCCAATCCGGCCATTCATCTCGGAATCAACGGTCCGGATTGAAACATTTTTTTCCTTTTTTTTGTTTTAAATCCGTTCGATACCTTTACATCTGGGCCGTCTAAAATACTTTTGGAAGGCCGAGATGTGCTCGGCACCCCTGCCAAGCACCCCTGCTTGCAGGATCTCCAGGTCCTCTCATCTTCTCTGCGCTTTTGCTTTCTTCTACGTCACTTTCTGATGGCGGCGACGGTTTGCACGCCTACCATACCATCTATGGCCACCGAAAGCAGCTCCACTACTTGTTGTCGAGAACCCAAAAAGACCAAGCAGACCTCTCAAATCCCCCTTCGCACGAAAACTATCCTCGAAATACTATCGAGACTTCCCGTCAAGTCTCTGCTACAACTGAGGTGCATTTGCAAGTCATGGTGCTCTTTGATTTCTGATCCCAAATTCGCCAGAACCCATATCAGTCAAGCATCTACAAACACTGATTATACCATCCATAGACTTATTCTAATCACTGCGGATCAAGTCGAGTCATGCTCTCTTTACTCTATTTGGAATGAGAAATCTGAGAGTGTTGTTCGGCTTGATTGTCCTTTGAGACCACCTTATCATCGAGTTACCATCTGGGGTTGTTGTGATGGTTTAGTGTGCATCGGAACTGAAAGAGAAGTATGTACATGGAATCATGGTTTACGGTGCTTCGGAACTACAAGAGAAGTATGTATATGGAACCCGTCTACTTGGAAATACAAGGGATTGCCGAGTGTTGAAATGTCGCGCGATTATGACGGTGGCTTCGCGAGGTTTGGGTTTGGTTATGATGATTGTATTGATGATTACAAGGTGGTGGGATTCTTTTTTGATAGTCGTACTTCTAAGCCCAAAGTGAAGGTGTATAC
>CM033801.1:28962756-28987756 GCA_019656835.1 Rhododendron ovatum | reverse complement strand
ATTGAGGTCTAATTCGTGGAGAAGGATAGGAGACTGTCCTCATCGTATTCCTCCAGATTGTTTAGGGACTTTTGTGAGCAGGGCCCTCCATTGGATCCAGTTGTCTGCTAGTAGCGATTCCAATGATATTATTGTTTCTCTTGATTTGGCAAAGGAAATGTATGGAGAGGTTTCAGAACCTGAGTATCGAGATGGTTATTTTTATGACACGATGTTAGGAGTTCTGAATGGATGCCTGTGTATACTGGGTAACTACAACAATCGTGGTTTTGATGTATGGGTAATGAAGGAATATGGTATTAGAGATTCTTGGAGCAGGTTGTTTGTCATATATTATGCGCCACATCCATCATATCGTCAGTATTCCGCACCATTATGGATTCTGGAGAATGGTGAATTTTTACTAAATATTGCTACAAGTTTACTTCGGTTACATCGGTACGATCCCGAAGCTTGCACATTTGGTTTTCCTAAGATTCATAGTTGTTCTCAATGGTCACCTGCGTACCCCTACATTGAGAGCCTTATCTCGCTTGAATCCGTTGCTGACACTGGGGGGTTCAGGGGCAACACCAACACTAAAGGGAGTATAGGTAAGTTTAAATGTTTGATTATGTCGTATTTGTCTTTCCCAACTCTCGTTAATGCACAATGTGTTTGAATTTGTTCTTGTTTTCATTTTGGGCCTATCTAATGTAGAGTACACAGGTTCAAATAAAATGTTTCCTTCATCGGTGAGGTCCATTGCTTCAACTTTTTTTAATTGACTGTAGGACATTTGACTGTTGATTTTCCAACGGTTGGACTTACACGATTAGTTAAGGCTGAAGAATAATTCTTGCTTGGAACCCATATAGAGCCAATCAAGAAGCAAAATTTCGACGTGAACCAACGGCCATGTATGTTTAATTCATACGACTATGAGTGACTAATAATTCTGCTATACAGGAAAAGTAGCTATTAGGCCCTTCTCTGACGAATCATATAGTTTTACGCTTAATCCACTTGTTTTAGTAGTTTTAATGTCTTCACTTTCAGAAATTGGAAGTATGAGTTTTCAAAGCCTTTGATGAGTATCTGAGTTTCATCCTTCGAACTTAGTAAAGTCTTGCATGTTTATACTTCAATATTTGGGCATTGATTTGAGGAGTTGGAATGTCCGTTGTTATGAATCTGTGGGTAAAATTGAGGCAGTGGACGTTTTTTGGGTTGAATTTTAGAAAGCTCTCCCAACAAGGGTTACGCGAATTAGTGCCAAAGCTCTATTTTTTAGCACTGGAGTGTGGGTTAGGCGCCAATGTTTTGCAGCACAGTCTGTCAAAGCTGAATTTCTGGAGCTGATTTTCATACCAAAAATCAATGATTTGTTTAGTGGTCTGATTGCTTATGACTAGCA
This sequence comes from Rhododendron ovatum, assembly GCA_019656835.1. Lineage (NCBI taxonomy): Eukaryota > Viridiplantae > Streptophyta > Magnoliopsida > Ericales > Ericaceae > Rhododendron > Rhododendron ovatum. The sequence goes on along the minus strand of CM033801.1, from coordinate 28,986,360 downwards.
AATCAGTTGCAGGATCTTTGACTTGTATGATTGCTTGTAATGAGGGAATTAGTAGTAAATTGCTTAATCTTTGGGATTTGACAGTTGTAGAGATTCCTTGTATAGAATACTGAGGAGTATAAGAAGATGGTCTTCCTAAGGGGAATGACAGGACCGTTTTCGAGAAAATATACTTGCTTAGATTTTCCATGGTATCAAAGCACTAGTTATGGTTTCTTGTTTTTAGAAGTTTAAGCATCTTAGAATCCTTTCTTGGTTCCGTGTTGTCGTCAACAGTTGTTTTAGAGGTATCATCTTTCTCAAGTACTCGGTCAGGTTCTTCTGTCATTTGTTCGACTTTCCTTTGTGGTTAAGAGGGTCAGAAAAATCAGAAATTTTGCCCATCAAGTTGGAAGGTAAAAGTTATTTTTCCGGGGGCTTTCAATTTCGCATATTTGTGGATGGGAAAGAATTGAGTCTGAACTGATTGATTTTTATTTTTGCATCTGTTAAGTTTGTTAGGTATTTCTTTAACAAGAAAAGGTGCTTTGAAGTTGGAACTTGAACTCTTTCCCTGGATTCGTTGCAGGTTGATATGAAAAGATTTGGGAAGTTTTAGGGGCAACAAGAGGGAAGTAATGGAGAAACAGTTCTTTAGTTAACAACGGGAAACTCACAGGAGATAATCACTTGATGAGGTGGGGAAGACTTGGAAATCAGCGTTTTCTCTCGACTTCTCAAATTGGTTTGTTTTCGAGGAAAAGATGTTTAAGTCAGTCACCGTTGTTTAACTATTTGCGAACAAGAATGTCGATTTACAGCTCAGTTAATTGTGTTGTGTTCCGTTGTGGTTTGATCATTACCCTATCTTCTACACGCTTCAGTTCAATTACGAATTGTTACTTCCATGGTAGCTTTGAACCATGTTTACGTCTTAATGTTCCAGCCTAAGCAAACTTTTTATTATTATATAGGATTTGAACTAAGAGAGGCCTCTGAAATGGTATCTCCCAGCTTTGGTTTTTGACATGTCCGGATACAAAATTTATCTGTACTTCTTCGTTTTTCTTTCTTTAGACCAACCGTTTAAGAATGTTGAAATTTCTTCAGTATTTGGCTTTCTATTTTGTGGTTTCATTCGTGAACTTACATACAAATTAAAACAGTAGAAAGCATGCGACCATTTCCCCTGAACTCTTTCGTAGGCGAATTTTTTCAAAAAGAAAACTTACTCTATGCGGTCTACCTCCATGAATTTTTTCTTCCCGATATTGGTTCATAGCTGCCGAAATTAATTTACAGAAAGCAGATGTTGGTTTCGTACTTTATTCATGTTTTGATGCAGTCGTTACATGGTTGCGGAATTAGGCTAGTCGTTCGCTACCGAATTTCAGAAACTGACGTTCAAATGCTCCTTGTCCTGCACTCAGGTAACGGATTATGAGGCCGATTTCTATCTTCGGCCTCTTGGATTAAATTGACGCTTTAAAATCATACGTTCCTTGAAACTGATTTGTTGTGCTACCTGATGGCAGGGTTTGCTCTCTATAGAAGATACAAAGCTCAGTTCAAGAAATTATTGAACATCGTTTATCAGGACTTCTTAGGTGCACTTAAAGAACGGGGACAAGATGCAAAGCTCAAAAAAGTTCCTCGAGGAACCAGAATGAAGGTCTCTGCATAGTTCTGTGGTTGAGTATTCCCCTTACTTGCAGGAATCGCCCAAATCAGAGGCTCTCCCGGATGAGAAACGCCACGGGAGCGTGTTCCCCTTGAGACGGGATTGCCCTCCCAAGGGAATGGGAGCTTATTATTGGGATTCAATCCTTCACACATCTTCCCAACAATCTCCCTATTGTGTGTGAACCACGCATTGAGCCTAGCTCCCCCTCGATTGGATCCACTTGACTCCCCCTTGATCTATGATCTTCTTAACTATCCAAGACCATCTTTTTAACTCTCCAAGACCGATTTAACCCAGACTTCACTGCACCCAGCTCATTGATTGAGAGCGAAACCCTTTACTCGATCGAGAGCCTCCATGCAGCGCTTTTCCCATCTGCCCGCATCCTTGCTCCATCGAGAGCCACTTTGGATTTTTTTCCTGCTTCATCGAGAGTCTCCGTGCAAGCCCACAAAATCGATTTGAGTCCGCCCAAAGATCGTCAGACATCGACTCTGATACCACTTGTTGGGGAGTATCCATGGAGTCAACAAAAATAACCTTACAAAAGCAATTTTTTTTTTTTGCATAAAGACACAGTAATCAAAAACAAAATGTTAAGCCAAATTAAGTCTTGGTCAATATATTTTTTCCACTGCATGATCTCTATTTTTTCTCTATACCTCTATTACAGCCGCTTTATTTCTTCCTATCAATGGCTGAGCTTTCCACTTTTCAAATGATTGTTGGATATTTATTACTGTATAATTTTTATTAATGTTTCATTGTGGACTTTTTCCCCCACGTATAATTGTGCATTCGGATTTCTGCGGCTAGAATTAAAGGAACATGGTGTTGGAGAAAGAAATCTCAAGTTTGGCATCTTTGATATAGATTGTGTGCTCTACACCACTCCATTGTCATTTGACTCGGGATGCTGTCGAGCAGCTCTTCCTGAGCGGGTACAGAGTGGTCAATCCGGCTGTTCGTCTTGACACACACGACTCAGATTGAATTTGAGTATATACAAATCGCATACAAATCTAAATTGTTCATTGCTCGATTAAAATCCAAGCCGTGGATTGCCGAAATGAGTGGCCAGATCGACCACTTTGCACCGCTCTGCAGGGAGATGCATTTCTCATTCCAGGGTAAGGTACTTAATAATTGAAACCATGCCACCACTTCTATACTTGTATGACTTTTACCATCATCACTCCATTACCGCCACTATCAACTCATCCCGCTGAGTTACTACGTTTATGCGCCTGCTATCTCCACCTCCACCAACACCATCCTTTCACTGCCGCCACCATGTCACCCATGTAATACATAAATCGAAAAAGAAAAACGAAAAGTTGGTTGCATTTCAAATTTTGACTTCTAGTATAGATTACTTATTCTATTATTTTAACACTTCATTTTCCATTAAAAAAGTTTCAAGCTTAAGAATTTCAACATTCAACCAGGCTTCTTCAAAGTCCCCTTTGGAAACTAACAAGAAGGGACGGAACCAGGATTTCATATATATGACTGGGAGGCCATAATAACAATAAGATTTTAAAATTTCAAGGACAAAGTATATGTAAAAACAACCTACTCAATAACTTTTGGTTTTTCCAAGTTGGGGGTGGCCTTGGGCCCAATAGCCAAATTCCCGTGTTTGCTGACAAGGGGATACAATTATCATTGGCCATGCCAGGTACAGTACAATGATCAGGGTCATTCATCTTGTATAGCTTGAAAAGAATTTAATCAAGTAAAAGAATAATATTTTCAGCTTATCAAAAAAAAAAAAATTCACAGAAATAAATTTGATGGGTTTCATTTTTGTCACCAAAATCATTTCCATAAAGATAAATGCAATCCGATAAAAAACTAATTAACATTCAATTTATATAATGTTATTTTAACATATTTGCTTCAATCTTTACAAAATGAACAAATTCGATCATCTAAGCAGGCCCGACATGGGCTCACAACGTACCGACTGTATGGTGCAGTGCAGTCCCCAGAAGCCAAGAAACTCTCAAGATCAAGAAAACGTATGGAGAGGTTTAGGAACCTGAGTATCGAGATGGTTATTTATATGACACGATGCTGGGAGTTTTGAATGGATGTCTGTGTATACTGGGTAACTACAACAATCCTGGTTTTGATGTATGGCTAATGAATGAATATGGTATTAGAGATTCTGGGAGGAGGTTGTTTGTCATATATTATGTGCCACGTCCGTCATATCATCAGTATTCCGCACCGTTATGAATTTTGGAGAATGGTGAATTTTTACTAAATTTTGCTACAAGTTTACTTCGGTACATCGGTACGATCCCGAAGCTTGCACATTTGGTTTTCCTAAGATTCATAATGTTCTCAATGGTCACCTGCGTACCCCTACATTGAGAGGAATAAAATGTTTCCTTCATTGGTGACTGGTGAGGTCCATTGCTTCAACTTTTTTTAATTGACTGTAGGACATTTGATTGTTGTTTTTCTAACGGTTGGACTTACACGATTAGTTAAGGCTGAAGAATATTTCTTGCTTGGAACCCCATAAAGAGCCAATCAAGAAGCAAAATTGCAACGAGAACTAACGGTCATGTTGATAGGTGCGTAAATATGTCTATTTACATGTCACGATCCAAATTCACTTGGTAGGGCCGTAATCAGCCAAAGATTATAGAATCACCTCAGGCCTTATATAATTCCAATTTATAAAATTCTTTCAGATTCCAAGTTATAAAAATTTATAAGTAGAAGCATGAAAATACATCCCGAGTTGGCTAAAGTGAAATCAAAATACATACTTTAAAATTACAATACTATGGCACATCCAATATAATTAGCACCACCAAATTAAAAACATGTTTTCAAAATACCACGAACTTTATTACAATTTTGGGTCTAGAACTCATAAAGTCACAGCCACAGCAATCACCAACTATTAACCATACGATAGCCATAATGTCAGCTTATCCCTGAGTCCTGAAAATGGTTTTTTTATAAACACAAAACCATCCCAGTGAGCATCACGATATATCAAGGTTACATAATTAGCATGGGAAATAATCCGCTTTTCATAAATCAATGATAAAATCTTACCAAACCAAACCGAGCCTTATGTCTCAATCACTTGGGGTCGGTTACATAGATCATTTTCTTCCATTGAGCTTTGTCAATGACCACTTGTTCACACAAACCTATTATGCTCGTATCGTTGTGCACTACAGCATTTAATGTCAATTTAGGTTTACCCCTCCCTGTAGCATTGCTACCCAAAGCTATCTTATCCGCTCTCTTAACTACTGCATCTCCTGGTCTACAGTAGACATGCCCAAACCACCTTAGCCTATTTTTCCTCAACTTCTCTTCTATGGTTGCTACACCTACCATCTCACGAACCATTTCATTTCTAATCCTATCACGTCTAGTCTTACCACACATCTACCTCAACATTCTCATTTCTGCTACACGCATCTTGTTTACTTACTGTTTCTTAATAGGCCAACATTTGGTCCCGTAAAGCATCGCCAGTCTGATGGCATTTCCATAAAATTTTTCCTTCAATTTTATGGGTACCCTCTTGTCATATAGTACACCAGTAGCGCTGCTTGCTTGACCAAAGTGTGTCGTAGTAGAGGTTGCCCCAAGCGTAGGGCTAGGTCAATTGCAGCATAATATCTGAAAATCCGGAGCCGAATCCACAGGGAGCCAATAGAGCTAGGCCGGAAGGTTTGCTTTACGAAGGGTTTTTAGCGTTAGGACCACCAAGCTTTAGTTCGGCTTTGAGACGACCAACTTTTGAGTAATGGAAATTCTCTCTACCTCCTAACTTTAATTGAAATCAAAGATTGACTAGAAATTAAAAGCGGCAAGGTCTAAGAGTTTATTCCGCCCATAACTTAGGCGGTTCAATGCTTCTTTTCGATAATTCAAGTGAGAGTCATTGTCATTTGATCTCACTCGGAAGATTTAACCATGAAAATCAAGTTTAACTCATATAACAAGGTTTGGAAATGGAAAGGAACTCATTTAGGCATTTTATTAAACACCTAGAGTGCCATGGTTCTAAGCATTGGGTGTGCCAAGGAGACTTGTCTGCATACAATCAAAGAAGTTTACAACCCTAAGTTTAGACCAAAGATTAGAGTTCAACAAGTTCTTTGAGGCATTTTGGCAAACACCTAGAGTGACATAGCTTCAAGCATTATATGTGGCAAAAGATCAAGTCCTTGCCTACACATAATCAAAGAGGTTAACAACCCTAGGTTTTGTTACATAAAAATAAACTTAATCCCTTCACAAACCACATTAAGCACAAAAAATGGGAGAAACCATTAAACTTCCTAAATCATGGGGTAGAAATCACCCCATGACCGATCCTTGATCAGTACTCACCCATAGTGGGTGTATACACAAGCCAAAACGAAGAGAGATATGAAAACATAGGCAAAAACAGAAATAAAAGTTGGATTAATATAAAGAACAAGAGTACTTACAACATTAATGGTGGACAAAAGCCTCAAAACCCTTGAAATCCTTGCTCTCTTAAAAAGAGAATGAGAACTAGAGAGAAGAGGAGAAGAGGGAGGTAGAGAGAGAAAGTGTAAAATGAAGGATAACCTAGTGGAATGAGGCTTAAAGGTATTTATAGCCCCTTAGAGTTGTGTTACAAAAGTCCTATATGCCCTTAAAATATCCCAAAGTTGGGCACAAAATCTACAGATTTTCCAGTTGCTACATGTAGCAGGGGTAACAATGGTACATGTAGCAAACCTCTTAAATTCAGTTCTGATCCATGCCTACATGTAGCAGGGGTATCAGTGGTACATGTAACAAATTCCGTAACTTCAATTCGGATCTGTGGCTACATGTAGCAGTGGAACAGCGGTACATGTAGCAAACTTGATTCTGAAACTGTTGCTCACTGGCTACATGTACCAAGGGTAAGGGTGGTACATGTAGCATCTGGGCAGTTTTCAACCCTTCTTTTCTTGGCCATTCAACGGCTCGAGTACCCTCCGATACATCAATTCATGATTCTTAGGACTCGGCAAGTGCCACATGGCCTTAAGGCCTTGGACACTCTTGGGGCTATCCATGGCCTTCAAATGCGCCTTATTCACATGATTTACTTGAAAATGCCAAAAACACACCTTTCGTACAATATCGTTCAAATCAAACAAGTTATGCTCTTGTGTGTGACAAAAATAAGAGAGATAAAACCTATTATTTACAATATTGAGGGCTTATCAAGCGCTCCTCCACTTGAGCCACCCCACTTGGATCATATGGGTCACATCGGCAATCACTCCATCTCTACTAATAATTGAGCCTAAGTATCTAAAATGATCACTCTTAGGTATTTTCTGGTCTTGGATCATCACTCTTCCTTCGTGCACACTGCTTGTACCACTAAACAAATCAAGGATAAAATCTTAACAGAAAATAATCAAATAATAATAATGCAAGTTTTCAGGGTTGAAACTGCAAAACCGTCAAATAATAATAATGCAAGTTTTCAGGCTCGAAACTGCAAAACCGTCAATATCGAATTAAACATCTTTCGTGGGTGGAACACCGGCAACTGTTTGGGAGAGTGACCCCGCCTTTTAGAAAATGATATCAAGTCCATAGGATACCCGGCTATATCCTTTATCACTTTGGGTGCCAAATCATCAAACAGATGTTTCGATACAATAAATCATTTCATTCATTCTTTTAAAACTCATCCCATGCTCATCTTGAAATATCATCTCAAATTATGCTCGTTATTCATTATGATGGTTCCGTACAAGACATCTATTTTCGTAAACTCATCCTTTTATATCGATACATTTAATAAACGCAATTATAAAATATTTCATAAAATTTATATAATCAGGGTATATTTGTAACTCACCTCTGAAACGTGAACCGCGAAAATAACCAATCGACAGTGAAATCTTTATCAGTATTAGAGGTAACCATGGGCATGAGTAACCAGCAAAGTCAGCACGTAGTAGTAATAGCATCCTCTCACAGTATTGCAGTGGTGCGGTAGCTGAAGGTCGATCGGCCGTCGGTTTTTGGCCGGCAAAGAAAGAGGAGGGAGGAGGAGGAGGAGAGGGGAAAAAGAGGAGAACGCAAGGAGGGAAAAGGTGAGTGAGAGGGAGCTGATGCTGAGAGTGAAACAGATTACTTTGAGATAGAGTTTATAGATAGAAATAGTGACATAATGAGAGAGAAACACTAATTAATAGTGGCAGAATTTTTCAATAGAAATGCCCCACCACCTCAAAATTATACAAGTCCCCAACTAAAATTCTGTCAATCAAAATCCCACCGACGAAATTTCATGGGCCAACTCATTAATTACCTCCAACAAAATTTCCGACCATCTTTCCTCTTAATAAAATCCTTATCTCTTTCCGTGAAGAAGAGAGAGATTGAAGTAGACCACGAAAATTATCCATGCCAACCGACAGTATGGAATCACTCCTAGTTTGGTTGTGTTTTTGGGTCTTCGTTCTTAGAAAACTTTCAAAAATTAACCGTTGGCTAAAAAAATTATTCTAAGATTAACTGCGGATGGAACTTTTTAGAATAAACTTTGAAAAATACAATTCAAATTTTTTAAGGGTCAAGATTCGGGTTATCACATTACGCTCCTAACTTAGACTTGTTATGTCTGGTTAGTGCGCTAGCTATTTGGGGTTTGATATTAGTTAATTGTGTTTCAGGACTCACAGAGTCTATGGATAACATTGGAGCTAATGCGCAGAATTGGATTTTTTTGGTTGTCAAAAGACAGTGCTTTCAAGAGATGGAAAAAAAGAGAAGCATTGGATCAAATTCCTAGCTACCTAGTGGAACTCTTAATAAAAGCTAGTCTTTGCACGTGGTTAATTTGTGGCTGGGAAAGTGGGCCCACTAATTACAATTTGGAGCAACAGTGCTACTTGCACATATTTTGTGCACATATCATACACGTACATTTTTTAGGGTCCGTACCGGGGTTTTATAAAATGATCTGAACTGTTCATTTTTTCTAAAATATTTTTTGGAGTGTTCCTATAAAAAATCAGTTTCAACGGATATCTGAGAAAACCCTTATCAATATCCATTGGAGCTGATTTTTTAAGGGAACCTTTCAAAAAATATTTTTTAAAAAATGAGCGGTTTGAATTATTTTGTGGGACTCCGATATGGGCCCACAAAAATGTATGTGCATGATATGTGCACAAAAATCTGCGTGGGAATCATTACCGAATTTGGAGTGAATGGAAGGAAGCCAAAATCTCGGCTTATTACACAACAGAAACACACAGATTCTGTGCACAGATCGCATTGTGGGGCTCACTAAGAGTACCACACAAACAATCCAAACCATTCAATTCGATAACTGAAAGTGCTCGATCTAACATTTAACTTTTTTTCAAATTCCAGGATAATGAAAAGTTATATGATTGGATCGAGCAAGAATAAGTATCGGATTGATTTGATATTTCACGAGGGCCCTTAAAAAAATGTTTTACATTTAATAAACGTCTTGGATCGCTTTTGTGAGACCCGTAGTGGACCCCACACAGCAATCTGTGCACAGAATCTTTGCGTTTCTGCTGTGTGAGTATCATTTCTGCTATATATAATGAAGAGGAAAAAGGGTTTGAGGGACACATCTTTTTCTTACGCATAAACACAGAAAGGGGGCTGCCATCAGGATCCTTTTTTCTCACGCAATACAGAGAGCAATTGAGCTGTGCGGCTGTTCATCACGCCTCGGCCAGAGCAGTAGCAACACGACGTAAGAAGAAAAGAAGCTTCAGGTTTAATCTTTTTATTCTCTGAAAAGCTTTTAGTTTATTGTTCAATGGAGTTATTTGTTTCACGATTATTTGTTCTCACTATGAGCGGCTAAACTATTCGGCTAGGGCGATGAGGAGGTCTCCTCCAAGTAGCGTAGTTGTCTGATTCTTTGGGTTTTATATTCTCGACTTAGATTGTATGACTTGTCGATTCATAACTTTTTATGAAAGTTTTATATTTTTCAACATTCGAATGTGTTTGTATCAATGGTTTCAAGCACTATTATGCAATGGTTTATAATGTTTCGAGATAGACTATACGATGTGAGACGGGTTGTGCAGTTGGTTAAATCCAGTGAGACGATCCATGCCGTGTTGAGATAGCATATATGGAATGCAAATCTTGATTATATTTTTGGGGATTATCGATAGGAATTGCTATTCTACGGTGGTCTGGTTTAATGTTGAATACTCCTAGGAACCTTAGGTTTCGAAACAATTGCGTTACAAGGGGAGATTGAATCAGAAACCCTAGTCCCTACTCTAATCAATTTACAAATCCTTTAATTGCTTTCTAGTTTAATCAAATCCAACTTCAATTTACTTTTGAATTAAATTAGAAATTAATTGGAAGTATTGCGACTTAGGTTTTTACCCTCTTCGGACGACCCTAGACTTGACCGCTATTATTCGGAATATTAGTTAATTCCTTGGTTTTATAAATTATATTTTTGGTACAGAAACGACATACCTGTTTAATTCATATGACTACGAGTGACTAATAATCCTGTTATACAAAAAAAAGTTGCTATCTTCTCTGACGAATCGTATAGTTTTATGCTTAATCCACTTGTTTTAGTAGTTTTCATGTCTTCACTTACAGAAATTGGAAGTATGAGTTTTTCAAGCCATTGATGAGTATTTGGGCTTCATCCTTCGAACTTAGTAAGTCTTGCATCGTTATACTTCAATATTTGGGCATTGATTTGAGGAGTTGGAAAGTCTGTTGTTATGCATTTGCAGCTAAAATTGAGGCAGTAGATTGTTTTTGGGTTGAATTTTAGAAAGCTCTCCCAACAAGGGTTACACCAATTCGTCCCACGCTCTATTTTTTGGCACTCGAGTGTGGGTTAGGCGCCAATGTTTTGCTGCACAGTCTGTCAAAGCTGAATTTCTGGAGCTGATTTTCGTACCAAAAATAGATGATTTGTTTAGCGGTATGATGGCTTATGACTAGCAAATCAGTTGTCAGATCTTTGACTTGTATGGGGAATTAGTGGTAAATAGCTTAATCTTTGGGATTTGACAGTTATAACATTCCTTGTATAGAATATTGAGGATTATAAGAAGAGGGTAAGCGAGTGATTGGCCGTTTTCCAAAAAATATACTTGCTCTAATAGATTTGTCGTGGTATCAAAGCACTAGCTATGGTTTATTGTTTTTAGAAGTTTAAGCATCTTAGAATCCTTTCTTGGTTTCGTATTGCTGTCATCGGTTGTTCTAGAGGTATCATCTTTCTCAAGTACTCAGTCAGGTTTTTTGTCATTTATTAGAGTTTCCTTTGTGGTTAAGAATGCTAGAAAAATCAGAAATTTTGCCCATCAAGATGGAAGGTAAAAATTATTTTTCTTGGGAGTTTCAATTTCGCATCTTTGTGGAAGGGAAAGAATTGAGTCTGAACTGATTGGTTTTTATTTTTGCGCCTGTTAAGTTTGTTAGGTATTTCTTTAACAAGAAAATGTGCTTTGAAGTTGGAACTTGAACTCTTTCCCTGAATTCGTTGCAGGTTGATATGAAAAGGTTTGGGAAGTTTTAGGGGCAACAAGATGGAAAACTCACAGGAGATAAACACTTAATAACGTGCGGAAGACTTGGAAATCGGCACTCTCTCAACTTCACAAATTGGTTTGTTTTGTAGGAAAAGATTTTTAAGTCAGTCGCCATTGTTTAACTATTTGCGAACAAGAATGGGTCCACAACTTGGTTTTGGAAGATATGGCATTCAAAGTTGTAGAGCGGGTCGTCTTTCATATCGAGCCATTGAAGCAGCGCGTCGGGCTATAATCGGACAATTCCATCGTGCTATGAGCGGACAATTCCGAAGAAATGGTAAGATATGGGTAAGAGTTTTTGCGGATCTCCCTATTACCGGGAAACCTACAGAAGTCAGAATGGGAAGAGGAAAAGGAAATCCTACGGGTTGGATTGCTCGTGTGTCCACGGGACAAATTCTATTTGAAATGGATGGTGTGAGTTTGTCAAATGCTCGACAAGCCGCTACATTAGCGGCGCATAAACTATCTTTGTCAACCAAGTTTGTTCAGCGGTCGTAACATAATTGATTTACAGCTCAGTTGTCTTGTGTTCCATTGTGGTTTGATCAGATTCCTTCATTACCCTATCTTCTACACGTTTCAGTTCAATTACGAATCGCTACTTCCATGGGAGCTTTGAACCATGTTTTCTTCTTAATCTTCCAGCCTAATAAGTACTCTTTTCTTTTATAGGATTTGACTAAGAGTGAGGCTTCTGAAATGGTATCTCCCAGCTTTGGTTTTTGACATGTCCGGATACAATATTTATCTGCACTTCTTTGTTTTTCCTCTTTTTTCTTTCGTTAGACCAACTGTTTAAGAACGTTGAAATTTCTTCAGTATTTGGCTTTCTATTTTGTGTTTCCGTTCGTGAACTTACGAACAAATTGAAACAGTAGAAAGCATGCAGCCGTTTCCCAGAACTCTTATGTAGGCGGTTTTTTTCAAAAAGAGAGCTTACTCTATGCGGTCTACCTCCATGAATTTTGACATGACCTCTGAGCAAGTTCGATTTTTTTGGTAAATAACCTCGCAACTCATATTTAGAAATTTGGATGCGGGGGTATCAGGTTTCCAGTTTGGATACCTCCGTTTGTTTGTTAATGGACAACATCACGATTCATGTACGCGTTGGTCCCTCTTCTTGAATGCCAAAGTACAAAGTGGTCATTTGATTGTCATGACATTTGGTAACAACCTTATAAAGAGATTTTTTTTTCTTTTCCCGATAATGGTTCCGTTGATTCCTGCCAAAACTAAAGAATGTCAGTACACGAGTATAATTTACAGAAAGCAGATGTTGGTTTCGTACTTCATTCATGTTTTGATGCAGTTGTTACATAGTTGCGGAATTAGGCTAGTCGTTCACAACCGAATTTCAGAAACTGACGTGCAATGCCCCTTGTCCTGCATTCAGGTAACGGATTATGAAGCCAGTTTCTATCATACGTTCCTTGAAACTGGTTTGTTGTGCAACTTGATGGCAGGGTTTGCTCTCCATAGATTAAACAAACGCTTGAATAGTAGTAACAATTTTTGGTTACAAAACAATCCTAATCCACGCTTCCGTTCCACACTATGTAAAAAAAACTTTTTTATAGATAAAATCACGCTTCTGCTGCGCACTTGGTAAAAACAAGATTTTAGTAAAATCACCCACTCGTCCTATGACCTCAAATAATAAAATTACTTAATCTATGATCTCAAATAATCTCCTGAGTGATGTGGACCTCTACACTTCCGGTCGAGACTCGAGAATGGCTTTGATACCAACTTTGTCACGACCCAAATCCGTAGACTAAGGTCCGTAATGTTGGAGTTTCTCAACAAATTATTACTATAACTGAATATTGATTAATATGAAGTTTTCCACAACCTGGAGGAGGCTCTTCTCCACTTCTTGATCCCAATCCCCAACCTCCAAAGCTTGAACGTTGGACCAACTGTACCCACTAGGCTGCATGTGGGTGTCTCAAATACCTCATCAAAAATGCTCATAACAACTTCAGTTCCTATGAAAGAAGAAACCCAACCCCACCAGCACAAAGTCCCCATGCAAACCATGAAAATCTCTTTGAAGCTCAAACCAAGAACTCTCAGCTTCTCCTCACCAACATTGAAAACCCTCTACCTTTTGTCGCTGCACTCTCCCAACCAACTTCTGATCCCAATCCCAATCCCAAACCCAATCCCAATCCATCCATGATCACTGAGGTGTTTAGATGTTCCGCACCAGATTTTTACGGCGATGATGTCCTTATGGTCTGACTCTCAGTCCATTTGCTCTGGGGAGGCTAGTAACAATCTCTCTTTAAGCAATGCCATTCAACAGCAGCCTCTTATTTCTTTTTTTTTTTCGGTCAAACGGAAATTCAAAATAGATTATGAGTTACACACAAGGTCATTAGGTCTATAGATTACACAGAGAACCTACTATTAATCTAGCACTTGCCTAATATTCAGGCTATCTCTTACAACAAATTCTCTCATAGCAATGGGCATGTCCACAACAAAAACGAGCTCATCTGTCTGTTCTACTCCCATTCTTGCAAGCTGGTCTGCACATTGATTTGCTGATCGGTAAGTGTGCTCGATCAAGGTGTTGGTCCTGGCCATGATGTAGTGGGCTTCCTAAATGAGCACACTTTGCGGATGGTTGCTTGGGTTGCCTTCCTTGATCAGATTGATAGTCGTGAGTGAGTCAGATTCAATTGACACATTCTTCAATTTCCTGTCCAGAATAATCTCCAGTCCTTTGTAGATGCTCCAGATCTCTGCTTCCAGGCTTGAGGAAAAGGTTCTCATTCTGTAGAGTCCCATGATCCAGTCACCCTTATGGTCTCTGAACAATCCTCCAAAACCTCCTCTCCCATTCATTTCGTACCAGCAGCCATCCGTGGTGAGTTTGATGTTACCTGCAGTTGGATTCAACCAAGATATTAGACATGCCTGCTGAGAGCCCATAATGAGGGGGGACTTGAATGCTTCAACAATTTCTTGGGAATAAGCAATGATATTCCTGGCACTAATACAGCTTGGTCCTCAATCTTGTCAAAACTCTTCTTGTTTCTATCCTTCCGGATTTGCCATAGAGAAGTAATAAACATAATGTGCCACGGTATATTATAGCCATTCCTAGGTATCTTGTTGCATCTCAAGTTAAGAGATATCCATTTGTGAATAGGAGTATCCAGGTTCCCTCTCGTTAAGTGGCTCGAGGGAATGTTACTCCAAAGGTCTTTTGCTTTGATACATTCCCTGAACAAGTGTGAAATATGCTCGGAGCAAGTACTACATCTAGGACATAACTCAGAGGTATCAATCCCTCTTCTGACCAGTAGGTGATTGGTTGGAAGGCTATTGTGGAGAATAAGCCAAGTAAAAGTCTCAAGTTTTTCTGGTATTTTGAGTTTCCAAAACCATTTCCAACCCTTCAAATCTGAGTCACTTTTGTTAATAAGCTCATAGACAGCAGCCTCTTATGTCAAAGAAGAGATGAAAAGAAAAGTTGAAGCCATGGACCTTGGCAATGAAGGAAACTTTTTAATCCTCTAACTTGCCAAAAAGAAGAGACATCGATATTTCTCTTACGTTATTTTATTTGAACTTGATGTCCCTCTAAGTTTAGAAACATATAAATGAACAGAGAGTAATCAATATAATTTCCAATACCTGTTACCAAAACACCGACAACAAAGAAAAGGGGATATACATATAAGAAACTTATATACTTATCTATTGGCAATGGGCTCAAGTGTCATCTGCCATTCATGTTTGGAATATTTTTAAATTTTCCTCAACCTATTCCTTCAAGTTACTGGAAACGTTACAAAAGAGTCAAATGTCACCTCATGAACCCATCATCCCCTTAAGCAAAGTCAACATATAATTTTGTGAAATCATATTTGCACGATTTCTTTCTGAGTTAACACATGTAGTTTTACCACAATTTAGTAGAACTTCAATAAATATGAGCAAAGTATCCTCTTTTTTCTTTCTAGCATCAACATTGAGTACATCACTTGGAGATTAAAAAGACAAAAGAACAAATGCAAACACATGGTGCATTAACAAGAGTTGGGAAAGGTTTGGACGTAATCAAACATCTAGACTTACCTTTATTTCCTTTAGTACTGGTGTTGCCACTGAACCCCACTGTCAGCATCAAAGTCAGGCGAGACAAGACTCTCAATGTAGGGATACGCAGTAAAACTTGGAGAACAATTATGAATCACAGGATAACTAAATGTGCCATCTTTGGGATTGTACCGAACTAAACGTGTAGCAACATCCAGTAAAACTTCACCATCCTCCAAAAGGCATAATGGTGCAGAATACGGAGAACCAATATCCTCTAAAACTTCACCATTCTCCAAAATGCATAATTCTGAGGAATCATGAGGGTGATTCAATGGATGTGACACATAAGGTATGGCAACCAACTTGGTCCAAGAATCTCTAATACCATATTCCTTCATTAGCCATACATCAAAACAATCGTCATAGTAGTCACAGAGCATACACAGGCAACCATTTAAAACTCCCATCGAGAAGTGATGAAAATAACCACGTCGATACTCAGGTGTCGAAACCTCTCCATACGTTTCCTTCACCAAATCAAGAGAAACAATAGTATGACTGGGCGCGCCATACCCAGTCCAGTGGATCCAGTGGAGGGCCCTGTTCACAAATGTCGCTGAAGCACCACGAGGAACAAGATGCGTGGAGCCTTGTATCCTTCTCCATGAATCAGACCTTAATGTATACACCTTCACTTCGGGCTCAAAACCACCCGTACGATCATCGAAAAAGAATCCCACCACCTTGTAATCATCAATACCCTCATCATAACCAAACCCAAACCACGAGTAGCAAATGTAAGCCATTTCAAAATCTGGCAATCCCTTGTATTTCCCAGTAGACGGGTTCCATATACATACTTCTCTTCTATTTCCAATGCACACTAAACCATCACAACCACCCCAAATCTTAACTCCAAGATTAGGTCTTTTCAAAGGACAATCAAGCTCAACAGCACTATCAGATTTATCATTCAAAATAGAGTAGAGAGAGCATGACTTGACATCAGTACGGGGATACGAACTGCCTAGAATGAGTCTATGATTGCTATAATCAGTGTTGACAGATGCTAGACTGAGATGAGTTTTCGCGAATTTGGGATTGGAAACCAGAGAACGCCACGACTTGCAAACGCATCTCAGCCGCAGCAGAGACTTGACGGGAAGCCTGGACAGAACCGCAGCGATGATTTCGGGCGGGAGGTCCGGCAGCGGCGGAGAATCTTCCGTGAGAAGGGGGATTGGAGAGGCCTGCTTGGTCTTTTTGGATTCTCGACAAGTGGTGGAGCTGCTTTCGGCGGCCATGGATGGTAGCTGTGATTGTGTCTGTTTTTTTTCGAAGAGACGAAGAAGAAAGCAAAAGCTCAGAAAAGAGTGGGGTTTTAGGGCTAATATCTTATCCTATTTTCATAGCAGGATAGGAGGAAAATATGGACTGGTTTTCCTACGGGATGGATACCAGAAAGTCTTAGAGTACCGGCCACATCCCACCAAAATCGTACTGACGGTCGCGCCGTGCCGTCTCCTGCTACCGAACAGTCGATCCGAATCTTTCAAAAAATTTAAAAAAAAAACGAGAGGCCCACGCGAGAATTAAGGACATCCGATATGTGTAGGGTACTTAATCTAAATACCTTTTTTTCTGTGTACATACATACCGTTAATTGTCGCGTGGGCCCATCGATTTTTGTTTTTAGAATTTTTGGACAGTTCGGATTGGCCGTCTGGTAGCTAAAGACGGCCCGACACTGCCGTCAGGACAATTTCGATGGGTGTGGTTGGTGTTCCTAGCAGGACTCGGATGGATATCGCACATTTTGACTCTTGTGGGTTGTTTCTTTTTTCATTTTCCTTTTTTCAGATAAAGTGGATCGCAATAAAGAAAAAGCTTCTTGTCTTATTTTATTTGAAAAAGGGAATTCACGATATATACATGTCTGCGAATTTGGCTACTCTAAAAGAGTAATTGATGTACTTTTTTGATGAAAAATGCTTATTTTTATTAATAGATTAATAATAATGGTAATCTACATTTGCGGAGACCTCCTAAAAGTCGAAAGAGTGCATTTTTTTAAAAGGAAAATTAGGCAAATAAAATGAATTTCATTCTTTTTATTAATTAAGGAAGAACTTGGAAATTGACAAAACCCAGCTATCGAATTTTCCATCTCCAAAGAAAAACAATCTTCAAGGAAAAACATTTTGATTTCCTATCAAAAAAATTCTCAATTCTTCTTTTGGAGCTTCACTTCTTACATAAAGTTCTTGTTTTGAAAATTCAAAGTTGGAGAAGGTTTTTTACTAATGAATAGGTATTCAAAAGCGCAGAGAAGAGTGGGGTGTTAGGGCTAGGGCTGTAAATGAACTGAGCAGCTCACGAGTTTGGCTCAGTTCGGCTCGTTTGACAAAAGCTCAACTCGTTAACAGTGGCTCGGCTCGATTAAAGATGCTCATTTAGTAAATGACTCAGCTTGGTTCGACAAGGGCTTGGCTTGTTAACGTTTGAGCTGAACTTGAGCTTAAATTTTGAGCTCGTTTAGTAAACGAGCCAAGCTCGAGCTCGATAAAGCTCCTCGGCTCGGGCCGTTTAATTTACAGCCCTAGAACTTAGGGCCTTCGGGATTTCCTTCCTTGATCTCGAGAGTTGCTAAATGCACACATTTATGCCTGGCACCCCCAATTCCTTACGTCCTGTTTGGAACCTGAGGAAGAGGAAAAGAAAAGAAAACTTTGAAAAAATTATTGAGGAAAATTTACTGTGCATATTTTTTTGTTTTGTTTTTTTTCCTTTCTTTTCCCTAGGTTCCAAACAAACCCTTGCAAATCGGGATTGTTGGTCCATTGTGGGTCCATGTCAGGTATATCACAATGATCGGGATTGTTCATCTTGCAGAGATTGGTTCCTTTTCTCTTTTTTTTTTTCTTTGATCAGTTGATATTATAGCTTTATTAACTCAAACAAGCGTCCAATGAAGCAACCCGTTGAACCCAGCTAGGAAAATCACCTTGCCATGTGATTGGATGCATAATAGATAGGGCATATTTGACTATTTCATGAGCCACTCTATTATAAGTACAAGGAATAAAACAAATAGAATAAGATGCAAACAACTAATTAAATTTATTGAGTCTATGATGATGACATCCACGTTGGTTCTGGCTGTAACTTCTCCATTAATCATTCTGATAATTCTTGCAGAGATTGGTTCAAATATGTAAATACATATAAATTGGATACCGATTAATACCTGATCGCATTGCATTTATCTTTGTGAAAATGAGTTTGGATTAAACTCATCAAATTTATTTTTGAGAAAATGTATGCATTTGGATTAGTTTGTAACGAGGATCAAATTAATATGATTTTTCACATGATTAATATTCTTCTCAAGCTATACAAGATGAACAACTCTGATCATTGCAGTGTACATGGCATGGACCCACGAAGGATCAATTGTAAAGTGTAGTCCCCTTGTTAGTCTCCACAAGGGGAATGTCGAGAAGCCTAGTTCAATGTTGAATCCCGAGCCGGAAAGTTTTTTAATGAAAAATGAAGTGTTCATGAATTAAGAAAAGTATTTCATACCAGAAAGAAACTAGTAAAATTTATGGTGTAAGTACTTTTCATTTTTCTTTTTTAATATACGTATTACTGGGGTGACATGGCGGCGGCAATGGGGGGATGGTTTTGGTGAAGATAGTGGGACATAAAAATCGCGACTTAGCATGATGAGTTGATAGTGGCGGCAATGGAGTGGTGATGGTAAAAATCATACAAGTGGAGAAGTGGTGGTCTCGTTTATTGAGTAGCTTCAGGGGCTTCACTGTTGGCCGGAGAAAATGGTTACGCTGTTTATAGCAACAGTCGGAGAGGAGTAATGAAGATAAAAGGGTAGATGACAATGAACTTGAAAGCAATCAATTGGCCAACAAAGAGTATATAACCTGTCGCAAATGGCAACGGAGTGGTGCTTGAACCGGCTGAAGCGCCGAAAAATAGACGAGGTCTTAGAGAACACAACACACTCAATATAAGAGATAGCTTTCTTTCTCCAACGCAGTGTTCCTTTCATTCCAGCCTCAGAAACCCAAATCCACAATTGCATTTGTATTGTGTGGGCTACGAAAGAGGAAGCGAAAGCTCTTGCGAAACCTAGGTAAATCTCGTATCGAAATAAAAAGCCAAAAAAGGCCTTTTGAAGCACATGAACAATAGGATTAAGAGCAAGAGCAGAGAATGGGAATTGGGATTGAGAGCAAGAGCGGAGAGTTCTACTGAATGATTATGTAACTGAGACCACGCCCCTGATCCATCCCTTGAGGTCGGTCCAAAGACAACACTGCCACCTCAGGCCTAAAAGTACACTTGCCAATAGCAATGCAATAACAACGGGATAAGCTCAAGCAGAAGCTAAGTAAATTAACCATTGGTGATCAAGTGGATAAGCCAAAGTTATGCTAAGTTCCCAAAATAGCCATCCCAGGTTGTAGGTACTAGGTACCGTCCAGAGTTTTGCAAGTACTAGGTTATGTCAACACGACATTAACATTTCAAAAACAAATAAAATAGTACTAGCTCTAATTACATGTCAAATTTTTTTACGTAAAGCAAATACAAGTCTTCACACCACTAGGATTACAATATAAGCTTACTCGATTCTGGATATCACATCTCCTTGTTCCCAGTTCCTGAAAACATGTAAAGCAAAAACATAAGTTGACGCTCATATACGATATTGCAAATACAAGTAACAATGTCTCGTGGATAAGTAAACTATTCATGTAGCAAGGTGTTTATAAACCAAACGATCTATAAGCTTCTCAATAAGCAATTCAATAGAGAACCGTGTTGTAAAAGTCCGCAAATCCAGTTATGCAGCCATCTAGGTGGCTAGATTTTAGGCTCTAGGCGGTAATTAGGAGATTTTACATTAGTCAACATTTAGTCGGTCCCTAATCAGCTAGAAGTCCATAAATCACCGATTGTATATTTTCTAGTTTTTTTAGGGAATTTTGCAGGTTAAATGTGCAATAGTAAAAAAAATACAGGGTTTTTTTTCTTGGGTAATGTTAGGTGTCTCGAGCTAATTAGCGCGCACCTTGGACTAATCCCTAGCCTCTCACAGAGCCATTTCACACGTGGGGGGTGAGGTGGCCCCAAGAGTTTTAGCAAGGAGAATCGAACATGAAACCTTAGGAGGGAGCAAACGGCAGACCCAAACCTCTGCTCCCGACAGTGCCAATCCCAAATTGGAACCTCCAGCGATAGATGGCAGCTTCAGCGACTAGTACCTGACTAGTTATTGTTACTACTTACTTTTTAGTTGTTACTTTAATTGATTACGGCTTAGCGAAGGAATGGAGGGACACAACCTATGAGATGTCTTTTTCAATCAAAACATTGGGGGAGAGGGGACATATAAACGCATATTTATAAATAACAGTAATAAACCCGACTAATCTTTAGGCGCCGGATAGCCGGTGGCTAGTCGGTCTAGGCACTAGGCGCCCCTCTCCCGCCTAACTAGTGCGTAACGATTTTAAGAACATTAGTAAAGAACAATTCTATGTAATGGTGCACAACCAACGAAAGGTAACACAACATACGACTAGGTTGACAACAGGACAGCACAAACGTAAATGCTAGCATGCTTATTGTCCTCCTGGAGAAGTCAATAACTAATCCATAGTGCCTCTAATAGATTCTTAATCTATTATCACAAGTTTGGCACCCATAGAATTTGCTGAAAATTATACTTTCGCGAAGTAAGAACTTAAAATGGATCAATCAGGCAATATAAATGAGGTATGCAATACTCACCTCAATTGGAGCTCAATCACATAATCCTACATAATCAACTAAGAAACATGCAATTTGGAATAAGTAGGCGAGCAACAAAGTTAACTGATCTCACCCAGGTTACTACTCTAAAGGGATGGTCCAAGGTCAAAGGTGGAGGTCCCAAATGAGTGATGAAGTCAAAGACTCAAAATTCAACTAAACCCAGAAATCGAGATGGAACCCTAAGGCTCCGTTCAGTTGTCAAAAATGTTATGTCAGAAATTAGTTCACAGAAAAAGTGAAGCGAGGGGGGATAAAGGAAAATGAAATTTATTTTCCTGTGTGTGATTTGTTGACAAGAAATATTGTAGGAAAATAAGAATTTCTTCTTTTTGACAAGACCAATTTTGCAAGAAAGTGATTTTCAGTGGGAAAGTTGAAGTTGTGGGTCCTAACACTTTCCTAGTAACTGAACACAGAAAATTATAGCAAAGTTTATTTTTCCGTCCTTTCCCATCATTTCCGTGCAACTGAACAGGACCTAAGACTAATCTGTGGCACTACATCCATAATCTTTTCTCCACATAGAATTAGGTGATCCGGCCACCACCAATCCCATGGAAAATTGAACTTTCGGGGCTTCAATTGATACATAAAACTCGCCTTAATATGAGTGCAGATGATGGAGATATAGTCGTTTGGACTTCGTGGATTGTGCAGCAAAAGACTGGGGCCTAACTCGTGCGTTAGCACTTAGCAGCGTTACGCCGTTACTCATACCTGAGCACCAAAAAACAGAATGTGGCACTAATCTATGCCCAACAAGTGCCTAACTCCTGTTGGGAGAGATTTCTGCAATCCACCCAAAACACGCCCAAAATCCCAATTCGAGCCATGAATTCAGGTTTGAGCGATTAAAGCTCACAAACTCATCATCATCAATGGCTTGCAAAACTCGTACTTCCCAATTACTAAGTGAGGTGAAAACTACTAAACCACACAGATTAAGTGCAAACAATACATGCCAGGTCTGTCAGTGCTTGTCGAGTTTTTGCTTCTTGGTTGGGTCCATTTTAGGGTCCAACCAAGAAATATGCTTCAGGCTTAACTAATCAGGAAAATAATTAATGAGCGCTAAGTCCAACTGCTAAAAGTCAACCGGCAAATGTCCTCATGGCAATTAAAAAAAGTTGAAGCAATGGACCTCGCCAATGAAGGAAAGATTTTACTCCTCTCACTCCCCAAAGAAAAGAGAACTTCGATGTTCCTCTTAAGTTGTTCCTTGACTTGATGTTCCTCTTATGTTTTATCAACCAACGTTTTTGGTTATAATCAATTTTAATGACAAGGGAAGTTTATGAAAAATTAAGATTGATAGTAAAGTGAGAACTATGACTATTTAAAAAATATTGCTGCACTTATAATGATGAGAGAAATACAAGAACCATGTTTTTCCTTAAAGTTCATTTAGCTGTTTGTTATCTAATACAACGTAGCTATATTTGGCAACAAAAGGAGAATATAATTCACATTCGAGATTTTTTGGGGTTGCCTTTTTTGGGCATCTCCCTGTTCTTTATTGATATTGACGAATTTGTACCAGCCACCGGTGTAATTGATCTTATCTTTTTTTACATGCTGAACAATACTAACAAAAGGTTCAGTGAGAAGTATGACCATCGACTAAACAAACAATGATTCAAATGATGTGCGAATGCTTTGCCTAAAGCATTGTGTAGACAGTGTTTAATTTGATCATAAGTCATGTGTATGAAGTGTTTGATAGATTTTTAGACATGATGCAGTGATGCAGTATTCGTATTCTAGAACAACATGTAGAGTGTGAGAGATATTGTTATTTTATTTGTACAGTTATTTTCTGTGTTATTTCTCAAATATAGTAACAAATCATAGTGTAGAGATGGTGTGAAGGGATTATTGCAGGCTGGGGTGATGAGAAATTATGTACTATAGCAGGCCTTATAAGGTGGAGTGAATCATTTACAAAACATGATGTTTGTAAGGAAGTACTGTTTTGCATTTTTTACAATGCTGAACATATTGGATCTGTTCGACATTTTGAGAACCAAAAATCAGAACATGCAAGCGTCTACCATCCAAGTCGAAAATGAAGATGATCAATGATTTTCCCAATGTCTAGTGAGTGAGCACTTAGGAATTCAAACCATTTTGGTCCTTCTAAGTTTCCTGTTTTGCAATTAGCAGGCCATGCCCTTGCTCCAAAGTGAGAAGGAGCTCTTCAATGCCATATTCCATCAAATAGTCATAAAAACTGTTAGGAAGGTATTGCAAACACATACAATGAGGTGAGATGTTGATCGACAGTACACAATAAGATTAGATTGTTGATAGTTGTTTGGAGGAAATTTCACTAACCATTTTTTGCAAGTCAAATAGCACCAATTGCTTGCAGAATCAGAGATGAGGGTCTAGATCTCTTAGGGTCATTAGGTTAATCGATGTTTAAATTATATCTGT
>CM033801.1:28889489-28962656 GCA_019656835.1 Rhododendron ovatum | reverse complement strand
GCCATGAAAGAATGTGCTCAAATTAATAACGTGTGTGTATAATGCGTGCATAATAGCGGAAGGAGATACTTACACAAATCCATTTCGCACAACTTGGCATTGGATCCCATTGTGGATCAACAGTGGCATGTATGAAAGGCTTGTATTCTCTCTCATCAATTTCCTTAGGATGTGTCCCAAATACGTGTAGATTAAAGGTTGCATGACCAATGTAACTCACAATACATATATGAGTTGCTTCGTATGACCATGATAGGACCGGGAATTTACACAATGGATAAGCCATTATGTTAAAAATTGCTACAATCCATCAACTGGACAAACATGATCTATAGTTATGCAGTCATGTATGGAACCTGTGTAATTCTGTCGAAGAAAGCTAAAATATCTACAAGAAACTGCAGATCGCAATAATACTCTAATTCAATTCTAATTGTCCAGACTAAACACTCCATTTAGAGGGCAAGGCCTTGAGAATCCAATGCTGAGTATTAGAGAAGATTAAGAAGCCAACAGAAAAGCAATAATTTCAGTCTATATGATTAATTTGAAGTCTACATATGGTACATGAAAATGGCCAAGACTAAGGAATAGGATTATTCAACAAATTAAAGTTGGTACTCCTAGTGATTTTCTACCCATAGACAGAGAAGATAAAAAGTAATTTGGTCTCCCTCTTCCAATGGGCAGTTTGCTACAAACGCAACATGGGAAGCTCTGACATATAAAGAGGAGAGGGATCCATGGTTGGGCTGCTATAATTTGGTTTTCTAAAAGTGTTCCTAAATGAGCTTTTATTAGTTGGCTTATTTGTAAGGGCAAACCGGCGACAAAAGATAGATTAAGGGGATGGGGTATGGCCGTGGAAGCTATGTGTGTTCCCTGCTCTCGGAAAGATGAAAACTTGCAACATTTGTTCTTTGTACGTAGCTTTTTTAGGCAGATTGGGAATCATGTGCTAGGGAAGTTTTTGATTCAAAGAGAGGCAGGAGAATGGGATGAGGAGTTGAAAGGGCAATTGATCATTGCAAGTGTATATCTTTTAGAGTTGTGATATTCAAGTTGTTCCTAGCTACTGCTCTGAATCATATTTGGCTTCAAAGAAGTCTCAAGTAGTTTTGCTGTAGCTGTGGAGGGGAAGGTGAGATACAGAGTGAGCTTCTAAAAACAGGTCCCTAGCTCCCTTGAAAATCATTAGAGCCAATGGAATCTTCCCCATAGAATGCTTATGAGCTCATCTTTCAAGTTGGCTTTGGGTGTGGTCCTTTAACTTGTAGCTTCTTCATTGATTTGTATTGTTTTGCTGGGGTTTATTCCCTGTTGTACTCTTGGTTTTGGTGTGTACAAGATGCCTCCAACCAAAAACAAAAAACAAAAAATGTCACAATGATAAAGACCAAAACTTAACTTACTACGAGAGGTGAGTTATAGGAGTTAAACCTCGGAACCGCGTTCGTTGTGGTTAGTGTGAATATATATATATATATATATATATATATATATATTTCTAATTGTTCTATTATTTTCGGGGTAGTTTAGTCATAACATTATTTAGGGTTTAATTAGAGTTTCTCTATTTTCTATTTAACCTAGCTTGTTATGTTATTCTTGTAATCACTTGAGGCATGCAATCAAACAAATTCTTTTCTCTTTGCAAAAGTATTAGTTAGTTTTCATCATCACTTAAGCATCTGGGTAGTTGCCAAAATTTGTCCTAAATCAAATGCAAACGTGTCAGTTTGCTTCGACTCAAAGCACCTCTAGTATCCTCTAAGCTTACTACTAAATGCTCGATAGCCATCAGTTTGTGGCGTTGGACGATGGGTGGACTGGGGGCGATGTCCTGGAAATCGTAACTTCATTAGTACATATAAAAGAAACAAAGAGCCGAAAGACATGTTAAAAGAAATAGGAAAAATGAACTAAAACCATGGAGATACTGTTAGACATATCAGATCATTCGAATCCCAGTCTTAATTATTCATGTACAAAGAGCCAGGAGGAATACACCTTCAATTAATTTTTCATGAACAACTAAAAAACCATGGAACTACTGCTATATTATCAAATGATTTGGACCCCAGCACTATTAATGTATTGATAGATTTTAAATTTTTGGACGTATACCCCTTCAAAAGTTTAGAGGGACATTTTGCCGATAAAAAAAGGTTTATAGTGGCATCGATAAGAACAGAATTTGGAGACTTCCAAACTGACAGCAAACTTACCAAGCATGCACCAAAAAATGGGTCAGCTTTCTCCTGACACCCAAGACTACTTCAATAACAATCAGACCAAACAACTGTCATGTTCCACCAAATTTTTTCTTTTATTATTATTATTTTGTTTTATTTTCCTATTTTTTGGGGAGGGATTTCAAATTAGATTACCAAACAAAGAGAATAAGTTCAAAAAACCAATGGCATACCCTCCGACACCTCAGCCTCATCAAGGTAGTATTCAACTGTCGCTTCACTGAACTTCTCCACTGCAATCTGCATTTGCAATATCTAATCATTAGCAACTAATGGTTCAAATAGCCAGTGCAAGAACAATTGTTGAATCAAACAGTAATTGGGGTTCAAATACCTCATTAGCAATGTTTGCCCCCATTAGAACACAACAATTAATTCCAAGCTGTGGGGCCCAACTTAATATGCCGCCAAACATATGGATCGAAGAGACATTCATTGCTCTCGAACCTGGAGCTATTACAGAAGAGGAGAGGGTCGTCATTAGCTCCATCGGATATAAGAAAACGTGGTGGAGAAAATTGAAAGAGTACCCCACTAATTCTATAGTTGAAAGTCTCATTTAGAAGCAAACATGAAAAAATAGCACATATACATGACATCAAATCTTGTAAAAGAAAAGAAAACTCTACAAACAACTACTCTCCTAGCAAATGCAATGCATGCTATCATCTTTTAACTGGATTCCCCCATTAGATATGAGTGAAAGTTCCATTGTAGTACAAATAGAATGACACTCCATGTAGTCAGCTACCTTCCATGAGGTTTCTACCCCACCAAACCCACCTTTTTCTCCCTTTCAACCAATGTTTATACTTATACCATGTCTCAAATTATTTCATCGACGCAAGGTTTCATCCATCCACTTATGTTTTTATGGAAAATAGGACAACTCAAAATACGTTCTTTAGTGATTACTCCAAAAAAGCCAACGTCCATTACAATATATCAACATAACCAAGTGCATTCCACCAGTCTAGGATTCAGCATAATCCAGAAATTCTGAGTGGAAAACAATACAGGACAACTGAAAGTAGACTTAACACTTAAATGAAAACAAAGTAGTCTTAACACTGAAATCAAATTCTTTTCTTTCTTCTAGAAAGGACTCTTAACTGTGAATATAGATGGAACAAAAAAGAGCTGAGGCCAATAGCACCTGGAATTTTGCTGAGACCACAATAACTCAACTAACACAATCTTACGTACTAATAAAACAAAAGTAATCCCAGGTTTGTTGAAATAACTTGTTTATGGTGTGACTTTTTCAGTAATTGCTAATCTACGAAAAACATACCATGCTTTCATGCCTATCCTATGACTTCGTAGATGGATGTGGAGATTAAAAATGTTCTTAGAAAATAAGACCTCTTACATTTTTAGAAAATTCCCAGACACTGACCTCAAAAATCTTGTTTTCAACAAAAGATTCTCAATGGGCTTGATTTTTGAAACGTTATCAATTTTTGGATAGAAATCATGCTTGAAACATTAATAAACAGAAATGCGGCCATACGTTTCTTTGTGTATCTACCTGTAAATTCTGGCCTTGCAGCATCTCAACTTTAAGCTCATCAAAAGACATTTTCCCACCATTATGAGCAAAAGCATCTGCACATTTCTTGTTTCTTCCCCCTACTGCCAAATCAAATCAAAACCATATAATTTTGCAACATTTTATTATTACATGCAATCAATGTTCCAAAGGAAATTTTATTAGAAATGGAAAAGCAAAGAAATCTTCCTCCTTACATAGCAAATTGTTATAAGGTCAACTACGCCACAGCTTTCAAAAAAGGTGCTATCCTTAACTGATGAAAATAGGAGCTGGGAAAAGGCCTTCATTTCTCTTAAACCCATTCTCATTATCGTAGTCTATAACATCATATAAACATTCAAATGCAAGACAAAAGTTCAAGGTAGATGAAAATGGTTGTGTCTAAGAACAGACTGCCTTGCCTTCGTGTTATTTCCTATTTCCAAAACATGAACAAAACCTATTCCAATGGAAATTAAATAATTTCACTCACTTGTGAATATACTAAAGGAACTTGAGGAAAAAAGGTAACCTATACCTGCTGCTATTGCCACCACATTTTTCAGGGTCCCGCATATGTAGTTCAACTCCCCCCACGTCTTGACACTGTTATATTTGTCCGAGCATTTTCCCCATGAAAAAACAAGGCGATAAATTTATCAGAGTAGTTGTACACAAAAAATCCATATAATCAGGCATTGTATTATTGTGTTATCTGTACAAATTAGATGCCTACCAATTAAATAACACAAATAGTTTGCACTCATAGCTGAGACCATGAAATAAGGTGTACTGAATAACCAAACCCATTTATCCGCTATCTCTTTGTTATCCCTGTATCCAACTGTCGCTTCACGGAATTTCTCCACTGTATTCTGCATTTGCAACATCTAATCATTAATGACTGATGGTTCAAATAGCAAGTGCTAGAACAATGTGGAATCAAACAGTAATTGGGGTTCAAATACTTCATTAGCAATGTTTACCCCTATTAGAACACAACAATTAATTCCAAGTTGTAAGGCCCAACTTAATATGCCGCCAAATATATGGATCGAAGAAACATTCATTGCTGTCGAACCTACAGCTATTACAGAATAGGAGAGGGTTGACGTTAGCTCCATCGAAGATAAACGTTGGTGAGAGAAAGAGACATTGGTGGTGTTCCGGCGTTGGCAGTGTCGGCTCCGGTGGTGGAGAGAGAGAGATGGGGTTGTGGATGAGCAGAGTAAAGTTATAGAGAGTCTGGGTGAATTTGTCGAGATAGAGATTTTTTTTTTTAATCCTCTGTCGAGTTAGAGACTATTGTCGAGATAGAGGTTTTTTTTGTTTTTTTTTAATCCTCTGTCGAGTTAAGAGAGTATTGTTGAGATAGATTGTTAGTATTTTACTCGAGGGAATGGGTTAAATAATTTGAGATGTGGGAGTAAATAATTCTTCGGCGTGTTCCGGGCCCAAAAAAATTATCGGAATTGTCCATTTTGTCGAGGTCGTCGAGAATTTCAACCTTGCAAAAAATCACGTTGATTGGATACCGATCAATACCTGATCCAAAGATAACACAATTATCTTAAAACAAATGGGTGCTATCCACGTGCACAGTGGGTTTTTTCCAAGATAAATGTTACGTTAAAACATTTCCTAATATGTACTATTCTGATTTGTTACAATTGAAGCATTTCCTTTTCTAATTTGTATTATACCAGTTTGGAAGTTATAAATTAGGAACCTAGTCTCCGAAATCTGCAGTCAATTTACGTTTCCTTTTTTAAGCCACTTGAAGCAATTTGAATTACAGTATAATATGACAAATGATTTTGGCACTCCAATTTTTTGATGATGACACTCAAAAACTTGTCTGAAAATTATACATAGTAAAGTACACTAAAAGACAAATTTTGGAGTGCCATAATAATGAATTGGAGAGCCTAAATCATTTTCCTTATAATGGCGTATATAATAATATACCTGTTAGGGAGTTATAGTACAACTTACAAACCAAATTTCCAAAAAATTCATTATTCTAAATTTTGAATGAAAAGTTCACCAATTGGATCGAGTATATTTAACTATCGGGTTGAGATGATTTTTTCACAGGAACCCTTGAAAAAATATTTACATTTAATGAACGGATTGGATTGTTTGACTGGAATCTGGAGTGCACCCCACACAATGATCTGTGCACGATATGTATGGAAAAGCCTATGTAGGCAGCATTGTTGATCGACAACATAACCCAACTTTTTTGCATTTTACCCTCCCTCGACAGCATAACTCAACTTTTTTGCATTTTACCCTCCTTAATGCTAGATCAACTAATAAAACTTCTACTAAAGATTTTTAGGGCTTCTTTTTGTTTTGTCTGAACTAAAAAATACGTTTGTTAGTTTTGTGTCTCACTCTTTGAGTTTTTCGATTCGTTTCGTCAAGGTGAATTGGAAAAGGAAAAAAATACTTTTACCCAAACAATTTGGGAAATATCCACTATTTAGCAAAAAAATGTTGGATTTTTTTTTGGCTAAAAAATGATTATTTTCCAAAATTTTTGGTAAAAGTAAAAAATCTGATTTGTCTCATCAAGACGAATTAATAATCCACAAAAATTTGGCACAAAATTAACAAACACGATTTTTTTTTTTAAGGACCAAAAATGCTTAGTGAAATGGGGTCTAAGACTACTACGCATAACTTGTACCAACATTGTACAAATCATCACGTGAGGGTCCACTTCTAGATCCCATACAAATGATCTAAGCGTTAATTAATTCTTAAACTTGGAAATGGGGTTGATGTGGACTGTTGATCTATCATTAAGGAAAGTAAAATGAAAATAAATTGGGTTATGCTTGGGGGTGAGAAAAAAAATTGTCAAACCGCGAATCCAATCCAAACCAATTCAAATCGAAAGATTTGGTTTGGTTTTTTAGTAATATGGTTTGGTCATAGTTTAAAAAAATTAGAAACCGTGTTTTATTGCTTGGAGAGCACAGCATCAAAACCTCTGCATCAATTATTCGGAGAGCACAACATCAAGCCAACGACGACATAATTCACTGAATGTGGTATTGACCAAGAAATTCATAAATTCATAGCTAAAGCTATTCTCTTGAAATAATAAGCAGTTGCTTTGACGTCATATACTTGGATTCCTCATAAAAGTAATCTATGTCACAATAAATTCATATATAACCCAATGCGTAACCTGTATAGGCTTTCTACGATAGAAAATAGAAACAATGAGAAAAAGGTTGGGGGTGAAGCCAGGAAAAAAACCCCCTGAAAAGTTCATTTCAAGTTTGGATAATATCAATGATCAAAAAAAAAAAGTTTGGATAATATCACAATAGGAAGCATAAAAAATGTACAGGAAGTACTGATGAATTGGCAAAATTATGAGTCATTGGACACTGATGAACCAAGTAGGCTTCTAAATCTATCCCATTACTCAAGTGACCATGTCAATAGCGATTTCCGACCACAAAAAGTATCAAGTCATTGTAAACAAACTACATTAAATATTACTCCCTCACTCCCTGTCGATTAGTACATTGAGGATAAATTTCAAGCCAAATAAAGGCAACATGGTAAAGCCATGCAATGCTAGAAGCAAAAAGATACAAGGAGTCAAAAGCCAAGATATAAGTTAGTAGCAGAAACCACATTATTAGCACTCTAGAGACAGCAATGGACGAAGCCGAACAGCTTCCCAGCAACTAAACATCCAAGCGCGAACATCAAGGTTTCACACATTACGATTGACGTGTAGAGTTAAAAGCTCACTGGATTTTGTGAGAACTACAATCTACACAAATAAAAAAGAAACAAAACTTGAGGGATACCCTTAGGAACCCATCCACAAGCTAAGCCTTCGCCTTTCAGAGAGCTCTTTAACTATGTTGTCCACCACTACCAACAAAATGCAGAGAAAAGACAAAGAAAGTTGCTCCACCATTACCAACAAAATGTATCCAACAACTATTATCTTCATTTGAGTTCTAGAATGTTTTCACCTAAGTGAAGTAATCAGTAGCCATCATTTCCAAATATAAAGGCTCATACATGTGCACATTCTCTATTTCAAGAAGCAAATCAGGCATACATATTTCTAAAAAAGCAGTTGAAAACCCCTCTTCAAGAACAGCTAAACGATGGAATGGAATATTCAACTTTCCCATAAATGACAATGATTCTAGAAATCAAGGTAGCTATATCTTTGTTCTGGCCAGCAAAAAGAAAAAGAATTTAGGAGTTATATGATCATATTAGTAAGGATCTAAGATGGTATACTAATATTAAATGATAACATAGAGTCCATCTGCTCGATTATACAATCACAAGTACCTTGCCACCAACAAAAGCATAAGGGTGCAATTATGCTGCTAATAGAAATCAATGTTGCAAAAAGACCCACAGTCCACTAAGTTTGGCCACTAAGAAGCAAAAGCCACTCTTCCCACTCCTGCAAAAACTAAATGTTTATGAACTATGACATTCATAGAAACACCATTACAACAACAAAGACAATTCCCCCATTACGGAGCACTACTAAACTTCCCTAAAGATTTTCATGTATCACATAAGATCTATATTCCTAACGAATCCCAAAGAGTAATTAAAAAAACATTGGGCGTCAGATTAAGAACTCGAGTGTAAAGGATAGTACTATTATTATTATTTTTTACATCAGAAATTGATGACATTCTTTTAATTCACATCGGTGTTACTCTGAGAATACACATAAAGGAGGGGGGAAACCTTGTGGAATGAAAAGAGAGGCAAAAACAAAATAGAGTAAGAAACCACTTAGTTGCACAATCTAAACCTAGCGTACGAACAAGAAGCAAACAAGAAATCTAGTGACCTTATTCAAGGTGACATCTTTCAATGACGAGGATCTTCGCCAAAACTCCTAGAGAAAAATCAAGTAGAGTTTGCTTCCGGCATCGTCTAACAAATTGTTATCATATCGACACAGTTAATAAATAGCCGGCATCCTGCGGAAAATCCAGATATTTCTTAAATTTGCAATTGAAATAATCTGATGGTTCATGGTAAGACAACTCACGGGAGATTTCTACATAGAGCATTTTAAATGAAAGAAAAATGCTCACTTTCTAGTGTTGGTTCAAGTGTTAGGAAAACCCTAAAAATTCTAACAAAGCTGGTACGTCATAAAGGGTATCCAATCTTGCAACAGTTGTATCCGGTCTTTCATCTTTTGATTGATAGAATTGGTCCAGAGGCGCTAAAAATTCTAATGAAGAGAGTATGTCAAAAATGATATCTAATCTTGCAACAGTTGTATCTGGTCTTTCATCTTTTGATTGCTAGAATCGGTCCAAAACTCCTGACCCTCTAGAAACCCATGCCCAACTTCTAGTGTAAAGACTCGAGACAAAATGACATAAGCGAAAGTTAATCAACGAATCATTTTAGGTTCTTGATAATAATAAAAAAATCCTCATAGAAACCGAGGTAAAAGGTTTAATAATCAACCAAGTACTGTTTTGATAGGCAACAAATTTGCCAATACCTAACAGGTACAATCACCTATTTTAATCCGCAACAAAGCACACAATAACTGATCAGGTACAATCACTTTCTTAAGGTCTAATCATTTGCTCACACATATCATACCCAAAAAAAGGGACTTCGAAAAGTACTGTAAAAAACATGTGATCCAACAAACTTAATAGGTTCTTCTTCTTTCATTGCCCTGGTTTTTGTTTAGGATGTTCTTGGTTAAAGTTTGATTTTAAGCTCACAAGTTCTTGGTTAAATTAATGTGTCCACGAGTTTATTTCTTTCAGGCATGAACCAAATTCTCTTTTGATGGTGACAACTACCCAAACTCGCTGATTTCATTTACACACGGTGAAGCTCCATCGATCGCCAAAAAAAAAAAGGCTCACCGTCTACCCTTCTTAACACTCCTTGTATATTTTTTTTGGATTTGTCACCAAAAATATCTAACATGTCAAGAAATTGATTAAGGGTTAGTTTAATCTCCCTCGACTCCCAACTAAACAAAGTAGAAAGGAAAAAACTCTTAAATTTCAGCTAAACATGTTCATGTCTCACTTACTTCCAAATTTCCAATACACCCAGGAGTGTAAAATGCCGCAGTTTGTGCTTTTTGGTTACCAAATTCATCGTGTTTATATGTTTAGGTTTGGAGTGTGGATTATGATCTCTAACAAATGCAGGCAATCACTGATGAAGATGATGATAAGTTACAAGCCTTCTCATTCTGATTGTGGTGATGAGGTCAATAGACTATAGCCAACGCGTTGTTGGAAATCAAAAACCACAATCCCAGTGGGATGTATGCGGTTCCTGAAATATGGAATCCAAAGCAGGGAAGAAAAGCAAGTCTGAAAGAGGTCATCAATTACGTAATCAAGCAATGGAAGTCTAATAAGCGTAAGAGGTAATCCGGCCAACATTGCTTGGGCGCCCACAACCATAAGTATTTTCTTCCAGACTGTGAAGTCTATAAATCACAAATAACAAAGAAACACCTATCAAAAATCTCCATAATGAAAACTACAGACACCTATTGCTGGACTTCCAATAATAAGCATTACAAAAGTACAAAGCAGATGAAGGAGAAAAGTAAGTTCGTCATGTACATGATTCTAACCTGTTTTCTCCTTGGATCCACGATAATGCAATTGACACAGTCTTGGAGCTGGTCGTCGCGATGAGCGGGTGGATGTGGACAACGAGTTTTACGCAACAGTTCTCCTTCACCGCCGATGCTTGTGACGGCGGCCAGCATGTTCCTCACCCTTGTGAGGACCCTTGAGCGAAAACCTTGGAACCCAACTGGAAATCACTATCCCTGCACAACCCACTTCTCACTAACCGTTTACACCAACAAATCTTCCTCAAAGTTGCCAAAGCAAGCCCAATTGCCACGTCAGCAACGTCGTTGGTAAGCACATTAGGGGTATTCGTAACCCTAATCCTTCGCTCCTCACACTTCCCAAATCGATCTTATTCAAGACCACGCTGTTACTCTCCACAATTTCCAGACTCGACGCGAGTCGATCAACTCGGAGTTGGCCCCACACTTCGCGTTGCTGACCACTGCTCGAACTAAATGAAGATTATGTCTCAGAAACTCTGACGAGGAGGAAGAATTCCATGGTTTGAGGAGTTTGAATCGGTTTTGGAGTTGCTGTTTGAGGAGTTTGAATCGGTTTTGAAGATTTCTGTGTCTCTCTCTCTCTCTCTGTAATCAATCCTCTGTCGAGTTAGAGAGTATTGTCGATATAGAGGGTTTTTTTTTTTTTTTTTAAATCCTCTGTTGAGATAGAGGTCTTTTTATTCTTATTTTTTTATTATTTTTTTATCCTCCTTCGAGTTAGATAGTATTGTCGGGATAGAGTTTTTTTTTTTTTTCTTTTATCCTCGGTCGAGATAGTTTTTTTTTTTTTTATCCTCTGTCAAGATAGAGAGTGTCGAGTCATTTTTGGTCAGTATGAATTATAGGATCAACATTGTTAGTATTTTACTTGAGGGAATGGGTTAAATAATTTGAGATGTGGTAGTAAATAATTCTTCTGCCTGTTCCGGGCCCAAAAAAATTATCGGAATCGTCCATTTTGTCGAGCTCGTCAAGAATTTCAACCTTGCAAAAAAATCACGTTGGTTGGATACCGATCAATACCTGATCCAAAGATAACTCAATTATCTTAAAACAAATGGGTGCTATCCACGCGCATAGTGGGTTTTTTCAAAGATAAATGTTACGTTAAAATACGTTAAAATATTTCCTAATATGTACCATTCTAATTCGTTACAATTGAAGCATTTCCTTTTCTAATTTGTATTTTACCAGTTTGGGAGTTAGAAATTAGCAACCTAGTCTTCGAAATCTTCAGTCAATTTACGTTTCCTTTTTTTTAAGTCAATTTAAGCAATTTGAATTACGGTGTAATATGGTAAATGATTTTGGCACTCCAATTTTTTGATGATGACATTCAAAAACTTGTCTAGAAATTATACATAGTAAAGTACACTAAAAGACAAATTTTGAAGTGCCAAGATAAAGAATTGAAGTGCCTAATTCATTTTCCTTATAATGGCGTACATAATAATATACCTATTAGGGAGTTATAGTACAACTTACAAACCAAATTTCCTAAAATTTCATTATTCTAAAATTTGAATGAAAGGTTAGACAGTTGGTTCAAGTATATTTAAGTATCGGGTTGAAATGATTTTTCACGGGAGCCCTTAAAAAAATATTTTACATTTAATGAACGGATTGGATTGTTTGTGTGGGATCCGGAGTGGACCCCACACAATGATCTGTGCACGATCTGTATGGAAAAGCCCTTGTAGGTAGCACTGTTGATCAACAACATAACCCAACTTTTTTGCATTTTACCCTCTGTCGACAACATAACTCAACTTTTTTGCATTTTACCCTCCTTAATGCTAGATCAACTAATAGAACTTCTACTAAAGATTTTTCGGGCTTCTTTTTGTTTTGTCTTTATCATAAAATGCGTTTGTTAGTTTCGTTTCTCACTTTTTGAGTTTTCCGATTCGTTTCATCAAGGTGAATTGGAAAAGAAAAAAAAAACTTTT
Organism: Rhododendron ovatum; assembly: GCA_019656835.1. Lineage (NCBI taxonomy): Eukaryota > Viridiplantae > Streptophyta > Magnoliopsida > Ericales > Ericaceae > Rhododendron > Rhododendron ovatum. The sequence continues at coordinate 28,950,266 of CM033801.1, read as the reverse complement.
ACCCAAACATTTTGGGAAATATCCACTATTTAGCAAAAAAATGTCCATTTTTTTTTTGGCTAAAAATGATTATTTTCCAAAATATTTGGTAAAAGTAAAAAATCCGATTTGTATCGTCAAGACAAATCAATAATCTACAAAATCTTAGCACAAAATTAACAAACGCAATTTGTTTTAAGAAGGACCAAAAATGCTTAGTGGAATGGGGTCTAAGAACTCTACTATGCATAACTTGTACCGACACTGTACACATCGTCATGCGAGGGTCCATTTCTGGATCCCATACAAATGATCCAAGTGTTAATTAATTCTTAAACTTGGAAATGGGGTTGATGTGGACTGTTGATCTATCATTAAGGAAAGTAAAATGAAACTAAGTTGGGTTATGCTTAGGGGTGAGAAAAAAACCGTCAAACCGCAACTCCAGTCCAAACCAATCCAAACTGAAAGATTTGGTTTGGCTTTTTAGTAGTATGGTTTGGTCATGATTTTAAAAAATTAGAAACTGCGTTTTATGGGTTGGAGAACATAGCATCAAAACATTTGAATGTCACAGTATATCCAATGTAGCACATACTCCACCAGAGCAATTAATATCCAAATATATGTCTCCATCATCTTAATACGGAATTAGAACTCCAATTTAATTAATGCTTAATCAAAATCGACGGGAAAATTTGATTTTGTCTATCCCCTCAAACAAATTCTACCACCGGCTTTAATCTCTAAACAGACCAATATGGTACACATGCACGGTATAACTTAAGTGACTAACACAATATATCATACATCGAATCTCAAATTAAATTCAACTAATGCGCGACCAAATAGGGATTTATGTTCCAATAAAATTGCAAATCTCATTCTGGAATTGTGACAAATCCAAAATAAAATATACAAGGAGTGTTAAGAAGGGCTGACTGAGAGCCTTTTTTTCTGGACGATCGATGGAGCTTCACCGTGTGTAAATGAAATCAGCGAGTTTGGGTAGTTGTTACCATCAAAAGAGAATTTGGTTCATGCCTGAAAGAAAAAGACTCATGGTTTTATAGCTGACTGCAAGCCTTTTCCGTTTCCTTGTTTTATAGCTGTTGTTGAACAAAAATATAAGGGTGATCACATGGTTGTGCTTGATTGTTTTTTCTTTTTGACAAGATTGGGTCAACTGATCATGGCATTTTAATATTCTACTATCCATTTCATATATCCCATAATAGACATAGTTCAACTGCATGCAAGAGACTTCAAGTGTAACGCCCCTAATTTTGGGTACGTTAAAAGGGAAATTTCATTGAAAATCTAAATGGAGTCTGGCTAAATATTACAGCATAACTCTCACAAAGAGTGTTCTTAATCAACAACAGGAGAGATAAACTAGGGTTCCTATCTACTACTCCGCTTCTTCCTCCAATCTGGCCAGCTCCTCGGCTCCAAAAGCCTCCAAGGTGTAGAATTCACCCTGTTCGTCTTTAGAATCTGACACATTATACCGGCGTCACCACCAATATAATATGTCAGGGTCACCAAAGGTAACACCGTGAGCTATAAAGCTCAATAGAATGTCCAAACCCACTAACCCTTAACTTACAAACAATATATCATAAAATCAACGGAGTACAAGTAGGTTTAACAAAAACGATTAACGATAGCACATCCATATTCACTAATCAAGTATCGTTGGTGTCCATGTTTTTCTGTGTTTCTCCTACGCGACTCATCGTAGACTGTGTCTCCATTTTCACTTTTCATAACCAAATCAACATTTTCAAAATCCGTTTTTAACACACCCAACCTCGGTTCCGCCGTTCCGGGTTCCCGAGTATCCTCACAATGGTTCCGCTGCACCGGGTTCCCATTGGCACACATTTGCATTGGCTCCTCTCCGCGGATAACCAAGCCATTCCTTACCATGGTTCCGCCGCTCCGGATTCCCATGGGAACGCACACAATTCAAAACCCTCGGTTCCGCCGCTCCGGGTTCCCGAGTATCCCACAATGGTTCCGCCGCTCCGGGTTCCAATTTGGGGTTTTCGAAAAAAAAATAAACCCTCGGTTCCGCCGCTCCGGGTTCCCGAGTATCCCCACAATGATTCCGCCGCTCCGGGTTCTCATTGGGTTTTTCACAAATCTTACTTTACACACGCACACAACTCACATAATGCCACCCAAAACCGGTCATTATGTAGTTTCAAAATATTTCATTCCTCGAAAAATATTTCCTTCATTAACCACACCCTAGGTGTCATGTTTCTACTTTCTCGATTTTCGTGTCTCGTTCTCATGCATAGACTCCGCGGTAGGACTTATCATAAAGTAAACATTCATAAAGGTAAACATAAATCATTCATTATAATCTTGAAACTAAACTAACAAGATCATCCAATTCTATATTAATAATCATGCTCATAACCATCCTAAAGATCAAAATACGAATACTTCTACCATCGATAAAGTTTTATCTTTCGAAAGCCGTTCTTTCTTTCTTTTTGGGAAGTTCTAAACAACATATGTTTTTCCAAAAAAATAAAGTTAATATGTTCAACATATTCCCCATCCTTTTTATCTTTAAGGGAAAATACCTTTCTAGTTCTCATGTATTTTTAACGTACAAAATACTTGAAGATAGAGGATAAGAGCATTCTACTTATACTTAGGGAAGTGAGTAGAGAAAATCTACCTTGATCCGAAACTTAGTCGGGGCCGAATAAGCTAGTTGGAAATTTCCTACGGGCAGTGAAAACTTGCAATCTGGACCGAATTTCGGACGGCAGTAACTCGGTCAATATTTGGCCGAATACGATCGTTCTTGGGTTGAAATTGAAGCTCTCGAAGTGCTCTACGACTTTCGGGAAGGAAGTTGGTCCTAGAAACGACTTTAGGTAGGAGAAAAATGGTGATAAAGGAGAGGACAGTGTGCTGTCTGGAAATAGGAATCCGAGATTTTTACTGAATTTCGGACGCCAATATCTTTGTCATTTCTTCACCGATTTGGATGGTTCTTGGGTCTAACTTGAAGGTTTCGAAGTGCTCTACAACTTTTCCGAAGGGAGTTGGTCCTAAAAACTACTCTAAGAAGGAGAAAAATAGAGATTCGTGGAGGACAGTAAGCTGTCTGAAAAATAGAAATGGCAAGTGAGTGAAGTGTGAGTTGAATGGAAGGCATGGGGTGCTATTTATAGCCAACACTTGAGCTCTTCCTCACTCCTTTATGGCCAGCCATATCTCTCTCTCTCTCTCTCCCATGGATTTGCTCCATTATCTTGTCATTTCAAGCCTTTCAATCAAGTCATAGCCTTCCATGACTTGTCACTTCCATTTTAGGCCAAATCTTAGGCCATCATGAAGGATTTTTGACTTGTCAAGTCTATGGGGAGGTTGCTTGCAAGAAAGACTATAATCATTGCACTTTGGAAGACTAGAAATGGGTTGACATGGTCAAAAATAGGCTTAAGGCTATAAGGGTTACTTGTGTAAGTAATCAAAACACAAGCACACACTCCACCTCTCTCTCCACATCCGGCCCTCTCTCTCTCTCTCTCCCCATTCGGCTCTCTCTCTCTCTCTCTCTCTCTCTCTCTCTCTCTTGTGTCTATATACTTCTAGGAAAAATCTAGGAAAGTAAAACTTACGATAGCTAGGCTTAAGAACATAGGTGTGCATGCATGGCAAGGCTAGGAAGCAAAATGATGAGATTCCTTGGCATGACTAGTCTTGTCATGCTTAATGGCAAGTCAAAGGTCTATTAACCAAGGGGTAAAAATTCCCCTAACAATTATGGACCAAGGGGTAAAGGAATATTGGTAATAATTTGATATGACTAGTCATGGGAATCTATTGTCCAAGGGATAATATTTTCCCTAACAATTATGGACCAAGGGTTAAGGTTTTCCCTTGCCTTTATTATCCAATAGGTAGGGTAAGTAATGATGCTAGGTAAAGTGAAATGACTAAACATAGGAATAAAATGATTACTCCTATAGTCTAATGGTTCAATAGGGTTCGGAGGGTTTCATAAGGCTCAAAGACGGTCAAAAAGGTCCATCTCGGGTTAGGAAATTGTAACTAGATTAAAACGGTAATTAGGGTTTTCTAACGAATTGGTTGGAAACTAATTCTACTTGCCAAGTAGGATTTCTAGCCAAGAAATATAATTTAAAGATTTTATTTAACTCACTAGAAAAAAATACAAGTGCTTCTACAAGCATACTTGTGTTTAGAAAATGACTAGATTGCTCGGCGTGAAAATATATAATTTTATAAATCTCAAATCTAATTATGACGGATTATTAAAATAAAAAAGAAATTTTTTTATAGTAAATCCAAGTAATTAAAATAAAATTTAAATATTTAACAAAAATTTTATTTACAAAAAATCAGGGTCGTTACATCAAGTGTGAATTTTGGTCCTCAATTGGTAAGCATAAAGAACTATACATTATATGGAGACTACATCAAATTGAAATTTTATGCCTACTTACATATTCTCCATTGTTTATATTAAGATGGAGAAATAGATATGCCTCAAGTGTCTTCAAGATTCGAGTTGCATGACGATGTTCAAGCAGCATTTGAAGAGCAAGATGCGGAAATTGATTTGAATTATTCACATGTATTTTAGGTATAATGTAAAAATGGTCATGACATACTCCACTGGCTCAATGGAGCTCTTGCTAAAGGCTACAAAGATAGAATTTATCTCACAATGTGTCCCATCCTTTGAAGAAATTAGTGTTAAAGGTAAATACTTAAAGACCATATATAAATCACACTGTATTTTATAAATATAGCAATACCTTTACTCGAGATGTTTGGCTAGGATAATGGTGTGCAGATGCTCAAAGGCTATCATTCTCAATATTATGGACATGCATATATTTTTATTATTCCTGCTCGAAAACCTGTGTGTCTTGACCATTATGTCTCTACGGTGACTTTCGTATTAAAGGTTGATTGGTCAGAAGAATGTTTGCACTTTTTCAAAGGTAAGTTGGCCTTTTACTTTCATTGTCACACCTAAATTATATACAAACCGGTTCAAATTTCTTGATGAATTTAATAATTCTTGATCTTATTTGGAATGTTGAGGACTAACAAAGGAACAGTGGCATGGGGTCTTCATGATAACAACTTCACAAAAGCATTGAAAGATTTTATAAAGACATTTTAATTGTTAGGTTATGTTTTACAGATCAATTTAACTTTATTTAATTTGTAGTAAGTGTGGTGAATGGTTTATGGATTTGGAAATGATTGGACCTACTTTAATATTTTGTTTGAGCCATTGATTTAAATGTGCAACTCTTTTTTTTAAAGGCAAAGGAAATTTTATTAATCTTTGAGAAGCTACTAACTAAAAGGAACAATGATTAAACGGTATCATATCCCTAAACAAAGCTTAAGAATAATCTTGTGTCAATCCAAGAACTAAGAGAGAGAAGAAACCGAGATTAACAAGCTGCCAATCCAAGAAATGGGTTAAAGCCCAAACACCTAACGGGTTTGAACACCAAAAAGGCCGATTCATTCGCATATCACGGGTCTTTGCTAGTTTAAAAATATTGCAATATAGATTTTATTTGAAAGATCTCATCATCTTTTATAAGGTGCAATAAAATTTAAAAACTATTTTCATAAGCACATTACTTTTAAGCTTGAAAATTTTAAAATAAATACTTATTTTTTAAGAATGTTTTTGGAACGGGGTACATAAACAACTCTCTCAAGCTGGAGGAATTCTGTTTGCAAATCAAATACCACGTGATATTAATGCAGCATAATGCACAATGCAATCAATAGATCAAATTGAAACACTTTTTTCCTCTCTTTTTTTTTGGTTTAATTCGTTCGGTGCCTTTCAATCCTAGCCATTTATTGCATTTTTTAACAGCTCGTATATGCTGCATGAGTACCACTTACCCTAAAATCAATTTTGTAGAATGCAACTCTCTCAATCCCCATTTCCTGCGGATATATATAAAATAAAAAAAAAAATCCCATTTTCGGGTTCAGCTCCCCTCCATTATTGTCCCTTTTTGGGCTAGGATTGCCCAAGCAAAAATCAATGGCCCACATCAACCCCATTTCCAGGTTTTCTCCCCACAACAGCAAAACCCAACTTATTTTCATTTTACTTTCCTTAATGCTAGATCAACGGTCCACATCATCCCCATTTTCAAGTTTAAGAATTAATTAACAGCTTGGATCATTAGTATGGGACCCAAAAATGGATGTCGCATGACGATCTGTACAGTGTCGTTACAAGTTATGCATAGTAGAGTTCTTAGACCCCGTTCCCTTAAGCATTTTTTCTTTTAGCATTTTTTGTCCTCATTCACATAAAAAAAAATCATGTTTGTTAATTTTGTGCCAAACTTTTGTAGATTATTGATTCGTCTTGACGAGGTAAGTGGGGGTTTTTTTACTTTTACCAAATATTTTGGAAAATAGCTATTTTTTAGCAAAAACAATAAAAAGTCGACTTTTTTTTTTTTGCCAAATAGTGGATATTTTCCGAAATGTTTAGATAAAAGTAAAAAATGAGACACAAAACTAACAAAACGAATTTGTTTTAATAAAGAAAAAACAAAAAGAAGTCCTAAAAACTTTTAGTGGAAGTTCTTATTAGTTTTTTGTTTTTTTATCAGCAAGTTCTTATTAGTTGATTAATGCTAAGCATTAAAGAGAGTAAAATACAAAAAAGTTGGGTTATGCTGTTGAGGGAGAGTAAAATGCAGAAAATGGACCGTTGACTTTTAGGTGTATCCTGTGAGTAAATTGTAAATGCCGTCGAGGAACCTTTGATTTGTTGTTGAGCCAAACTCCCCTTTTTTTGTTGGATCAGGTATTGATTTGTATCTGATCAATATGAATTTTTTTAAAATTGAAATTGTCGACGAACTCGGCAAAATGAATGATTCTGATAATTTTTTTGGGCCCGAAACAGCCCAAAGAATTATTTACTAGCACATCTCAAATTATTTAACACATTCCCTCAAGTAAAATACTAATAATGTTGCTTTTAGAACTCATATTGACCAAGAGCAAATCGACGGGCCCTATCTCAGCAGAGTATTGAAAAACAAAACACACTCTCCAGAAAAAACTTTTTGGTACAACGGGTATATAACGCACTTGGTATCCTTTCTTCTCAAAAAACTTGACACGTGGTAAACAAAATCTAAAACAAAATTTGAGGGCTTCAATTGTAATTCCCGTACAAACGACTCTTCTTCCCGTACAAAGGCTTGGTTATCTTTAACTTAATTGTTTTTTTTTTATTTTGTATGCTTTGTTCGTCTTTTTTAAATTTTTGTTAGATTCACGTGATATTTTTAAAATTAATCATCTGTCCATATGAGAGGAGTCTAAGAAATATAAAATTATGACCAACAAAAAAATCAACAAAGATGAAAAATAGTAATCCTTCCGTCTCTTTTAAGTGTCTTGTTTCGTAACTCCAACTTATTAAAAAAACATTATCATTATACCTTTCATATCAATTTTTTCCTCCATTTTTCCTACTTACCCATAATTATTACACTTTTATTCATTAACTTTTTAAAATGGAATCTACTTTTAGGGACAAAATAGATAATACACCAACTTTTACCTACTAACTTTACAAAATGGACACTTATTAAGGGACAGCCTAAAATAGAATATTGGACTCTAAATAAGGGACAGATGGAGTATCAAACAACTGTCTTTTAGAGCTTAAGTGTCGTTTTATTTGAAATTTTTCATCGGTTCATATTTTTATACTTTACCAATTCGTTTCATCAAGATGAATGATTAACCCTAAAAATTACGACAAAAAGCTAAACGAAAAGTTGCGAAATGTAAAAAATACCAAAATAAGTTTCGAACAAATACTCCCTCCATTTCATATTGAGTGTCCATATTACTATTCCGAACATTTTAAGAAATTTTTTTATCTTTCAATTTATAATGCTAAAAATACCCTATATATGGATTGAAAGATATAAAAATGAGAAAATACCCAATCTATAAAAATATGGATCAATGAAAAATTTCAAATAAAACGACACTCAAGCTCTAAAAAATAGTTGTTGATACTTTTTTTATCTTTATTGATTTTTTTTGGTCATAACTTTGTACTTCTTAGACCCCTCTCGTTTGGACGGATTATTAATTTCAAAAATAACACGTGAATCTAACAACAATTTAAAAGACAAACAAAACATACAAAATAAAAAAAAATTAAGTTAAAGATAACCGAGCCTTGTACGGGAATTACAATTGAAGCCCTCAAATTTTGTTTTAGACTTTGTTTGCCACGTGTCAAGTTTTTGTGAAGAAGGGATACCAAATGGGTTATATACCCGTTACACCAAAAGTTCCTCCACTGGACATATCGACGACTTCACCCTCTCTTTCTCTCTAACTTTACTCTCCTCTCCTCTCATCTGCAACCCCATCTCTCTCTCTCTCTCTCCACCATCGGAGCCGACGCTACCAAAGCTGGAATACCGCCAACATCGCCGCATTCTCTCACCCACCGACACCCACCCCCACACCCACAGATCTCTCTCTCGATCTCACACTATCTCTTCCGTACGCGAACCATATTCTCTCCTACTGATCAGTCGATAGATCTGATGAGAGTCTCGCTAAGCCTTCGACCGGAGTGCCCGTACGTGACTCCGGTCCAGCAAGACGATGAGCCGAACCCGGCTGTGCCGATCGCCGTACAAGGAGGAGTTCTCAGAGACGATGGACTGCTTCCGAACTGTTTCGTCGTAGACGATGGCTGCTGGTTCGTCTCTCTCTCTCCTCTCTCGAGTTCGCTCTCTCTCTCTCTCTTTTAGCCTTCTCCGGCTTGGTTCTCTCTCTGTTTGTGTATATGTGTGTGTGGTTCTCTCTCTCTGTTTGCAGAAGAAATCAGATTCGATTCTGATTCTTTGGGGAGAGGAAGAGAGAGCAGGTGCATGACTTTACCAAAGCACCTCCACACCAAAACTCAAACAGTAAACCGAAGAAGGAAAAAAGGACATGGAAGGAAAACATGAAAAGTCAGAAAACCCATTAAAGTAAAAATAAATAAACCACAATCTGGGCACCCCAAATCCGCGGGGGTCACCACTCAGAGCAGGCCAAACGACCAAAACAACCCTGTACAAAGTGATCCAACTTCACAACTTCACAAACACACCAGGGCAATCCTGGCAGAGTGAAACTTCATCGCTTACACGTACGGAAAAGTTCAATCCTCCTTTAGTGGCCCTGAGTGGATTGTATCATCATCCAATCCAAAAATGAAGACTCCAAATGCTTCATTGCTTTCACTTATAATTTCTCTTCTTTCCTTGATTTCATGGGCAACTTCAGCTTATACTCACGAGGATTTTCTTCAATGCCTTTACCTTCATTTTCCTAATTCCAACTCAATCTCCAAAGTTATTTACACTCCTTACAACTCTTCATACCGATCCATTTTGGAATCCGAAATACGAATGGAGCGATTCTTACCACCTGCCCCAATCCCCAAACCTCTCGTCATCATTACACCATTGGTGGAATCCCATATCCAAGCAGCCATTTACTGCTCTAAAAAGCATGGCATGCAAATCCGGGTTCGGAGTGGTGGCCATGACTACGAGGGTCTCTCTTACATCTCTTACCAGGCCCCGTTCGTCATGGTTGACCTAGTAAATTTTCAATCAATCAATATTGATGTCGAAAATAGAACCGCATGGGTTCAAGCTGGGGCCACGATCGGTCAACTTTATTACACCATAGCTAAGAAAAGTCCAACTCTTGGCTTTTCGGCCGGTGTTTGCCCTACAGTAGGTGTTGGTGGACACTTTAGTGGGGGAGGATATGGGATGATGTCCCGTAATTATGGGATCGCTGTCGATAACATCATTGATGCTCGATTAATTGATGTAAATGGAAGAATTCTGGATCGGAAGTCGATGGGGGAAGACCTATTTTGGGCCATTAGAGGAGGTGGAGGTGCTAGTTTTGGTGTTATTATCGCATGGCACATTAAACTTGTTCAAGTTCCCAAAAACGTCACGGTTTTCACTGTTAACAAAACCTTGGAACAAAATGCCACCAAGATTGTACACAAGTGGCAATACGTTTCCGAGAAAATTGATGAAAAGCTACTTCTCAGGCTCTTTCTTGGAAAAGCCAATTCTAGCCAAGACGGAAAAGAAACAGTACAAGCCTCATTCGTTACCTTGTACCTTGGTGGAGCTGACACACTCTTCCCATTGATGCAACAAAGGTTTCCTGAGTTGGGTTTGGTGAGATCAGACTGTATCGAAATGAGTTGGATCGATTCGATACTCTATTTTGCGGGTGTTAGTGGAGAACCGCTTGATATTTTGTTGAACAGGACTTCGTCGGTGAAATATTCTGGTTCGTATTTCAAGGGAAAATCGGATTATGTGACCGAGCCCATTTCTGAAGCCGGGCTTGAATCCATATGGAGAATGGTTCTGGCATATCCCGAGGACATCCAAATGCAATTTAGTCCTTGTGGTGGAAGGTTAAGTGAGATTTCAGAATCCGCAACACCTTTCCCCCATAGAGCGGGGACCTTATACAGCATTCATTATAGAGTCAAGTGGACTGAAGCGGGGAAAAGTGCATTGAACAGGAATATGAGAGCAATCCGAAGGTTTTATAGTTTCATGACTCCTTATGTTACCAAGAATCCAAGATCTGCATATCTCAACTACAGAGATCTTGATTTGGGGGTAAATAACAAAGGGAACACTACAAGCTATGAACAAGCAAGCATTTGGGGTTTGAAATACTATGGGATCAACTTTAAGAGATTGGTTCATGTGAAGACCAAGGTCGATCCTGGTAACTTTTTCAGGAATGAGCAAAGCATTCCAACTCTGTGATCTACCCTCGTGTGATTGTGGTACATATAGAATAGTAGTGGTGTTATGGATCATCATCGGAGAGAAAAGTTTAGCCATTAATGTATTTATCTGTTTAGACATATATATAGCCATAGTAAATAAATGTTCGGAAATGATGTAAAAGAAAGTATTTTGTTGAATAAAAGGATGTTTGTTTTTTCCCCCCCTCTGTGTGCCAACTGCCAAGTAAAATTTGGCAACTTTTCTTGTTTGGAAATTTGTTTCAAGAGCTGAAACGGTAATTTGATTCAAGTCTTTCCTTTGACAAATTCACAGTTGAGAAAAATTTTATTACGTCTGTTTTCGTGAAGTTAGCTAAACTCTTTCTCGAAATTTTTTTATTTAAATTCGGACCGTCCAAAACCGAAATAGACCACTGAGGTCGTTCAGCACTGCAAATGGCTTATTCACAGCTTCTCCGTGAATAAGCCAATCTCTTTAATGTTTGCCCCAACTTTTAAAAATAAAAGCAGGTTGTACTATTGATCGAAGTTCGATCTCTCACTGAAATTTGTGTCTTTCTTTTGGCTGATTCAATAACCTTAATACAATTTGTAGTGCCAGCAATTAAGTGCATGAATATTCTGTTGGAAAACACAGATTTCTATATTTATAACATCCGTAATCTTCTTCTTCTTCGTACATATTTTTCCCTTCCTGTCACAATTTCCTATTTAAAAAATTGGTCTAGGGTCCATTATAGCATGTTTGTAATCCATCAAATTCATCTCCCAAGTTTGTAACCCACTAATTCCACTTAGGCAAGGGCCTTTTGGCTAAGACAAAAAAATATATTTTTATTCTTCTTCATTTTTTGTGTTAGCCAAACTGGGCCCTTGTTTAGCCAAAAAGGATTTAATACAAGACAAAAATGCCCTTGCCTGGATTTTTTTTTCATTTTTTTTTTTAGAATTTTAACAACTCTCTTTCTACATTTCAGATCTCACCCGCTCCGCCGCTACACATATAACATTATATGTTTTTTTGTTCACATACTACTTATATGTTCCTTTTTAAAAAAATGGTCTAAGGTGTAACGACCCGGATTTTTGACCTCTTTTTTTTTATATAATAAGATTTACAAATTCCGGTATGATCATTTTTAGTAAATTAGTTATAAAGATTTTATTATAGTATAGATTTCATGTGTATTGTGTGCCACATGCATCATAACTTTTTTCCAAAACAATTTTTTTTCTCTCTCTCTCTCTCTCTCTCTCATCTCTCAGCTGTGTGCCTCTCCCTCTTTCTCTCTCTTACTTGCTCTCCACACCATGTGAACCATCCCCCCTACTCCTATTTTTGGCTAACCTTCTAATATATATTTTTTTCAACCATTCAATTGCCATCCCTATCCACTTCCTCCTTGCACCCCACTCCACCCCACCTCTATAAATACCTCTCCCTCCCTCTAGAAATAACAACACATCAAACCACCGCCACTGGAAAAAAAAAAAATATAGTGGGAGTTCGAGCTCCATTAATCTCTAGAAAGAGAAACCTGAGCGGTTCGGTTCCACTCTAGCCGGACACCAATTCAGGTTACCTATACGCAGCCCAGAACATCTCAGAACCGTACCCCAATAATTCTAATCCATTCCTGAAGTCCCACGTTCTGTCGTCTTCTCCGATTGTCCGAGAATCGTCCAATTATCATTACCCGCTTTTTTTTTGGTCGGGACCGAGGTAGATTAATCGCTCCCCTGCCTTCCCCAAGTATATTAATGGACTACGATGTTAGTTTTTTATGATTAGAATCGAAATTGGAATCGAACGGAAAAAAAAAACCCCAGTTTTTTGGAAAACTCACTGTTAGCTGTTCATGGCGTGAACACTGTTCACGTTTTTGGGAACTGTTCATACTCGCTGGCAGCTTAAAAAAATGGCACAACAATTACGCTTATCCCCTGCTCTTTTTGAATGTAATGTTTCGGCCCAGATATTAATTATAAGTGGTTATCTTATTACTGTTAAGTCCTAAAGTCATTAAAGTTTACAGTTAGGCCTAATGAAATGCTTTATTTGATTATTAAACATAGGTTTTATATTAGTATTTATAAATGATAAACATGTTATTATGATAGTGTTACCTGTATTAAGTACAATATTTGTAGGTAAATAATAATAGATCTTTTTTTTTTGTACAAATTTCTTTTTTATTAATAAAGGATTCCGCTAATAAAAATTCAACTTCTTGGCAATACAAAACTAAGGGCAACAGCCTACTCATAAAAAATTATGTGATCCTAGAGACATGGGGTGGTATGCAAATAGAATTCAATTCCGCTGGTTATTTGTTTTTAATTATTATTTGATTAATTGTATATTGCACCGATACTTGATTTGAATATTAGATTAGACCCTAGAGACATGGGGTGGTATGCAAATATAATTCACCTAGACGATGTTAGGTAATGGATAAATTGAAAAGTTTTATTTTTAGATTGCCTGCAGGTAGGATTTTGAGATGTGATGATTTGAAACTGGCAAAGTAAGTCCAGTGATGAATTGAAACTGGCGGGAGTCCAGTGATGATTGTGAAGTGGCGAATAAGATAGGCAAACCCTAGTTATGTCATGTCATGATAAGCTTACCTTTTGTTGTAGTCATTGGGATGCACACTCGGTACATAACTTGATGTCTCTGCAACAGCAAAAGGAAGTGATATCATGGGACGGGACATGGCTAGCGGTTGGGGAGGAAAGATCTCACGGTTGAGATCTTAGATCACACATCAGGCCAATGGATAGTAATAAATCAGTTTGTGTGTGAAATCTCTGCTTTACTCTTTCGCGTCAATATTAAATTGTTTGCTTGCTAGCTGTAAAGTAAGAGAGATAGTTTGGTTGGATTATTCTACTGAGTGATTTATCACTCACGGATACGTCTGTATCCTGGCAAATCGGTTGCTTTAGCGATCAATTTGATAGCGGGTGCAGGATTCAATGATGGAGCGAATTTTGAGACAGGAGGAAAACCAGGGGCGAAGATCCAGTATGCTTGGAATCCGTATCAAGCCTAGAGTTGACTCTGAAGTTAATGTATCTTGATTCAATAAATCTATCTTGGGATTGTAATGATTAAATTTCTATTTTGGGTAAATTATACTTGATTAGCAAAATTTTTCTTGAAAAGTTATTTTATATTGCTCCCAAAATTCCTTGAAAAGTCGGGGTGTTACATAAGGTCCATTATATGTTGTTATATTCATTATCTCTTGATATTAGTGGCAGAGCAAAGAATCCAAATTTCATATAAAGAACAGAATTTCACTGATATCATAATCTGTTGATGTTATTGGCACAACGAAGAAATCAGAATTTTAAAGATAATCATATATATCTGTCTATTTTTTGTTTGAAACTTCAGATAACAGAATTAGACAGATAACTATATTATTGATGTTAAAGCAATTCCAAAGCCAACAAACACCGATATAGGAATATAACTACTGTCAAAATATATATATTGGACATATAACCAAATCTATTCGTTGTACACAAACTCATGTCCACGGAAAAGAACTTTATTTATCATTGTTCCAGCAAAAATAATGTACTATTCAAGAATCAATAACAAAAAAGAAAAACACTCCAACTGTCATTTACGCGGATTTTTGCATGTCCTTCGGTTATGCTTTGAAGCATTGTGGAACCTCCAACATTTTATTGCCCTGATAAAAATTGCACACGCTAGAGGGAATAAACCTGCAAATAAAGGAGAACATATAACATTTTATGCGAGCTTCTGTATTGTGTAACTCCAAAAAAAGAGAACATATAATATTATATGTGAGCTGCTATCATGTGTAACCCTGCCAAAAAGGAGAACATATAACATTTTATGTCAGCTTTGTAACTTCCAAAATAGGAGAACATATAACATTATTCGACATTATGTGTTTTTTTTTTTTTGAGTTATATAGCCAAAAAGGAGAACATATAACATTATATGTCAGTTTCAGTACTGTGTAACTCCCAAAATAGAAGAACATATAAAATTATTCAACGTTATATGTTCTCTTTTTTTGGAGTTACATAGGACATTTCAATAAGAGCTAGAGTTGTTAACCAAGCATCATGGATATTCAAAGGAACTAGACGACAATGAGAACAGATTCAGTCAGCATTGTAAGGAGGTATAGCCGAACAGATAAAGTAAATAACCAAGCGCGTGATATGAGGGATCATGGGTTAAACACGATTAAAACCACCATGAGCGATGGTCGGCGACATGGACCATTGGCATGAGAAGTCATTAGGTCTAACCTAACTGTTCGGCAAATAGTGACATACCTTTACATTGGTCCAAATAGCTAATCAAAAACCAAATATCATATGTGAAGTAGCCGGCCAGGGCGGTCTGTTCGGCTACGAGATAGCCGAACAAGGAAAGAGCTCCAATCAAAGAGTGAAAGCAAAGGGAATACTCTAGAAGATTCCAGAGTAGTCATGTCCCGTAAAGGAATGAGATCCCGAGGAAATAGGATCTAGAATATATACTCAACGAGAATGAGATGTTCGGCTTTTTATGGAAAAGAATCCTAAAAGGATTCTTTGATAATGAATTGATAAGGAAAATGAGAGTCCTTGATATCCATGGTTTCCTATACAAAATAGGAATCCTAGAGCGACAGGAATGCTTGGGCAACAAGCATACGCAAATCTATAAATATGAGGTAAACCAAGAGGTGAAAGGTACGCAATATGTCGCATTCTTATATTCTCCTATTGATAATTAAGGTTTATTGACAAGTACGTGATACTAACTTTTCCATCGGAGGGCCTTTGCCACGAGGGGCAAAGGTGCACTCATCCCCTGTCTATTTTGCAGATTAGGGTTCCGACGACGAATTAGGGTTCCGGTGAAAAGGCACGAATAAACCGTTGTAATCCAAGGTGATCCGAAGCATCAATTGTTTTCACCCCTATAATTGGCACCGTCTGTGGGAAAAGAACCAAATTTTTCTGAAAAATAATCATGATGGAAGAAGATCCAGTTACACCGTTTAGTCCAAAGGACCAGTTGGGTGGGGGAAGAGACAAATCCACACCAGGTGCTTCGAGAAAACCCATTGGTAGACATGACAGAGATAACTCCAAAGAAAAAGGAGACAAAACTGCCACTGGCTCCACGAGAAGGAGTAAGTCTCAACGAACAGAACAATCAGTCACCCATCCAAGAAGTATATACAATGATAATGATGTCCTCGATAAAAAGAGAAGAGAAATAGAGGAGTACGATCGTTTGATTAGAAAATGAGAGTACGAGATACAAGAGTTGCAGCGGGTACTAGAGCACCCAGAAGACTCCGGACTTTCTCGAAGGAATTCTCACAAGGGCAGACGGACTCTGGTAGTCCATAAGCAGGCTCATCCACGAGGGAGAAGGAGTAGGAGTCCTATCACAGGGTGATACGAAGCTTCTCCATGAAAAAGGAGAAGCAAAAGTAAGAGTCAAACACCGGAAAGAAGGGCTTTTTCACGAAAGAGGAGGAGCAGAGACCAAAGTTTCACCCCAGAAGAGGAGGAAACAAGGAAGCATCATCGAGACAGGTATGAGAGGCCTGATGCTGATTGGGTCAAAGCTACGGCTCACAAATCGAAGGAGCTCGAGGATGGGACAGTGACTGCACGAGAAGCAGCACGCAAGGCCCTAAGTAATATTGCAGCCTCCCCCTTTACAAAGAGGCTACAAGAGGCTAGGTTGCCGAGCAGAGTGAAGCACGGTACGTTCGTACTTTACGAGATAAATACGGATCCCGTAGCTCACATACAGCACTATCAACAGGCTATGTTCATGCACGAGGGGGATGATGCCATCTTATGCAAGATGTTCCCCTCAAGTCTTGGCAAGGTGGCTTTTGCGTGGTTTCATAAATTGGCCCCATGATCCATACGAGGATGGAGGCAGTTGGTTGATGAATTTACTATTTGGTTCTTGACAAGCAGAAAAGCCCCAAAAACTTTTGAAAGTCTTTCCACCATGAAACAGGAGGAAAACGAACAGATCAGGGATTATGCAAAAAAGTACTGGAAAACTTTTAACGAGATTGAAAGTTGCAGTGAGGAGTATGCAATTGCCACCTTCAAAACTGGTTTGCCTGTTTGGGGAGAGTTGCGTCGCTCATTGAATAAACATCCGGTAGCCACATTGGCTAAACTGATGGAACGGATAGAGCAACGCGCCAGAATGAAGGATGACATATTTCGTAAGGATGGCAGGAGTATTGTCGAACAACCGAAGGCACCTGTCAAAAAGGTGGATAAGTTAGAGCCCAAAACTTATAGAGAGAAGGGAGTATGGGCAGGCTAAGAAAGAGTCGTACAAGGATAAGCAAGCTCCTGATCCCAAATTTTTCTTTTCTATCACTACGGTTTGGAAGGAACCAATTTATAGGATTCTTTATCGAATACAGAATCAGCCATATTTTAAATGGCCCCCGAGTCTAGGCGGAGACAAGGATGCAAAACGTGCTACGAATCAGCACTGCAATTACCATAAAGATTGGGGCCATATGACTGAGGATTGTGAGATGTACAAGAGACACCTTGATGATTTGGTCTCTCGGGGCTATCTCAAGGAATTTATTCAGGAGGATCCAAAGGAGAAAGAGAAAGCCATGGAACTGGGTTACGAGCAAAATCCTAAAAGAGTAATCCACATGATACATGGGTTGGCCACACCTTATACGAGAAATGAGGTTAGGCTGTTACAAAGGCAAGTCAAGCACGATCAGCATGTGATGCAACTGGAAAACAAGAGAGGGCGAGAGAATAATGTGTGCAATGAAAGCATAACATTCACAGATGATGACCTGGGAGAAGTCCAAATACCCCACAACGATGATTTGGTCATAACCCTACGAGTTGGGGAATATGACATTGAGAGAATTCTAGTGGACTCAGGAAGTTGTACAGAGGTGATGTACTATGATGCGTTCAAGAAGCTGGGGCTGGCCCAAACAGACTTAGAGCAATCTACAACAGCTCTGATTGGGTTCGGTGCAGGAGTAATCTGGCCTCTTGGAAAGGTAACACTACCTGTTCGGGCTGGATCAGTGGTGTTGAGGACAGATTTTTTAGTTGTCGATGTTCCTTCTTCCTATAACGCGATTATAGGGAGGACATGGTTGCACAAGATGAGAACAGTCTCCTCAACTTATCACCAGATGGTGAAATTCCCAAGATCGAATGAGGTAGATGTACTTAGGGGCAATCAGAAAGTGGCACAACAATGTTTGATTTCCATCATTAAAAAGGCCCCAAAGGCCCACCACGTTCATACATTAGAAGTACCAGATCAACCAACTATCGAGGATGTTGGAAGAAGTCCGGCTGAAAAGGTGGTTGAAGGCTTGGAGAAAATTCAGATCAACGAGACTGATCCTGAAAGATATTTCTTAATCGAGAATCATTACCAGCGGACGAAAAGGCTGAATCAATAAGATTTCTGAAGGAATATGTTGATGTATTTGCATGGGTACCAGAGGAAATGCCGGAGTAGATGCAGGTGTGATCTGTCACCATTTAAACGTTGATCCTCAGCATAAGCCGATCATTCAGAAAAAACGGAGGCAGCCGTGCAGCATGTGGATGCAGTAATTGAAGAGGTCGATCGTTTACTTAGGGCCAAAGCAATACGTGAAGTTACTACCCAGAATGGTTATCCAACACCGTTGTGGTGAAGAAAAAGAATGGGAAGTGGCGTGTCTGCGTAGACTTCACAGACCTAAACAAGGCATGTCCAAAAGATAGTTTTCCTCTTCCAAGGATTGACCAGTTGGTTGACGCAACCGCTGGTTATGAGCGAATGAGTTTTCTCGAAGCATATCGAGGATATCATCAGATTGCTATGTTTGGGCCTGATCAAGAGAAGACTTCGTTTATCACACGAGGGTTGTACTGCTATAGTGTTATGCCGTTTGGGCTAAAGAATGCTGGGGCAACATACCAAAGACTTGCAACCATCATGTTCAAGAAGCTCCTTGGAAAGACTATGGAAGTTTACATAGATGATATGGTGGTGAAAAGTCAAGATAAACGAGGGCATATAGCTGATTTAAAAGAAGCTTTCGAAATCCTGAGGGAGTACAAACTGAAACTCAACGCCTCGAAATGTGCGTTTGGAGTTGGTTCAGGAAAGTTCCTGGGCCATTTGGTGACCATGAGAGGGATTGAGGCTAACCCTGATCAAATTGCAGCCCTACAAAGGCTTCAAAGTCCCAAAACCACTAAGAAAGTCCAAAGGTTGACTGGAATGGCTGCAGCACTTAATAGATTCATCAGCAGGTCAAGTGACAAGTGCAGACCCTTTTTTCAATTATTAAAAAAGAGGGAGGGATTCGAATGGGAAGCAGAGTGCGAGCAGGCCTTCCAGGACCTGAAGAAGTATCTGGCCGAGCCCTCACTTTTGTCAACTCCCCAGCCAGGTGAGTCTTTAGTTTTGTACTTAGCTGTTTCTGAGCATGCAGTAAGTGCAGTCCTGTTGAGGGATTTGAGAATCGAACATATCCCTATATATTATGTTAGCAAGACGCTACTGGATGCAGAGACGAGATATCTGCCCTTAGAAAAACTTGTCCTGGCACTTAGGACAGCCACAAAGAAACTGCCACACTACTTCCAAAGCTACAAGGTTGTGGTTTATACTGAGTTTCTATTGAAATCATTGCTACGAAAAGCAGACTTCTCGGGAAGGATATCGACGTGGTCCGTCGAGTTAAGCCAGTACGATATCGATTATCAGCCACGCACGGCAATTAAAGGCCAAGTGTTGGCTGATTTTGTGGCAGAGTTTTCTCCCACGGTGGCTCCCTACCTCCTACGAGAAAGGAACAGGCGACTAAGACATCACCCATGAAGATCAACCTCAGCCGAACAGGACCCTATGGAATGGAAGTTATTCGTTGATGGATCAGCATGTAATACTGGTTCAGGAATTGGGGTTGTCCTTTTTCCTCCTGAAGGAGTACTGATTGAACTATCTGTTCGGCTCGGTTTTAGTGCATCGAATAATGTGGCTGAGTATGAGGCACTCTTGGCTGGATTAAGGAGTGCAAAAACCCTAAAGCAGAACGGGTTAGGGTGTATTGTGATTCACAGCTTGTGGTCAATCAACTGTCCGGGGAATATGAAACCCGAAGTGAAAAGATGGTAGCCTACGTACAGGCAGCCAAAGACTTGCTTGATACCTTCAAAAGGGTATACATTGAACAGATAAGTTCTGGACAGAATGCTCATGCAGATTCATTAGCTTGGTTGGCTGCAGTTGTACCAGCTGAGTTCAAAAGGAAGGTGGCAGTAGAATATCTGAGTGAGCTGAGCATTGGAAGAAGTGTGGACTTGGTCTTGGACGTGAACCAAGAACCAAGTTGGATGGACCCAATCGTGGAGTTCTTACGTGACGAGGTACTCCCTTCTAACAAAAAGGAGGCTTATAAGATAAGGATCAAATCTGCTAGGTTTTGGCTATCCCCAGAGGGTAAGTTATACAGAAAATCCTTTACGGGCCCGTATTTGCTATGCGTACATCTTGAGATGGTGTAGAAATTTCTTCATGAAATCCACGATGGAACATGTGGGAGCCATGCTGGAGGCAGATCTGTTGCCCACCGAGCAATTACCCAAGGCTACTGGTGGCCACACATGCAGGAAGATGCAAAGGTGTATGTGAAGATTTGTGAGAAGTGTCAAAAATTCTCACCAATGATTCGAACACCAGCCGAGGATCTGGTGCCTTTGACAAGTCCCTAGCCGTTTGCTCAATGGGGAATGGACATCGTGGGTCGGCTACACAAAACAACTGGGAATCGAAAATTCCTGCTAGTTGCAACAGACTATTTCACTAAGTGGATTGAGGCAGAACCATTGGCCAAAATCACTGAACCTATGATAGAAAGGTTCGTGTGGAAGAGCATCATCACTCGCTTTGGGGTCCCTTACTCATTGATTACAGACAATGGATCCCAATTTCAGAAGAAATTCAAGGCTTTTTGTGTCCAGTATGGAATACGAAATTATTATTCAACCCCAGCCTACCTCAGAGTAATGGCAGACGATCTAATAAAACTATCCTTGACGGGATCAAGAAAAGGCTGGACAAAGCCAAAGGGAAGTGGCCTGACGAGTTACCATTAGTTCTGTGGGCTCACCGAACAACGCCTAGGAGGTCTACGGGAGAGACCCCCTATTCATTGGCATATGGAACAGAAGCTGTCATACCACTGGAAGTTGGTCTTCCGACCAATAGGACCGCACTAGTCAAAAGTGGGGGCAATGATAGGGCCCTTGAAATTGAGCTTGATCTCGCTGAGGAGAGGAGGGAAAGGGCCTTGATCCATCTGGCTTCCTACCAGGAACAGTTGATGAAGAGCTATAATAGGCACGTTCATCCTCGAGAATTTGGTGTTGGAGACCTCGTATTATGGAAGGTGCTCGGCAACACCAAGGTGGCCAACGAAGGCAAGCTGGGGGCCAACTGGGAAGGCCCGTATCGAGTAACCGAGGTTGTATGCATAGGGGCCTATAGATTGGTAGACTTAGATGGTAATCCAATTTCGAGGCCTTGGAATGTTCATAATCTACGAAAATTCTTTGTTTAAAAGCATTAATTTCCGTTTTAGATTGCACTAACGTACTTGTGTGGGAATTACGAATATAATTCCCTTATTCTAGTTATGTTATATTAGTTGCAAGAGGTACGAATAACGCTCTTGAGTTTCACAGATTATGAATACAATCACTTTTTGCAGTATAACTATTGCGTTCTTGGTATTTGTCTTAAAAATACGAACTACGGGTTTGGTTTCCCTCATTCGTATTGGGGAGTAAGGAACAGGCACTTATACATTTAAGTACGTGAAACTTAACAAGTATGAAAAACTTAACAAGTATGAAAACACTTGTATGTTTTTTAAGTACGTGAAACTTAACAAGTATGAAAACACTTGTATGTCTTGTTTAAGTAAGTGAAACTTCCTTATTCCATATTGTGATTATAAAGAACGTCAGCCACTTTCGCTCCCGTGGACGTATCCGATTTTGGAAAACCACGTATATCTTTATGTTGATTTTTTACTGTTTTATACTCGTAAATCATGCATATTTGTGTTGATTCTTTACTGATGTAGGATAAGATTGAGGTGATTCTATATTTTATTTCTATTGTTTTAGAATAAGATTTTTACTAGGAATATTTTCATTTAGGTTAGAATTATTAACTTTTCATATTTAATTTGATTTTAATTTTTACCTTTATTTGGAATATCTTTTCTTTAATGCCACTTGTTTTGACTTGATTTAAGATTCCTTTTTCAGTAAGATTTCTAAGGTTAGAGACTTATAAAAAGGACTGTAACCTATTCACTTATTTAACTTTTAAAACTTTTAATCAATAATATTGTAGAGATTTTCTCTTTCTTTATTGTGCAAGATTAGCTCGTTGCGACGAGTTGTTTATCTCTTTTACACTAGTACGCTAACTAGTCTCTCATGAATTCCGTTACGTCAAGGATCTCCACCTTGGCGAATATACTCTCGCCCATTCAGAAGATAACCATCACCATCCAGTAAGTTGGGGGGATGCCTTCCTTTTCCTAGCACCGGGAGACATTAACCAAATCCAAGCAATGCTCGAACTTGTCTACAGT
Organism: Rhododendron ovatum; assembly: GCA_019656835.1. Classification (NCBI taxonomy): domain Eukaryota; kingdom Viridiplantae; phylum Streptophyta; class Magnoliopsida; order Ericales; family Ericaceae; genus Rhododendron; species Rhododendron ovatum. Next base: position 28,927,715 of record CM033801.1, on the reverse strand, counting down.
AACCGTCTTTGTCAACATATCAACTGCATTCTCAGAAGTGTGCACATTTTCCAATATCAAATCACCTGCATCAATCAACTATCTCACCTTGTAAAACCTCACACCGATATGCTTGGTTCGAGCATGATACACCTGATACTTTTGCCAAATAAATGGCACTTTGACTGTCACAATGTAACTGAACTCTACCTTAATCTATGTTGAGCTCTTTAACAAACTCTTTCAACCACAATGCTTCCTTAGCAGCCTCAGTCACCGCCATATACTCAGACTCAGTGGTAGAAAAAGCCACCAAAGGTTGTACCATGGATCTCCAACAAATAGGCCCACCCACAAGTGTAAACATATAACCAGTTGTAGACCTTCTATCATCCAAACCCCCAGCAAAATCCACATCGACATACCCCACAACTGAAATCTGATCCCGTTGCCTACCAAACATAATCTTGTGATCCGAAGTACCTCTGAAGTATCTGAACATCCACTTGACGGCCTTCCAATGGTCTCTACCTGGATTGGCCATGTACTTGCTGACTGTGCTAATTGCATGTGCCAATCGGGTCTCATACAAATCATTGCATACATTAAGCAACTCACTGCACTCGCATAAGGCACCCGTGACATATTCTCAATTTCTTCATCTGACATCGAACACTGAGCCGAAAATAATCTGAAATGACTTACTAATGGAGTGTTGACCGGTTTGGCATTATTCATGCTAAACCTCTCCAACATTTTCACCACATAATTCTTCTGAGATAACCACAACTTACCAGCTGACCTATCTCTACGAATCTCCATCCCAAGTATTTTTCTAGCTGCTCCCAAATCCTTCATTCAAACTCTTTATCCAACAAAGACTTCAACTTGTTTACCTTAACCATAGTCCTTGCAGCAATCAGCATATCATCCACATAAAGAAGCAAGAAAATATAAGAACCATCATCAAGACTCTTAACATAAACGCAACAATCATACTCACAGCGTGTGTACCTAATCCATATTATGAAAGAGTCAAACCTCTTATACCATTGTCTTGGAGACTGTTTCAGCCCATAAAAGTGAGTTCTTCAACTTACAAACAAGATACTCAGTCTCTGGCTACATGAACCCCTCAGGCTGCTCCATGTATATGACTGCTTCCAAATCACTATGAAGGAATACTGTTTTCACATCAATCTACTCTAACTCTAGATCATAGCTAGTCACCAATGCCAAGATAACCCTGATTGATGTATGCCTCATCACTAGAGAAAAGACTCATCAAAATCAATCCCCTTCCTCTGTGAATACCCTTTTGCTACTAACCAAGCCTTGAACTTTCCCTCTTCTTTTCTGTGGCTGTCTCTTTCCATTTGTATACCTACTTACAACTCACTGGCTTCTTTCCCTTGGGCAGTTCTTTCAACTTCCAAGTCTTATTCTTATGTAAAGACTCTATTTCATCCACTATGGCTTCCATCCATCTGTCCCTTTCAGAACTCGTGATAGCATCCTGAAAAGTAGATGGATCACCACTAATAGTAGTCAATGCATAAGAAACCAAGTCCTCAAACCTATATCTCACCGGTGGATTGATAGTGTGCTTGATTTTCCCAGTGGCTAAGCTTTGCTGCTGCTGATGAGCACCCAATATTGTAGATATTTGATGCGACTAGTTTCATTTTATGTTGTTTTAACTTGCATTTATCTAGTTTTTATTTGATATTGCACATAAGGTGTGTTTTTAATGTTTTCAGGTAAAACATACAAATAAGGCGCATTTCAATGTTATGGATGGCTCAAGTGCTGCCAAGTATTCGAAGACCCTATCGGTCCCTTAAAATCTGTCTAAGTATGGAAGGAAAAAAATGACTTTCTGAAAAAAGTATCGATTTTCAAGATTAAAAATGGCGATAATTGATCCTTGAATTTTTGTAAGAGTAACTACAAAGTTACAAGGTTTTATTTGAAGAGCAAGGTCATGTTTTGAGCCATTTTCGCTTGAGAAAAATGCGCAGTTTTCCATTTTACACTAAAAGTGGGGGATTGACATTTTGATTTAATTAGAATCTTGAAATTCTGGTAATGCAATTGTTTTCAAATGGGGGTACTTTCTTATTTTCATTAAATAAATTAAAGTAAAGAAAAGATAAAAGAAAGGTTTAAAATGTAGTTTTACTTAAGTTCAGAGAATGAAAATAAGGTGCTGTGAAGCTGTGGAAGCTGCTGGGAGCCGTCGGGTGCCAAGTTTTGAAGGCTGGCCTGAAGACTGGAGATAACCTCCCCGTATCGATACAGCCTTATTCTGTATCGATACGTATTAGCTTCGTGGGAAGGCAGGTTTTGTTGTATCGATACGGCCTTAACCCGTATTGATACAGGATCACTACGGGGAAATGCTCTTTTCAACTTAGTAGCATGGTATCGATACTTTGCTTAATCCGTATCGATACCACGAGCCTTCGGCCAGATATTTGCTGCTTTTTGGACCTTCCATTTATGGAATAGCTGCTACTTTTGGTATGTTTATAGGATATTTGTTGGGAGAGAAGTTGAGTTGTATAAATACCATTCTCTCTCACTTTAGTTGATAATCTACTTTACGCTCTAGGTTAGTTTTCTTTCTAGTCTTTTTGCCATTGTTGTTCTTAGTTTCAAGTTTCAATACTTGTAAGTTTAATTCCTAGTTTAATGTTTTCTCGTTTATTAATGTTGTAGCTACGGACTAGATTCTCCTTCATACCAAGTTTATTTTCGTTTCCATCAGTTAAACATGTTTTCCAATTTTAGCATGCTTTCTAGTCTTTTAGCTATGTGTGAATAGTCAATAAGGCTTGGGCCGCTTGGCCATGGGTGAAAAACACCTTGTGACTTTGGTTAATCTTATCTTTCTCAACTTAAGACTTGAGGTTTGGTTTGGAAATGTGAGTGGTTCACCTTTTATGTAACAAAACTTGTCGATGTTAACCTCCGGTGATCATATGCTTGCATATATGGTTCCGTGAGCTATGTCTCGCCTTGTGTTTGCCAAAAGAACCGAAGAACTTGCTCGTTTTCCAAACCATGCTTCTAGTTCTTGACCTTGATATTTAGTTTGAATGCAAGTCTTGGCGTTGTTAATCTCCGGTGATCATGTGCTCACTCACATGGTTTCGGGAGCGATGTCACGCATTGTGTTAAACTTGTTGTTCAAACTCTATATCAAGTCTAACCATTTTCATAGCGAAACCTTCTGGTTGATAGCCTATGCCGTGCGATTCAACCGTGTTTTCGTTGAGAATTGTTAGATGACTTAAGTTACGGGCATTAGTAACTCCATTGCCTTGCCACCTTTAATTCTTAGTTAAAATTCATTTCTAGTCTTTTCCATAAGAGTGTTTCTCCACCTTTCAAAGGAAAACCAAAAGTTGGCCGTCTAAACCCACACAACCCTTACATCTACAATCCGAATAAGCTATATTCGAGCTCCCTGTGGATCGACTCGGACTTTCTCGCTATACTATGCAAATCTTTAGTTGTAGTCCGGTTAATAAATAATTGAATTTGACGGTCGTTTGGTAAATTTCAACGACTACCGAATGGGCGCATCAGCTGCTCCTGCTGCTGCTGTTCATCTGGCCCCGTATCACCTATATCAAAACTTTCCAGCTCAACCTGTATGCCCTGTTGTCTACTGCTCACTTCTTCTGACTCAGTTTTTTGAACCCTCCACTGTGCCTTGACATAGATTCCTTATCAAATACCACATCCTATTGATCACCACCTTTTTTTGTCTCTGGATCCCAAAGCTTGTACCCTTTTACCCCTTTCTCATAACCAAGAAGGATACACTGTCTAGAATTCACATTAAACTTTAACCTCTCATCACTAGGAACATGAACATAGACTGGACAACCAAATATTCTCAACTCTGAGTAGTCAACCTCTTTCTCTATCCACATCTCCTCAACTATCTTCCCATCCAAAGCAGCACTCATGACCTGTTTATAACAAAGCATGTCATACTCACTGCTTCTGTCTAAAAAACCTTCAGAAGTCCCGCATTCAATCTCAAACACCGTGCCTTTTCTGCTATGGTTCTATTCATCCTTTCTGCAACCCATTCTACTATGGTGTTTTTCGAACTGTAAAGTGTCGCTGAATCTCTTGTTCTTCACAAAACTTTAGAAAATGCTCATTCTTGAATTCCTTCCCATTATCTGTCCTGAAGCACTTAATCTTTTTCCCTGTCTGGTTTTCCACTTCAGCTTTCTACACTCTGAACTTAGCAAAAACTTCAAACTTGTGTTTCATGAAGTACACACAAAAAAATGGTGCATTTAAATAAGTTGAGAAAGGCTAGTAAGACATAAACAAACATCTAAACTTACTTTTAATCCCTTTGGTATCGGTGTTGCAACTGAACCCCACTGTCAGCGTCCATGCAAGGCAAAACTAGGTTCTCAACGTAGGAATTCGCACTAAAACATGGTGAACAATTATGAATCGTAGGATAATTCAATGTACCATATTTGGGATTGTACCAAACTAAATGCGAATCAATCTTCAGTAAAATTTCACCATTCTTCAAAATGCACAATGGTGCAGAATACAGATAACTTGATTGATGTGCCACCCTAGGTATCATAACCAAGTTGGTCCAAGACTCTCTAATACCAAATTGTTTCATCACCCATATATCAGCACACACATTGTAGCCACAGAGTATACACAGGCATCCATTTAAAACAAACAATGTTTCATACCAACGACCATCTCGATAATCAGGTTGCAAAACCTCCGCAAACGTCTCCTTCGCAAAATCAAGAGAAACAATAATCACGTTGGACTTCATCCTCACAATCCAATGGAGGGCCCCGTTCACAAATGTCCCTAAACCATCCAAAGTAGAAAGATGATGAGGAAAGCCTCCAATCCTCTTCCACAAATCCGACCTCAATGTATACACCTTCACGTCAACCTCATAACGACCTTTACTAACATCTCTAAAGAACCCAACCACCTTGTAATCACCAATAGTGTCATCATACCCAAACCCAAACCTCGCCAAGTAATGGCACGAGCACTCGGCAAGCTCTTGGATTTCCTAGTAGACGGGTTCCATATGTATACTTCCCTCTCGATTGCTATGCACACTAATCCATCCCGGCAACCAACAAATACACCTTCACGTCAACCTCATAATGACCTTTACTAACATCTCTAAAGAACCCAACCACCTTGTAATCATCAATAGTGTCATCATACCCAAACCCATACCTCGCCAAGTAATGGCACAAGCACTCGGCAAGCTCTTGGATTTCCTAGTAGACGGGTTCCATATATATACTTCCCTCTCGATTGCTATGCACACTAATCCATCCCGACAACCAACAAATAGATCTCCAAACCAATAGCGATGAGGTATTTTAATAGGGCAATCAAGCTCAACAACATTATAAGAATGCTCATGCAAAACAACGTATAGAGAGCACGACTTCACATCATAAGTGTGATAGTCACGTTTTAGAAGGAGTCTATGGTGGGTATAATCATTGTTGATAGATGCTGGATTGAGATGGGTTTTCACGAATTTGGGATGAGAAATCAAAGAACGCCAGGACTTGCAAATGCACCTGAAGCGAAGAAGAGACTCGACCGTGAGCCTCAACAGGATGGCATCGAAGAGTTCAGGCGGGAGATTTGGCCTGAACTCATCTTGGAGGTGTCTGATTGGCATTTTCGGATTCTCCACACGTGGAGTCGTTTTCAGTCGCCATAAATGGTTCTGTGATAGGGTCTGTGTCTTCGTGGTTGGGTTTAAAGAGTAAACAAGGAAGCTTCAATAAGGGTTAGGGCTGGAAGCGTTGAACGAATGAGAAGGACGAACAGAATTCTACATTTCCACTGCACGAGAGATTATTCATGGCTATGTGGTGCCCCAGGGGCTCTCTGCACCACACAAATATGTGGCCCGCACATATTTGTGTGGTACAGAGAACCCCTGGGGCACCACATGGCCATGCCCCAAGGGCATAGTATAATTTTTGCCACTGCACTCAATGGGTGTATAAGTTTTAGGTAAAACAAAGGATCGTAGCGACTCATTTTGTTTAAAACTAGCGCATACCCCTGCCTGAAGGCACGGCTCAAAAAATGTGGCATTATAAATTGCTTTTTAGCCGAATCCTCCTTCAGATTCTCACCGTTCTAACCAACTTCAACCCATTTGTATCCTTATCCACTTTTTACCTTAATCAAATCCTATATTCTCATCTCATTTTAGCAATAGTAGGAGGACCTTATGTCTCAAAAAATGTGAAACCCATTGCATGTGATCCTTGTGCACCAGCCCACCTCAATCGACATATTTTCCCGTAGCTCTCTCCCAAACAGTTTCTACCAATTGCAACACCAATCCCTGCTTCATATATATAAACCTGATAAAAAGCAAATTAACAAAACTAAGAATATCATCTTAACAAAATAAATAATCTTTTATTTGTCCCACCGTATATCAATTCAACACAACATTAAGACGCAACATTCAATTGGAATTGGAATACATACCCAAAAGAAACTGGAATAGAAATCATGTTGGTAATGAATCTAATGAGACTCCCTGCTTCATATAAACCTAATAAAAAGCAAATTAACAAAACTAAAAATATCATCTTAACAAAATAAATAATTTTTTTGTCCCACCGCATATCAATTCAACACAACATTAAGACACAATATTCAATTGGAATTGGAATACATACCTAAAAGAAACTGGAATAGAAATCATGTTGGTAATGAATTTAATGAGACAAAAATTTATGTTTACCGTATTATTAGTTTCATTAGTTTCAGCAATGAGTTTACATTACATCCACAACTCGTCACTTCATATGCTTGTCTAACATAAAATCAATTAAGCCTCACTTTCAAATCTCAGGACAAAAGCTAAAGGTGGGGGAGATGCCTACTTGTCTTGAGGTGATTCACTTAACCGGTCTAAAATTCACTAACCCAGGTCAGTTAAAAAAGGAGAAAACGAATTAAAATTATAGATTATAGCAAGAATCGAATTTAAACTGAAACATTTTTTTCCCTTACCTGACTTTGTATCCCTGCAGATTGAATTTTGGTTCTCGGCTTGTGCGGAAGTTTGTAGCCTGCAATATTTTTGAAAGAGGAAAAAACCAAGTAGCTCTGTTCAATGACTAAAATGCAAAGGTCTATTATATTCAAAACTACATTAACCCCTAAGCCCCAACCCTGATCAATATCAAATTATGTGCTCTGTAATTTTTGGGCATTGTAAAACACATAAACATATTACCCATAAACTACTTACATAGATTTGGCCATTACGAACTAATTGGAACCCAGCTACACTAATGCAATACAAAAGTAGACCACTTTTATTTTCTCCGAAAATTGCAAAATGATAATATTAGAATTATCTAAATTGACTATCAAAATTCAATTACCAAAGAGTCAGTGAGCTTGTGTTGGTATGAATGTGTGTGTGTGTGAGAGAAAGAGGGAGAGTTGACCTTCAAAATCAGAGTCATTGAACACAAACATGTAAATACAAAAAAGTCTGATAAGATAAAAAAAAAAAACCAAGAAATCTTTCTAATTAGGATTTTCAACACACCGATTCGCATTTCTCCACGGCTTCCCCCGAAATGCATCACAATTTCTCTATGGGCTCTTCTGTCAGATTTTCCATAGGGATTTTTTTAGCATCGATTGGCACCTCGAATTGATTAGGGTTTCTTTTGAACTTGTATAAGATTGCTTGAGGGAGAGAGATAGACAACGGAGAGAGAGAGAAACGGTTTAATGTTTGGGAAAAGGTTTTATTACCTTTTTTTGACTTCTAACCTTTGATATGTTTACCATAATGGTATTTGAGTCAGTCGAAAATTTGGAAAAATGTGTTTATTCGGAAATAAAAGCCTAAAAGGAATGAATAGCGGAAGATTAATTTGCACTATCATTTATTCGGAAATAAGAAATCACAATTTTTGGTTTCCTTTTCAAATATATCGTTAGCTCATCTACCCGTAGAAAAAATATGTACCGATTATAGGGTCTAAAATATACAGATTCAAAAATAGCTAGCTGATCTTACTGATTAAAAAAAAAAAAACGTTTCATCTTTTTGCCAAATTTTCGGCTAGCTGATTGCATTAATTGTAAATGTCATCATACTTTCCAAATATACCATTTCAATCCTCCTGCGATTTCGGGTAACTCATTTCGAATTTCCAAATATACCATTTCATTAATGCTCCTGTCAATGTCAATAGAATTTTAAATCAAAGATAATGTCAATCCTCCTGTAAATTTCAATAGCTGATTTCGGGTTTCCAAATTCAAAATTTCAATCATCCTTCGGCCTTGGCCTATTTCGGGTAGCTGGTTTGCAGGTTTCCTTTATTTCCGAATATTTGGTAAATGTGATAACATTAATTCCCAAAAATGTAAGAGAATCAATCTCAGCCGAAAATGTGGCATTACAGTAGTAAGCATTATTTCTCAATTTATCCCTTGGTTTTCTACGCTGTAATATGAGCCGTTGAAAAATGTATACCGATCATAGGGTCCGAAATATAAGAGAAAATATAGGGGATTCAAAAACTTCTCTGTCATATTATATAGATTCAAAAACTTCCCTGTCATATTATATAGATTCAAAAACTTCCCTGTCATATTATATAGATTTCATTATTTTTATTTCAAATTTTGGCTGATTATAGCATTAGGATTAGTCACTAATTTCCGGAATATTATTATTAGTCAATAAAAGAAAAAGTTGAGATTAGGATTAGGATTAGCCAATAAAAGAAAGGCATGATTGATTTAATTTCTGGAATATAGTATTAGGATTAGAATTATACAATTTTGGCTGATTAAACAATCATGCCTTTCCTGAAAATTGGCTGATTATAAAATTTGCATTAGAATTATACAATCATGCTTTTCCGGAATATACAATTTTGGCGGATTATAGCATTAGGATTAGGATAACTTCATTAGTTATAGATTACCATAATTAGTCACTAATTTCATATTAGAGAATATTCATTCGATCCGACGGCTACAAAGTTAATAGGAAGTATGATCTAACGGTTGTAGAGGGTGCATTGTTTGTATGAATAGGCATTTTAGTAGAAGACCGTCCTGTTTTATAATATAGATATTTTGGTTATAATTCTTACAGAAAATAAGTTCAATCCGATATTGATAAAGGCGTTTACAAAACATACAACTTTATTTTAGAATTCAAGCTTGAATTCAGAGACAAAGTTGGACATTTCGTGCCGCCCTAACCGATACCGGATTGAGCTTATTTTTTATAAGGACTGTAAACAAAGTATTTTAAATAAAATAAGTAGCTCCAATCAGTTTTTTTTTCCCAAAAAGAATTTGTACACATTGGTATAGATTATATATCTGTGCCAATAGAACCTTTGACTTGCTTACATGTTAGTGGTTTTATTCTTTGAATGTAGAAGTCCTTTATGTTTTTTATTTGATTGATTTATCTTATTCTTTTCCTTTTTAAAAAGTATTTTTTTAAAAATTCTCCATATTTCTAACATGAGAGCTGTTAATTGCCCCCCCGTGTCGGGGGGTCTGACACCGGCCCATCAGATTTTCCTGTTTTACCCATGCGCTCTCTCTCTCTCTATCCCCGCATTCTCTCACTCTTATTTTATTTTTTTATAAAATTGCAAATGCTAATAATTTTTTTTCACCTATTTTTTTAAAATAAATTATATATTTTTAAAATCTACTCAACGAAACTTATCAAACGAGTCTAATATCGATGGTGAAATAATGTAAAACAGAAAAACTATATTTTTGTGGTAGTTTAAAATGCAGAAAATCTATGAGTACCGACCATTGGGGGAGGGAAAACGTATCGACGGCCGCCGGCGGGACGTCTCCGGCCACCAGACGGCCGATCCGAGCCGTTCAAAAATTCTAAAAAAAAAAATCGATGGGGCCAACGTGGGAATCAATGGCATCCGAGGTGTGTAGGGTGCTTGATCCAAGCACCCTTTTTTCGTGTATATATGTATATATACACCTCGGATGCCATTGATTCCCACGTGGGCCCCATCGATTTTTTTTTTTTAGAATTTTTGGACGGCTCGGATCGGCCGTCCGGTGGCCGAAGATGGCCCGCCGGCGGCCGTCGGTACGTTTTCCCTCCCCATGGTCGGTACATATAGCAACTCTCTTTAAAATGTATAAAGAGTTTGAAAAATTAAGTGTTCTAAATTTCAATCCGTTTGAACCAGTAGAAAAATTTTAGTTTTCTGATCATTTTATCCTAAATGGTCATAATTAAATTTTGAATATGGGGCTCTCGTTGATTAACCCTAAAAAGTCGTAGAATCAAATATCTCTTAGGGTTAAAAAATGAGAGCCCTAGAGTCAAAATTTAATTATGACCATTAGGATAAAATGATCAGAACAATAAAATATTTTCACCTGTTCAAACGGATTAAAATTTGGAACACTTAATTTTTTAATCATATTTTTTAATATATAAACTGTCTGAAAATGTTGAAATCACGAATTTTTTTAAATAAATTTTATATATTTGAAATCTACTCAACGAAATCTATTAAACAAGTCTAATATTGAATATGAAATATTAAATAATTTTTTTGGGCCCAATATATTATCTTTTTATTTTTTTTTGTCCTTCATTTTTTGAAACTTCTAGATTTGAGTTTTCAAATAAATTATGTATGTTGAATTCACTTAAATTTACTTTATATTTCTCTGAACAATCAATAATACAAACTGAAATCGAAATTCATTTAATTATAATTAAGTATATAGAACCAATACATGAACATAAATAAATACACAAATTTAGTTAATATTTCCGCCAAATTGTGGTTGTTGCCCCGGCGGATCTATCTGCATCACTTTGTACCACAATTGGAGGCGTGCTTCATAAGGATGAGCCCATTCTTGTGCTTCATTTGATGCATTTTGCAACGGGTAACATTGAAAAATGCTGCAGGTCCAACTTTCAACCAACGCTATCAATGCAGGGTCCTGTTGATCTGAAAAAGATGATGCGAGTTCAGAAGGACTTTCAACCAATGGTGCAATTAATTTTTTTCCAACTTCAAACTGGCCAACTGTTGCAACTTTCAACCAATGGTGCGATTAATTTTTTTCCAACTTTCAACCTTAATTTTGTAACCTTTTCATCCCAAAAATACCGAGATCCTATTTTTTGTTATTTTTTTATTTAATTAATAATATTTATACTCTGTATCTTTTTTCTTTTTTATTTATTTAAAATTATTTTAGTGTTCCGATTTTCAATCCGGTTCAATCGGTGGAAAGATGTTGTTTTTTTTTTCATTTTATCTTAAATGGTCATAATGAATTTTTGGTTTCTTAGAATCAAATATCTCTTAGGGCTTATCAACGAGAGACCTAGAGTCAAAATTTAATTATGGCCATTTAAGATAAAATGATCAGGAAACTAAAATCTTTCCACCGGTTCAAGTGGATTTAAATTTGGAACACTTAATTTTTTAACTATATTTTTTAATATATAAACTGTCTAAAAATGTTAAAAAAATTAAGTGTTCCAAATTTCAATCTGTTTGAACAGGTGGAAAGATTTTAGTTTTCTGCTCATTTTATCCTAAATGGTCATATTTAAACTACGTAAAAACAGATTGAAATTTGGAATATATTTTTCAACCTCTTTAGACAGTTTAGACTACGTAAAATATATAATTTTTCTATTTTATATTATTTTACCATCAATATTAGGCTTGTTTGATAGATTTCGTTGAGTAGATTTCAAAAATATAAAATTTACTAAAAAAATACGTGAAAAACAAGTTATTAGTATTTAAAATTTTATAACAAAAAAATCAAATAAGAGGGAGAGTGCTGGGAGGGAGAGAGAGAGAGAGAGAGAGAGAGAGAGGGTAAAAGGTCAAATACCAAACCAAACACAGCATAATAGCTTCTTATAATCTGTTTAGATATTTCAAGACTACGCTATAACTTGAGGAGAGTCATGTTGGTTGGACATGGTAATTGTCATAGATGAGTCTGATGTAGGCTGGCACATCTTCAACGTACATCACCTTACTCCCACTGAACCGTTGCTGGTGCATCTCATTGGAAATGCTTTTGGTGTCATTCAGTATGATGGAGAAGCAAGGGTGCACAAAATTCTTCTTGAGTTGTGATGTTGAATTATATTTGCTATTGACATCTTGCATTTTACTTGGAAGATTTTCTCCATTTATTAGAGGGGTTTAATTCAACCTATTCGTCTGTACCTTCTCCGCTCGCATCAATGATGGCTTGGAATACTAGACCACTATTGTGATCTGCGAAATCCACGTGGTTTATTTTGATAATGGCATGTGTTTTTACTTTACTAAACAACCATATAGCGTAATGTAAATGCAATATATGAACATAACGTCTCTTTTTTTGTCAACTCTCATATCTTATCATACCTTGCTAAGCATTCTCAGAGCCGTATTGAATACCCAATCCTTTGACCCGTGCCTTCAGGCGGCATGCACTAGTTATTAAATAGCTGGCGTTCCGCTAAGCCTTTTTGAGTCTTATTTTTTATTTTGTTTTGTTCTCATTCAAATTTTTTGTGTTTGTTAGGTTTGCGCCTCACTTTTTTGGTTTTCCAAGATGAATCGGAAAAGTAAAACAATATAACTTCTATATTTTTAAAAATATCTAAGATAAAGTCCAAAAAACCGGCTTTACCAATTACCGGAGCCATCAATGACCAGAAAATTTCAAAGATGAAAAATAGTGGCCTAAATGAAAAAAATAAAATGATACGGATTCAAAATATACTTGTTAAGAAAATGCCTCCACTACAAGAAATCACAGATTTACTGGCATTTTAAAATAAACGCCGCAAAAGGACCGTAAAACGCGGACATAGCATTTCCCGATGCTTTGGTAAAGAAATGAAAAAGACCAAGATGATAATTATGACATTTTCGACAACAAAAGAATTATAGCCAGGATGACACATTTTGATAAAGAATTACAAAACGATGACAAGTTGAATGCCACGCGCCCCACCATCTGTATATCTTCCTACTTCGCCGACGATGCCCTCAACGCCGGTTTTTAAGCGCCGGTGCCGTTACTCTTTCTTGTAGTGAGGCAAATAATTAGGTTAGGTGAATAGGTATGCTGGCCGGCCAATTGGCTAAATGGGGCCAAACCCACTGCAGTGCAGTTGGTGTGTGGCATTGCTTCCCGTAAATTGCTAATCCCCCCCCGACACATCCCCCCGGCCCCACCTCCCATTTCCCGTTATTCCCCCGCCTCTCTCTCTCTCTCTCTCTCTCTCTTCTTTCTTTCTTTTTTTACCGTTTGTTTCTTCTTCTTCTTTTTTTCTTTTCTTTTCAGTTTCGTTTTTTTTTTTCGTTTTTTTTTCAATTTCGTTTTTTTTTTCATTTTATTTCCTTTTCTTTCTTTTCAGTTTGAATTTTTTTTTCTCTTTAATAATAGGTTCAAGTCTAATTCTAGGTTTTATAAAGTAATTGAGAGAAAAAAAAGTGTTTCAATTGATCATGTTTATCCGACTGTTTTATTTTTATTTTTTTGTCCTTTATAGATTAAAAAATATAGTTACTAAAATAAGTGTTTCAATTTTGAATCTGTTTGAACCGGTGCAAAGTTGTTATTTTTCTGATCATTTTATCCTAAATGGTCCTAATAAATTTGTGACTCCAAGGCCTTTTAATGGACACTCTAAGAGAGTTTTGAAACTAAATAATGAGTCTTAGGGTATTTGTTGAAAGGCTTTAAACCAAAAAATTCATTATGACCATTTAAAATAAAATAATAAAAAAAACGATCCTTGCTCTGATTTAACTGAATTGAAAATTAAAACACTTAATTCTTCAATTATATTTTTAAATATACAAAGGGTGTATTTATAGAAATTAAATAAATGGGTATAAGTAAATAAAAAATTAAATTAAAGATAAAAAAAAAAAATTCTCTCTCCTCCTCGCTTCAGTTCCTGTCTCCTCTTTTCAGGTTATGCATATTTTTTAAAAAGGTGTTCTGGAATAGGGTCCACTCTCCAATCTTCATAGACTGTTTGAGACAGTTTGTAAGTTTGAACTAATGGTCATAATTAATTTTTTTGAACCAATGTTTAATTTTTTTAACTTTTTAGACAGTTTAGATATTTAAAAATATAGTAAAAAAATTAAGTGTTCCAAATTTCAATCTGTTTGAACCAGTGGAAAGATTTTAGTTTCCTAATCATTCTATCCTAAATGGCCATAATTAAATTTTGACTTTGGGGCTCTCGTTGATTAGTCCTAAGAGATATTTAATTCTATGAGTTCAAAAATTCATTATGACCATTAAAGATAAAATGATAAAGAAAACAAGATCTTTCCACCAATTCAACCGGATTGAAAATTGGAATACTAAAATAATTTTAAATAAATAAAAAAGAAAAAAGATAGAGGAACCGGAAAGAAAAGGAAAAAAAAAGAAAGAAAGAAGAAACTGGAAAGAAGGAAGGAAAGAAAGAAAGAAAGGAAGAGAGAGAGAGAAAGAGGGAGAGAGGGGGGTAATTTCGGGAAAGGGAGGTGGGGCCGGGGAGGGGGGGGGGGGGGGGGGGGGGGGGAGTAGCAGCTCTCTCATTGAGGCGTAGGTTCGAGCCTTGCGAGAAGCACATTTAGAGTTCAGAGCTATAGATAGTCTTTTGATCTCATGTGGACTAATCTGTTAACTTATTAACGCCCCTAATTCCGTTGATTTAAACCGAAGAAATAATATGACAATGGGGAATGAGATTTTACGGTACTTTCCAAAACAATGAAAAAGGAAATAAATAAATTGAAGAATGGTTTGTGAATTGGAAATTGGAAAGTGTACGTGACATAAGGTGAAGATGAGATGGAAAGAAAAAAAATGTCATGTAGGGAAGAGATCCAATGAAAAAGCATCTTGCACGCATTTCATGGAAAGAACTCTCGTTTTGTTTATACCACCAATACGACGGTGCCGGCTAGGTATATCCCACGTGATATTCGTTCGGCATATTCGGACCGTCCAATACATTTTTAGATAGCTCGAATTGAAACATCTTCTTTCCTTATCCTAACACTTTCTCTCTCCAAATCCTAGCCATCCAAAAATGCAATAAACGGCTTAGATGTTCTGAGCGGACACCACGAGGTATCCACTCGGCACTGAAGAACTTTCCCACCAGAACACAATCATTTTAGAATTAATGATACTTTTACAGAGCCGGTCCAAAGGTAAACCCCACAGGACCCTCGCCTTAGGCAACCCCTATCATGAGGCAACAAAATAGTAATTTTTGGACAACCGTTTACTTGGGTTTTATTTTGATTTTGATATTTTGATGTAATTCAAGCTAAAACCACAATGTAAGCTTGAAGTCGAGTTTGGACAACCCAAGCATCGAGCCCGGCCCTATACTCTTATGAGATTTCCTGCGAGTTTATTAAATTAAAATAGTTCAAAAATAGGACGTTCGAACATATATAGAATTTACTTGTTTCCTTGAACAAATCATTCCTTAAAAGAATATTTTCCTTTTCTTTTTCCCTGCTGTGTTGAAATATAGATTCCTTTTTTACGTGATATTATAATTGGGAGAGAAGAGGAAAGTATGATTAAGAGTACGTATATAATTCCTATCAAAATAGTAAACCTTAAGATTTCCTTTTTTGACTCTTTCCAAAAAAAAAAAAAAAAAGCTACCGCGATTGTTTGCTAATTTCCTATTTAGTTTATGGTATTTGCCACCTTTGAAGCTATATATATAGCTCACACTACAAAGCATCAAAACCACTTCTCTTCTACTCGTTCCTGTATTCATATATTGGGAAAGAGAAAATCAACACCATGGATCGCTACATACCCTGCGCCTACTGCAACATCCTTATTCCGGTACATATTCATACTTTTGGACATACGCATAGATTAGTATGCATAAAGAGAGACACAGAGATTAGTATATTTATACTTTTACGATACGTCTATAATACGAGTCTCGAAATATGCATGATTTTTTAAATTCTTTAACTATCTGCAATATGCATGAAATTCGTCCCCCCAAAGAAAGCATCTAGTCAGAAATAGCTAAATTATGTTATCATTATGGTATTCTTAATTGGATTATATATCTCATCTATCCCTTTCAGTAGCTATCACTTTGATACACCCTTTCCATGATTGCGCAACGTTTCTTTAGAGCGTCAAGTCTAAGGTTCGTCTTTTATGGACTGATGTTAACTCTCATAGTAATTTTACATATACATACTAACATTCTATCGTTTGACAAAAAAAAAAAAAAAACCTCTAAAGGCAAGCCAAAAGAAAGGTCAATGTCTGTGACGTTTAAATTGTTCCCCTTGATATTAATGGAGCATTAATGCTAGAGGCACATCGGTGTGGTACAACTCAGTCACACTCCTCTCACATACAGGTGGGATCCACTGGAACGGACCCCACCTGTATGTGTCATACCTGATGTGCCCCTAGCACCTCTCTGGGGTAGAGTCCTAAATGTTCTCTCTCTCTTTCTCTCTCTAGGTTGGGTCGTTGACCGCAGGCATAGTGGAATGCAGGTTTTGCCCTAAACCCACGATTATAACCGAAGCTTATCTCCAGGTTCCACTTTTAACATTGGCAGTCTATTTATTTTATTATTCATAAGCATTCTATTTAATTTATTGCAATTAATTAATTCATGAAAGGTACTTCGGTCAAAGTTAAGGCTTTGTTAGAATTAGTTTTATTTTTAGGTTATTGACGGGAAAAAGAGAGAATTCAATTTCCCACACAACACTCAAATTAACCTCACTCACAAAATTAAAAACTCTTTTTGGCTGATAATCAAAGTCTATGACAAAAACTATATGACCTCTATATCACAACACAGATGGCTGATACCAACACATGATTTTTATAAAAGTCCTTGTCTTCTTTTGGGTTTGGTTCTCGGGTGCCGTTTCGCCGGTGTGCCTGTGATCTTTTAAATTTTTGTAATCTTTTTCAACGATTTATAAAAAAAATTGCCGATAAAAAAAAAAACATGATTTTTGTATAGAATTTCATATGGAATGACATGGTTATTTTTCAAGACACTCACTTTTATCGTAATTCCAAATCTTTGATCACGTTATTCTTGGTGAAAAATTATTTCTAAAACTTTACTTGTAAATAAATTTCTCAATTTTACATCAACTGTGTGTGTAGGTATATACTACACAACCTAATATTCATGTTTTTTGGCCGTTGGGTTTTCCTTTTTATTCACTTGTTATGCTCAGGAAGAAAAAATAAAATAAAAAACTTAATTGCAGTTTCCTCTTTTTTAATCTCCTTGGAAAATTCGATATTTTCACATCTTAAGTAAAATAAGAAGAAAATTCTTGTGCATAATCCCAGGCGGGGGAGCCTTCATCAACCTCATCCACATCAATCAGGCTGCCGTCTCCTGAAGCACCCTTAGTTGCAGAACGTACGTATATATTGATATTTATTCCGTTTCTTTTCGGTTATTATTTGATAAGTAAATTCCAACCAACCATTCTTATATTTTTCGGATTTTTTCTGGATTATCTGTTACACAGCTGCCCCAAGAAATTTCCATAGCCAATATCACCAATTCATGAAGTAAGTATAGAAATAAGAATTTCACACAATTTTACCCATATTTTGAAAAAATTATTAAAATTGCTCGTCTAACGCTTTCACCAATTATTTTCAGACCTACTATGAAAACCAACCATAGCCACCAAAGGGCACGCGGGGCTCACTTTGGACGGATGATCGGAGCCGTTCAATAATTTTAAAATAAAAAATCGAGCGGACTCGTGAAAAATCAACTCAATCCGATATGTACTAGGTGCTCGATTCAATCTTCCATTTTTTCCACGAATCCAGAATCGGAATGAGAAAATGGAAGATTGAATCGAGCACCTACACATATTGGATTGAGCTGATCTTCATGGCCTGCTCGATTTTTAAAAAAAATTATTGAACGAATTGTATCACTCAAGCGGGATCCGGAGTGGGTCCCGTGCGCCCGTCGGTGGCTGTGGTCTTTTTCTTTTAGACTTTTCGAATTATTTTTTCAAGAAACCCTTGACCAAGTGACTCTTATGTACGTTTTTACAATGGAAGGGAGGAGACAGAGCGTCTCATAGCTGCCCATCCTGAGAGAACACAACAACAGGCTTTAACCCAAGCTGCGAAAAATGTAAGTGTAATTAATTAAAATCAGATCTCTATATTTATTCATTATTATCACCGAACAAATTAATTAAGCTTCCTTAATTAATAATTTGTGCATTCCTAATTTGTAGTGGGCTTCGGTTGGCTATGACTGGATGCAGCAACAAGGTAAGGGGCACATGATCCATTAACCGATATTTTCTTGTTAAATTAATTAAATGAAAAACAAAACTGAGTTCCCATGAAGTGAAAAAAAAAAATCTTGAAATGCTAAATTAGCTACTCTTTGAAAGATTGTATTTGAATCAAGAAGCGATATTTCACGCAATTTCCTATCATTTTCCATTTCCTGTTAGAAAAATAAAAATAAAAAGTTTTCACTTTCCTTGTTGGGTCACATACACAGAATCTAGGGATTTCGTATATTAATTTGCCTTTGTATACGATAATATCTCTTACCTTTTCTCATTTTTTTTGTGCAAATCGAAGATTCAAAATCAACATAAAACTATAGAGAAATTGCTTCTTTTGTTTGTGATATTGATGTTCAATTAATTGTTTGGCGTTGTAGGAAGGCAGTGACATGAGTTTTAGTGTTGGACAATTGATGCAGGGCGAATTCCGAGAAAGTCATATTTTGGTTTAATTAGTATTTTTATTTAATATGTTTATTTTTAAGTCAGAATAACGTAGAAGTATTTAGTTTCCTAATTTATTTTGATTGATGTTTCCTATTTTGAAGGTTACTAGGTCAACGAAATTATGGTTGATTTTGTTTCCTTATATCTTATTTTCCTTTTTGGTACTTCAGGAATGCTGGCAATATTTAGGAATTAATGATATTGAATTGATAGAGTATCTCTTGCTTTCCTATATTTCTGGTACTACTAGGATTCAACAGATTTGTAGAAGAGTTGCCTTTGTTCGTGAGTGACGGAAGATTCTCGCCTTGTTCTCGTTTCTACGTTTCTATGATGCATCAATAACTCTAAAACCATGTGATGCTGAATCAAAATACATTATTGGCCGTCATTTTTCCAATCATTAATTAAAAGAAAACTATACTTTTCACGTATTTTCCTTTATGTTCCTTCTAAGGCAGCACTCCATTTGGAGTTGAAATTATGTAACACTATTATTAGATACTACTAAGACCAAGTCCAATGTTTGGGGCAAACTTGGTTCTAAAATAGCATAGTTCTATATCTTTGTTTTTCCAAATATTAATTGAACCACAAATGGCAATAGCCAATCCCAAAAATGATAAGCTTATAATAAAATCCTACAAGATATCAGGGCTCCAATGCTGACGTGTAATGATGTTATATGTATGTTGTAGGATTTTGTTGTAATAAAGCCTAGCAATTTTGATATCCATCCTTGCCGTGACACCAAAATTCATCTATTTATTTTCCATCAATCAACCACCGAGAGATTGCCAAACCTTGCAAGGATAGCTAGATGAGTCAAGAGAACACAAACAATAGTTCTCAAGGAGGAATTTCCTTTGGAGACGCGAGACAAGCGGAGCTAGGTTTTTCCATGATTTGATTTAGCGCACCAAATAAGTTTCAACATGTTAAAATTTAAGAAACGATATAGAAAAACAGTGAAAAATAGAAAACAACGAAACTGAGTAAATAAATCAAAATGAAGACGTAGAATTGCACAAATTCCAAATGAACAAATTCAAGCTTGAAATGATCTTTCTGTTTCTCAAAGAATGAGAAATAAAGAGATTGATCGAAATAATTGATGTTCTTATTATAAGACCGTGAGCGTATCCGCATATGTTAGATGTTTTTTTTTTTAACTCAACCATTTCAATGCACGCAAACAATGCCAAACATAAGGCACAGCCTTTACAAGCAGTCAGGCCAAAGCAAAACAAAGCAAAGTAAGAAAGCAAACAATGCTACAAGAAAACACCCAGCTATCAGAGACAGCAACAATACTCAACTCCTAGGCAAGACTAGCTCGAAGCCAGAATACTGGAATGCACATTCCAACTCCTGACCAGCAGCCTATTCTCATTGTTGGACGTTATCTTCCTCCAAAAACACATACAAGTTCTGCCTTCATCTGCAATCTTGGACCACAAACTTTCAACAGAAGTGCTAATTCCTTGGAACACCCTAGCACTCCTCTCCCTCCATATCCAATAGATGGATGCAGCTAAGGAAAGTTTATAAGTCCTTTTGGTATAAGAGTCCGTCCTCATATGAGTGCATAACCAATCAATTTTCCTAGCCAGCCCATAACAAGGCCTAACAATGTTGTTTTTTCCAAGCATACGAGTCCACACATTCTTGGCGTAGTCGCAATCAAAAAATAAGTGCTCGTGAAACTCATCTTCCAGGCAACAAAGTACACATGTTGCATTCACCCTTAGACCCCAACTTAGAAGTCTATCCTTAGTGGATAATCTGCCTAGGAAGTTAGCCATTCAATAAAGGCCCACCGAGGGACATTGTGAGAGAACCACACACCTTTAGTCTACGGGACCACGGGACACACAGTATGCAGGCCACAGGGCATTCCATGCATATGTTAGATGTTGTTCTAATTTAGATACATAAGTTCACGGAGGAGCCATGAATAAGCAAATCACGGAGGAGCCATGAATAAGCAAATCACGGAGGCGCCAGATCACAGCTGTCTGTTTCGGCGATCAACGGTCTGAATTTTGATGAAACTTTTCCGGAGAATACTTCAAATTTTCTCCTAAAAAGTATGTTTAAAATCTGAACCGTACAATACACCTTAGATGCACGCGATGGTGCTCCATAAACGCTTTTTTCACAGATAACTCCGTAAAAAAGATCTTCTCGTCAGCAATCTTGCTCTATTGGTGTTTTCATTCCTCTCATAGGACTTACAAAGAGCAAAGTGATCTCAGGAATTGTGAACAACACTCTTATAACATGGCAGTTTGGTACCGTTAATTGTACTAAAACTATGACTGACCTAATAGCAATTCTGCAGGTCCAGATGTTCTTGCTGTATCAGAAATGAAATACAGCTTCCTGCATCCAATAAATAAATAAATTCTTTTTCATTTTCTCCTAAAGTCAAATTCACAATTGCATCTGTATTTGTATTTTGTGGGCTCCTTATGAGAGAGAAAGAGAGGAGGCTTTTGCAAACTTAGATAAATTGCGCAATAAAATTGTAAAAAATTGCCGAGTTGAAACACTGACGACAGGAAAATTCCTACAATCTCAGAGGCTTTGTGTGGTATAAACCCAAATCATAAACAGGGCAATACCAAAGCCACATTGGGTTGTAACAAAAAGGGGATAAGCTCAAGCAGAAGCAAAATAACTTTGCTAACCATTGAAGAGAGTGGACAAGCCACAATTACACAAATAAAAGTTCCCAAAAGAGCCATCCCATAGGTACCCTTCCAAAGCTGTGCAACGCTAACATTGCAAAAACAAATAAATGAGCATTGCCTGTCATCACAACCCATTTTTTTACACAAAGCATGTATAAATCTTCACTCCACGAGAACTACAATATAATCACATCCCATTCACAGTTCCTGAAAACATGTAAAGCAGTAACGTAAGTTAACGTTCGTATGAGATAACTGCAAACAAATGTTATAATGTCCCATGGACGAGTAAACAATTCATGTAACAAGGTGCTTGTAAACCAAATGGTCATTAAGCAATTCAATATACAAACGTTCTATATTATGGTCCGGTACCATTGAATGGTTAAACGGATTATGACCGGCTCGACAACAGGATGCACAATCCTGTAAATCCAAGCATGCTTCTGTCCTCGAGCAGGACTCATCTGTTGTGCCATTAATCGATTCGTAATCTACAATTAAAAGTCTAGAATCCATAGAATTCAGTAAAGAATATAACTACATAAAGTGATGAACTAACAAAAATGGAATCCTTATTGCAGTTTTACCAAGGTGTGTAATACTCTCCTCAATTCTGAGCTTGATCAAATAGTCCGACATAAGTCATTGCAAAGATGGTCTAATACTCTACGGTATGGTCCAAGGTCAAAGGTGGACGTCCTAAATGAGCGATGAAGTCAAAATGCAACAAAACCCAAAAAATAAAAACAGAATCCTAAGACTACTCCTTAGCATTACAGCAATAAAGTTTTTCTCTACTTAGAATTACTTGATGGCTCCACCACCAATCCCACGGAAAAGTAAACTTTGGGCTTCAACTTAGACATAAACTCACCTCAATTGGAGTCAGGATGATGGACATATAGCAGTTTGAAGCTTGTGGACAGTGCAGTAAATGGGCTGGTACCCACATGCGAGCACCAAAAAACAGAATGTGGCATGAATTAGCGAAAGAGGCACTAATATGCGCACATGTAGCATATACGCTTGTGGGAGATTTTTGTGCAATTCCACCAAAAAAACGTCCACGGTCGGTTTTAGCCTTGAATTCATTATGACGTGTCCAACTCCTCTAATCAATCCCCCAAAATACTGCAAGTATGAACATGCAAGACTTGCACAGGTTTGAGAGATTCAAGCTCAAAAACTCAACCAATGGCTTCCAAAACTCATACATCTAAGGGAAGACTGAAAACTATTAATCACAAGGATTACATATGAATTAAACATGCATGGCCTGTCAGTTCACCTCGAGTTTTCGCAAGACAATTAAAAAAAGTCGAAGCAGTGAGGGTCGCCAATGAAGGAAACAGATTAATGTTCCTCATAAACATTAATCTCACTAACATGGCTACTTTTTCACTTAGGTGCCAGGATAAAGGAGATCAAAAGTTCAACTCCTCTTTTGATGTGTTAATTTCGCTATTGTAACAATAATTGGTAATGAGTGAGAGGCCGCACAAGCTCATAAGCTAGTTTTGGAGGTTATATTAACCAATGTGGACAAACTCTAAAACTCACCCCCAAATGTGACCTTGACCCGCAAGTGGAGAGGTAAACAATGGAGCCATAACAAATTTTTTTTTTTTTGATCAAACGGAGCCATAACATAGAGATCACAACGAACAACGAAACAAAGTCCGCTTAAGGCACAAACAACAGGGGCAAACGATCAAGAGAGTCTTGTCCAAAAACTTTCGAAAGCGTTGCTTTGATATCATGTTAAGGCATCCAACTAAAAACAATTTGGTAATGAGTGGAGAGGCCTTTCAGGCTAATATAACTGCGTTGAAGGTTATAATAGCCAATGTGGGACAAACACTAACAAAGGCCATACGACACACAAAGAAAAGGGGATCTATATATGAGAAACTTATACACCATTGATTGGCAGTTGGAACTTGGCCTAAGTGTCATTTGTCATGCATGTTTACCAAATTCTCTAAATTTGCCTCAACCTATTCCTTCAAATTTCCATAAACATTCTAAAAGAATCAAGTCAAGTGCACATCAAGAAGACAAGAACCCATCATCTCTTAAGCGATGTCAAAGATAAATTGATGTGAAACCATATTTACCTGATTTACCATCACACTTAACAGGTGGTTTTACCAAAATTCAGTTAATATGAGCAAAGGAACCTCTCTCTCTCTCTCTCTCTCTCTCTCTCTCTCTCTCTCTCTCTATTTTTTTTTTTTTTTTGTGGTATTAACATCAACATTGAGTACATCACTAAGAGATTAAAAAGACACCAAAGAACAAATATATGAACATGCCGTGCATTCAAAAGAGTAGGGAAAGGCTAGTAAGGCATAATCAAACAATCTAAACTTACCTTTATTGCCTTTAGTATTGGTGCACATGGAACCCCTTTGTCAGCATCCATGTCAACCGAGACTAGGCTCTCAATGTAGGGATGCAAAATAGAAGACGCTAAATCAATAGGACACGTAGGATAGATAAATGTGCCATCTTTTGGATTGTAGCGAACTAAATGCTTACGGTATACAATAAAACTTCACCATTCTTAAAAAAGGAAAATGGCATGGTATATTGTAAATTCGATACTCTAGTCACATAAGGTACCACGGCCAACTTGGTCCAAGAATCTCTAATTCCATATTCCTTCATTACCCACACATGAGCACAAATGCGGTAGTCATAGAGTTCACACAGGCATCCATTGAAATCACACAATGTCTCATACAAACGACCATCTCGATACTCAGGTTTCAAAATCTCTCCATAGGTCTCCTTCGCCAAATCAAGAGAAACAATAATCCCATTGGGCTCCCCACCCACATTCCAATGGAGGGCCCCGTTGACAAATACCCCTGAACTATGTCGATAAGGAAGATCACCATAAGGAAAGTCTCCAATCCTTCTCCATGAATCAGTCGTCAACGTATACACTTTGACTTCAAAATCAATACCACTGTAGAGGACCGAACTCAACTCTTGCTCCGTTAGTGCTCGGCTACGCCAAGGCACGCCTGTCGTCGGTTGATGCCATCACTTTGCGTCCAGTGATGGAAATAACCACGCCATGCTCGGCCACCTTTGGGAAGTGGCCCCGTAGACGATTTTTGCTTGGCCCAAAGCCCCTTCATGCTCGGCTACCCTTACGCTCGGCCATCCGCGCGATCAGTCGGGCTCGGCCACTTGCACACTCACGTGTCGCCCCGCGTGCTGAGGCGGTTACACCAGAGGATAATCATGAGCGCACGTGGAATGTGCCAGCTCACACCAAAACGGTTACCAGATTCGTTCGGTGACGTCAAGACGACGTCGACTGACCTGTGCAAGGCACGTGCTTGTGCTTGTGCTTGGAGAGCAAGTCAGGGAAACTCTATAAATACTGAAGGATAACGCCTTGGAAAAGGTACGCATTCTGATACGCGATTACCCACTCAAAACCCTAGTTTCTCTCCTCGCTTCCTACACATACTTATCCTCTCGCCGGAGGGCCTTGCCGGGCGACCCCCGGCCAGGTCTTAGTCGTGCGCTCATTGTGCAGGCGGCATGGAGAAGACTAGGAGACGCTGAACCAGAGGAGGAAGGACTCGAGCCAGAAGAGATCACGGGCCACACAATTGGTGAACCCGACGTGAACCTCTCAGCCTCTGATCCAAACGGCTCAAACGCTCTTTCAATTCACCTTCCTCTCAAAAAGACGAACGAAAACTCAGCGGCGATGGGCGGAAATCCACCAAACGTTTCAGTTTCTGGAGCCAAAGACACCAGTGGAAACGCGATCCTCCCACCGTTTTCAGAAAGGCACATGTCCATCTCACTACCACCAGATTCTGGGCTCTCTCCGGCCGCAGACGACATAACGACGGCCTACATCCGCCTTCTGCAACGACGAGACGACGAAAGAGACAACGAACTTGCAGCGCTGATGGCGGAAGTGGCCCAGATGAAGCAACATATGCAGGACGCAACCCCAGCCGCCTCCAGATCCACCGGAGGCGGACGACGGAAGCGAAGAAACTCTCCTCCCCCTCCTCCTCCTCCTCCGCCGCGAGACCACACCAACGAGGCGGGCCATCGCGTCTCCGTCAAAGACCGCCTAGGGTTTACGCCAGAAAAGGGAGACGCCCGGGAAATTATCCTCTACAAACGACCTGCAACATCTGGTACACACCATCCGAGGTCCCACCACGAGCGGACCCACACCAGGGACACCGAATCATTCACGAGCACGTACTCGACTGGTCGCGCGGAGTTCTCTCGCACAACGGCCTCACGCCGAAGCCGAGACTCCGTCGAAACCAGGCGCCACGTCTCTGAACGCCTCGGGGGGATACCACCAGAAAACTTGGATAATGAAAACGACGTTCGAAGGAATGGCAAAAGCGTACGGATCGAAGGGGCGGAGGATGGGAAACAAACCTATTACAATAAAGAGAAGTCGGTTGACCACCCCCGTAGGGAAACAACAGACCTGCGGGACAAGCTTCGCAGCCGAGTACGCGAGAAAACCTCAGAACGAGAAAAGCACCCAAAGAGGCCGCGGACGGACGAGCTAGGCAAACCACCGCGCCCCGGATTCGAACGGCAACTAAAAGACCTTGGTATCTCACCCTTCACCTCCCACATCATCAACACTATCGCCGAACCCAATTTCCACCTACCAAAATTCACCAAATTCGACCCAAGCACCTGCGAAGCTTACACTCACCTCATTCACTTTCGCCAAACCATCGAGCTGTGCACTACAAAGGATGAGATAAAATGCAAAGCGTTCCCCTCCAGCCTCGGCTCTCTTGGACTCCAGTGGTTCAACAAATTGCCCGCTGGATCCATAAGGAACCTGGCTGACCTTGAACGCGCCTTCAACACCCGCTTTATCACCAGTAATAGAACAGCGAAGGAGCCTGAGTCCTTGACCCAAATGAGGAAGCTCCCAAATGAAACGCTCAGGCACTACGCGGAGCGATACTGGCAACTTTTCAATGAAATTCCCGGAATCGATGAGTATTGGGCCGCGCGTACCTTCAAAAACGGGTTAGAATCTGGGAGCAAAATACTCGATGAACTGGCCATTCGACCTCCGCACGGCATGGGAGAATTGATGCGTGTCGTGGAACGCTTTTGTGCTCTTGAAGAGTTCTACGCAGACCGAGCAGCTCAAGGGATTCCCAACTCAACAGCCTGCCTACCAACAACAACCCCTCAGCTGCAGGCACCAGTCGCGACTCAACAATCCCATCCAAAGAAGCACGTCAACAACATCAAGGAAGGGAAGAAACGCCAGCCAAAGGAGCACGACTACGTGGCTGAAACCACCCACTTCAAAGAACCCATCTGGTCCTTCCTGAAGGAAATCATGAGGCAACCATGGTTTGAGTGGCCGCAAGGCAAATTGGGCACGGACAACGGCCAGGCGGATCAGAACCCGAGAAAGAAGTGCTCATACCACAATGAGCTCGGCCACTACACAACGGCATGTGCTCCATACAAAGCGTTGTTGGAACGACTGGCAGCCCAAGGCCATCTCGACCAATACATTGATCGAGCAAAGACGCCCGCCCGCCCACCTGTCGGAAATCCCAACCCCAACGAGCCGCGGCCGACGATACATGTCATCCACGGCCCAATGACAAAGGAATCCGAAGCACATCTCAAAGCCGACCTCGATCGCGCCTCCACTTCTAAACAGGTGCTTGCGGTAAGACCCGGGTCAAAACGCCCGCGCCCAGACGAAACACCCAAGTGGACCATCACTTTCACGGAGCGCGACCTCGAGTTCGTACAAACCCCGCATTCTGACGCACTTGTCGTTACCGTGCAAATCGGAGTCCATGATGTGAAGCGAATCCTCATTGACCAGGGAAGTTCAGCAGAGGTGATGTACTATGATTTGTTCAAGAAACTTGATCTCCCAGAATCAGCCCTACAACCCACCGAAGTCCCTCTCATTGGATTCAACGGAACACCAGTCTGGCCACTCGGACGAATCTTCCTTCCGGTCGTAGCAGGTTCAAAAACATTGACCGTCGAGTTCATCGTCGTCAACGTGCCAAGCCCGTACAACGCAATTCTTGGCCGAACCTGGCTTCACAACATGCAGGCAATCGCTTCAACCTACCACCAGGTTGTCCGCTTCATCGGCTCCGGCGGACGGCAAGAAGATCTGAGAGGTGACCAAGTAGCCTCCAAAAAATGCTACGTTTCGGCCGTCCACAACTCAACAAAAGCCAAAGAAGTGCAGTGGGTAGAGGTCCCCGACATGGCCGTGATCGACGACGTCGGCCAGAAGGCCGAAGATAAAGCAGAAGAAGACCTTGTCGAAATGCCAATCAACGAGGACGGCTCCCGATTTTTCCTGATCAGCTCTTCCATCAGCGAGACCGACCGCGACGAAATGTTTCAGTACCTCAAGGAAAACATGGAAGTCTTCGCCTGGACCCCCAACGAAATGCCGGGGGTCGATCCAAATTTCATCAGCCACTCTCTCAACATCAAGAAAGACGCAAAACCAGTCGTCCAAAAGGCCAGGCGCTCCGCAGTCGAACATGCCGACGCCGTCATCGAAGAGGTCAAGCGTCTGCTGGAAGCAAATGCAATTCAAGAAGTGCAATACCCAACATAGCTGTCCAACACCGTTGTCGTTAAGAAGAAAAACGGCAAATGGCGAGTCTGCGTGGATTATACCAATCTCAACGACGCTTGTCCAAAAGATTGGTTCCCACTTCCAAAGATTGACCAACTTGTGGATGCGACAGCAGGCCATGCTCGGCTAAGCTTTCTGGACGCTTACCGTGGCTACCACCAAATCGCCATGGACCCTGACGACATGGAGAAAACTGCTTTCATCACGCCTTATGGCATCTTCTGCTACCGCGTCATGCCCTTCGGACTCAAGAATTCTGGTGCGACGTTCAACAGAGCAATATTCAAGATGTTGCAAGAACAGATTGGCTACACTGTGGAGGCTTACATTGACGACTTGGTCGTCAAGAGCAAGCAGGAATCCAACCACTTGCGAGACTTGGCGGAAGTCTTCGAAATCCTCAAATACCACAAGCTTCGACTGAACCCAGAGAAGTGCGCATTCGGAGTAAGCGCAGGAAAGTTCCTCGGGCACCTTGTCACGCGGAGAGGTATTGAAGCCGACCCTAACCAAATCAAGGCTGTTAAAGAACTGCGCCCACCAAGAACAATCAAGGAAGTTCAACGGCTTACTGGGATGGCAGCCGCTTTGAATCGATTCATTAGCAAATCCTCGGACAAGTGCCACGCGTTCTTCCATGCCTTAAAGGGGAAAAGCAGGCGCAGCTTTGAATGGACCCCAGATTGCGAATCCGCTCTGACCGAACTCAAAGACTATCTAAACTCCGCCCCACTGTTGGTGAAACCGAAAGAGTTCGAAACTCTATATCTCTATCTTGCCGTGTCCGCCCACGCAACGAGTTCCGCGCTCATACGGCGGGAAGGCGCCGAAGACAAACCCATCTACTTCACAAGCAAGACGCTCCTTCCAGCTCAAACACGCTACCTACCACTTGAAAAATTGGCACTTGCTCTCGTAACAGCGGCCAGAAAACTTCTGCCTTATTTCCAATCACATCCCATCGTCGTCCTAACGGAGCACCCGCTCAAAGCTATCTTTCGGAAGGCAGATCTCTCCAACCGTATATCCAAATGGGCTGTCGAACTTGCAAACTTCGACATCAGCTTTGAGCCACGAACAGCAGTCACGGGCCAGGTCTTGGCCGACTTCATAGCCGAACTCACCCCAGAAGACACAGTGGCACTCAGTGCCCCTACCCCAACGGAAGTTGCAGATACTAGCACAACAACCAAACAATGGCACCTTTTTCAAGGAGAAACTTGGCGGCTTAATGTCGATGGGGCTTCCAACAGCAACGGAGCAGGAGCTGGGGTAGTCTTGGTTTCACCTTGTGGAACACTTCATGAAAGCTCACTCACCATCGACTTCCCAGCAACCAAGAACGAAGCAGAATATGAGGCACTCCTCGCCGGCTTACGCTCAGCCGTCGCAATGAATGTCACCAGCCTCGCTGTCTATTGCGATTCCCAGCTCATCGTCAATCAAGTACTTGGAGACTATGAAGCTCGGGACCCTCGAATGATGAAATACCAAGCTGCCACCGCCAAGCTCATCTCCCAATTCCACAATTTCAGCATCGAACAGATCAACCGTGAGCACAACGCTCACGCGGACGCACTTGCTGGCCTCGCCTCGGCATCCACAGCCTCAGAATTCAGAACCATCAATTTTGGCAGCATCGACCGTCCTTCCTTTGAACCCACTCCAGAGGTACTCAACATCGAACTCGGTCCCAGCTGGATGGACGAGATCGTTGCATTTCTGAAACACGACTCCCTACCCACCGACAAGAAGGAAGCTTACCGTGTGAGAAATAAGGCCGCTTACTACTGGCTTTCTGAAAGCGGCCAACTATACAGGAAATCCATCTCCGGGCCGTACCTCCTCGTTGTCCACCCCACCCAAGTACCTGAAATCCTGACCGAACTTCATTCAGGAAGTTGCGGCTGTCACTCAGGCGGCCGCTCGCTGTGTCAACGCGCCATAAGCCAAGGCTACTTCTGGAAGAACATGAAGAAAGACTGCGAGGAAGTTGTCCGCAAATGCCGACCGTGCCAGCTGTTTTCACCTATCCCAAAAAAGCGAGCCCAGGATCTCTCACCCATCACAAGTCCTTGGCCCTTTGCCCAGT
This sequence comes from Rhododendron ovatum, assembly GCA_019656835.1. Lineage (NCBI taxonomy): Eukaryota > Viridiplantae > Streptophyta > Magnoliopsida > Ericales > Ericaceae > Rhododendron > Rhododendron ovatum. Next base: position 28,897,391 of record CM033801.1, on the reverse strand, counting down.
GGGGGCTCGACATCGTGGGAAAACTGCCTACAGCTCCTGGAGGCTTCAAGTTTCTGATTACAGCAACAGACTACTTCTCCAAATGGGTTGAAGCTGAACCTCTCGTCACAACAACTGAGGCTGATGTTCGACGATTCGTATGGCGAAACATTGTTACCAGGTTCGGCATCCCTTACGCAATCGTCTCTGATAACGGCACTCAATTCGTCGGCAAGGACCTCACGAACCTTTGTGCCGAGTTTGGGATACGTTTCTTCAACTCCACACCAGCTTACCCGCAAGGAAATGGCCAAGCAGAGGCCACGAACAAAACCGTCTGTGCCAGTATCAAGCGTCGACTGAACTCCAAAAGAGGAAAATGGGCTGAAGAACTGCCACGCGTTCTGTGGGCTTACCGATCAACACCAAGGCGATCAACGGGCCAAACACCATTTTCAATGGCATTTGGCATGGAAGCCGTCATCCCATTGGAGTCCAAGTTTCCAACTCTCCGGACAGAAACGTTTGACCCCAAAACAAACGACGACGCCATCGCACAGGAGCTAATTTTGGCAGAAGAGAGGCGTGATGACGCTCGCCTGCACCTTGCTGATTACCAACAACAGGTGGCCAAGGGATATAATCGTGGAGTACGGATCAAAAAGTTCAAGCCGGACGATTTGGTTTGGCGAAAGGTTGTACAAGCCAGCAAGAAAACAAAATTCAAGCCTAACTGGGAGGGACCTTTCCGTATCGTCAAGATTGCTGGTGAAGGTGCCTACTTGCTGGAGGACACGAATGGGAAAGTTCTCACTAACCCATGGAATGCACAGAATCTCAAAAAGGCGTACATGTAGTTGAAATCCCGAGCAGTGTGCCCCATGTTCGGCAACTGCATATCCTGTTTTCCTTTAAGTTGGCTTCGGCCCAAGTCTTTTTATTTTCAACTTGTACTTCCATGTTTGGGAAATCAAAGAAACTTATCTTACAGTAGTCATTTGTAAATTCCAAAACTTTGCTCTTTGCTTTTCTTCGGCAAATATCAGCCGACCACAAACGATGACCTCGGTCACACCCACAAACGGCTATTATGCCTCCGCTTCAGCCACTACTACTGCCCAAAAGAAGCAAAACGGACATCAGGTCCACCGAGCCCAAAAACAGTCTGGCTGGAATTCGGGCTCCGGTTCGGCTCGGCAAGACTCTGTGGTCGGCCAAAGCCTGGTTGCACTCACATTTTGGTGAAGCAAACCACCCACAAACATAACACTTATTAACTCAGGGGCTTGCACCTCGACTAACCTAAACGACCGAGCAAAATTACATGCTCGGCAAACTCTCCTCTCCATACTTCCACTCAACTTTGGTACAGGCTCGGCAAATCTACAGCTATTAACTACGTCGAAGCAAATACCCATACGCTTCAGCCGAACACAGACCAAAGTGGGGGCTACAGATACATATCATGTAAGAACACTCAAAACCTGTGGCCACGCCAATTAACCGAGCACAGCACCACGCTCGGCACTTTGTTCATACCATTCTCATACACTACTTTGGTCCAAGCTCGGCATGAACTTAGCAACTACGGAGTTGATTCAAATATCCGTATTATGCAACCGAACATATACCAAAATTGGGGCTACAGGTAACTACAAACTACAAAACAAGCAAGAATGCCATGAAGAAAGCATTGCAAAATTCTAAGTTATCCATTAAAGAGAATTTCCATTCAAGTTCGGCAAAATATCCAACAACCATTACATCCGGTACGAGAAAATCCAAAGTCGGATCCGCCCGGTCCAAAAGAGTTCAAACAAAAACAAGAAAATCATTAAGTAAAAAACAACTTCAAACTTGGGCAGCATCTTCACCCTCGGCCACAATTGCACCTGAACACCAACGCCAGCTGCGTCCTCGGCCAGAGCAACTTCTCCAACATTCAAAGGTCCCTGCTCGGCTTGAGTGGCAGTCATTTTGCTACCTCCATCCTGCGAACCCGTCGGACCTTCAGCTATGACGTCGGCTTCAGTCAAGTCTTCGACGTCGTCATCGCTCTCAGGAAATTCCTCAGGGGGAAGGGGTGCACACTCTTCTTCCGTGTACGGAAGGACAAGCTCGGGAGTCACTGCAGCTGGAATCGACTTCATGAAATTCGTATCAGCCTCCAGTTGCATGACTCCACAAGCGGCTGCAACGCCGTCCTTGTAACCCGTCCGGTAGGCGATGGGAACCCTCATCCGGATAGCATCATTGACCATCGACCGAGCCTCCCGCATGTATTCGGCACCTGCTCGGTCGAAGCCAGCCTGATATGCAGCACCATCAACCTCCTTCATTTTCCTCTTCTCCCGCCTCAAGACCTTCGCCACCTCTTGCTCGGCCTTCTTCATCCTTGACTCCATCTCGTCCCTCTCCTTTTCGAGCTCGGCGACCTGGGCCTTCACAGTCTTTAAGCTGCCTTTGTAGCTTCTCACCTTTTCTCGCTCAACCCGCAACTCATCAAGGAAACGGGAGCGCTCGGCGAGGGCAAGCTCGGCATCTTTGGAAGACCGAAGTATGGCCTGTCCAGCCTATCAAACAAAAGATTGTCGGCCTGGGATTACTCAAAAAGAATATAATCGAAGAAACAGGGTCGGATCATACCTGAACCAGGTAAGCACCGGCGTGAATCAGGCTCGGCTGAAGTCCCTGAGGAATTTTAGCCATGTCCTTCGGTAAGGCCAGGCCTTGAAGCATGGCGGTTGCCAGCCCCGGTTCCGTCTTCACCGAGTCCTCCACTGTCACGACTCTACCTTCGGCCAGCGCGTAAGATGGAGCGAACTCCTGAGCAGCAGAACCGCCAGCAGAGCTTGAAAGGTGCTCGGCTACCTTTGAGCCACCAGCAGCAGACGACTCAGTCTTCTCATGCTCGCTGGGGCGAGAGCTCGGTGGCTTGGTAGGAAAGAAATCGTGAGTGACCTTTTGACGTTTTTCCGCAGGCTCGGCCGAACCCGACCCCTGGTGAACAGCCTTCCCGTCCCTGATGTTCACCCGAACGACATTGCGACGGCCCATTTCGTCGGAGGGTTCAGGTACGATGGTTTTTAATGGAATATGAACACCTAGTTGCTCGGCTTGACAACTCTCTTGAAACCAAAATTCAGCCGGCTTCCTGAAGGTCGGCAACTTCACTCTCGGCCTTTTCCCTCCCGCTTTGGAAACAACCTTTTTCCCTCGGCTGAGAACTTCTTTGCTCGGCTCCGGTTTCTTCCCCCTCCTTCGAAGCTTCCCCTTGTAAGAAGGCTCGTAGCCAAGCAACGTCGGCGCGTCCCTACAGGCTTTGGACAGAAGTACGTCGACGTGTGTCTCCACAGCCAAAGATTGTTGGGTTTTTGTGACGGCTCGATGATCTGCAAAATAACGACAGTCAACGAACAAAGAAATTCACAAATAATCAGGCTCGGCTTCAACAATAAGAACTTAACTACCTCTAAAGTCTTTAACCTTTGGGACGATGAACCTACGGTTGGACTGGTTGCCGAACTCATAGTTACCACTCACTTCAACATAAAAATTGGCCCATTTGTCAGTGTCGGGCAAGCCATCCACAAGGGGCTGCTTCTTGCTGCGTGTCGACAGATATCGACGCTCGGTCTGGCCGTGCCTAGACATAATATATGTGTGGAAAAGGTCGGCGACGGTGAACTCGAGGTCGTGGAGCTCCTTCAATTTTATGATTGACATTACTATTCGGTAGCTGTTAATAGCAAAATAGTGTGGGACGATGCTAAAGCGTGCAAGAAGTTCTCTCAAAAATGGGTGAAGTGGGAATCTCAGCCCAGCCTCGCATATCGCCATCAGAGGGACGGTGATATGCTCGGGATGATCCTCCCTCGTGTCCTTTATTCTATTACTCGCCACTTGATTAATCACAACATCGTCGGGGATGCTGTACTCTCGGCAAAAGCTTTGATACTCCCGAGCATCTCCACAGAAGAAGTGGGCATGAGGGCAAACTTGGCCCCTCTCGTAAAGGTCGGCGACCCCTCTACCCTCGGACTGAGAGTCACTGAACCCGGAATGAATGGAAGATGGAGCGTCGGCACGGGAAACGAATCTAGATTCGGCCTCTGGTCCTGGGCGAGGCTCGGCTTCAGAGTGTGTCGACGTAGTGAAAGATATCTCCGGGTCGGTGCCGAACTCATCAGCACCGTACTCGAATACACGCTCGGCGTTCGAATCATTGGTGTCGGTAGACATGTTCGAAGCGATGGACGAGATCTGGCGTCGGCGCCTGTTTAGTTCGAGCCACTCACGGAATACCGAGTCTCCAGAATCTTCACCCGAGCTTTCAGAGTCGGAAGAAATGACTACAACCGGGTGAGCCAGACCTAACAAAGACAAGAAAACAATGAGAAACCTCGACGTCGGTCGCAAGGCAAGGGTTCTCTACGTTCGGCTACCCTATTTGGCCCACCCAATTTCTTTACAAGGTTCAAGCTCGGGAGAATATAAGACTCGAGGTGGGGCTCGGCCTATCAAAGACTAGGCTGGGTTCCGTAAAGTCCAACGTCGGCCAAACACAGATGCTGAAAGGATCTGTGCTCGGATGAACAGGTCGAGGACGAAGATGAACAGTTCGTTCATCCCCAGGGTTCGTACTGTTCACACAGAACAAGAATGCCCCAAGAAGCCCAGAAAGAAGAAGAAAAGTTCAAAGAACTGCAGAGAAAAACAGAAAACGAACTCATACCTGGGATCTGTGACGAAGTTTGATGGCGAAACAGCTGGGAATCAAAGTTGGAAGATGAACGAGACGTGCAGGGAGCTCTGGCAATGGAGGTTTAGAGAGAGAGAGCAACGGTGGCTTCTCTCTCTAACCCTAGCCCTTTATATAGAAGTAGGGTTTGGGATTCGAGTTTCCCGCCCAAATCACTGCACCGCCGAACCTGCATCCAATAAACAGTTGACGCGTGGCCTGATTAGACGGCTTGATAGAACCCCACGCGTGCCAACCGTCTCCCCGTCAGCCGTACCCAACGAGAAATGAACACCTGGCGTACCTACATTGGTCCACAATTTGTGACGGTTTGTTAAAAATTGGGCTCGGCAAAATTCTGTCCGGCTACCTTATTTCATGCTCGGCAGTAAGGAAGATTCGGCCAAAATAACTTACATCAATCCCTACTTCGCACTCGGCTCAGTAGAGATTGAGGGGCTATTGTAGAGGACCGAACTCAACTCTTGCTCCGTTAGTGCTCGGCTACGCCAAGGCACGCCTGTCGTCGGTTGATGCCATCACTTTGCGTCCAGTGATGGAAATAACCACGCCATGCTCGGCCACCTTTGGGAAGTGGCCCCGTAGACGATTTTTGCTTGGCCCAAAGCCCCTTCATGCTCGGCTACCCTTACGCTCGGCCATCCGCGCGATCAGTCGGGCTCGGCCACTTGCACACTCACGTGTCGCCCCGCGTGCTGAGGCGGTTACACCAGAGGATAATCATGAGCGCACGTGGAATGTGCCAGCTCACACCAAAACGGTTACCAGATTCGTTCGGTGACGTCAAGACGACGTCGACTGACCTGTGCAAGGCACGTGCTTGTGCTTGGAGAGCAAGTCAGGGAAACTCTATAAATACTGAAGGATAACGCCTTGGAAAAGGTACGCATTCTGATACGCGATTACCCACTCAAAACCCTAGTTTCTCTCCTCGCTTCCTACACATACTTATCCTCTCGCCGGAGGGCCTTGCCGGGCGACCCCCGGCCAGGTCTTAGTCGTGCGCTCATTGTGCAGGCGGCGTGGAGAAGACTAGGAGACGCTGAACCAGAGGAGGAAGGACTCGAGCCAGAAGAGATCACGGGCCACACAACCACTATGCCCATAAAGGAATCCCACCACTTTGTAATCATCAATAGAGGAGTCATAACCAAACCCACAGACTACTCCATGACCGTGCGGCAGATTAACACTAGGCAATCTCTTGGATTTCCTAGTTGACGGGTTCCATAAGCATAATGTACTTTTAGTTTCGACGCACACTAACCCATCACAACATCCTAAGACCCTTACTCCTAGATGTCCACCAAGGCCGTCACCATACAGAGGGTAATCAAGTTCAACAACATCAGTATCAGAATGCTCGTCCAAAATAGAGTAAAGAGAACACGACATGACAACGGCAAATGGACTGGTTATCAAGAGTCTATGGTGGGCGTAATCGGTGTCAATAGATGATGCTAGACTGAGATGGGTTTTCGCGAATTCGCGTCCAGAAATCAAAGAACGCCATGACTTGCAAACGCACCTCAATCGCAGCAGCGACTTGAAGGGTAGCCTGGACAGTATCTCGAACGTGATTTCCGGCGGCAGGTTCGGTAGGGGTACTGGCTGAGACTCTTCTTCTCCGGCGCCCATCGTGATTTCAGGCGGTGGCTGAGAATCTTCTTCATCCGCCCCAATGATTTCCGGCTGAGAATCCTCTGGGTGATTGGTAGATTTGGATGGCGAACGCATGAGGGAGAAGCAACAGATTCGTCCAATTAGACCCATATTTCCCTCTTCGATGATGTCGTTGATAACCCAACAAGGTTGTCTCCAAACAAGGGTTTTGCTCCCAACCGGAGGCGTGAGATTGATCTCTTACAGAGGAGGTGAAAGTGGACGTGGGTAGCCTCGTGTGATAGTGGGTGTTGCTTGCTTCCATCCACGGGCTATTTGGTGGATTAGTCACGTTCTGTTTGAATAGTGGAAGACGGGTGCAAGATACAAAAAAAAAATGGGCAAAGAAGTAAATTTGAACTGTTTATGTATACTTTAAGGATTTTTTCTTTGCCTATTTTCTTTCCACTTCCTCGAATAAGTATTTAAAAAATAAATTTCCAAACTTAATAATAATTGATTTATGAAAATAATTTTTTATTTTTTTTGCAGGATATAATAGAAATAAAATTAATGTTACATATTTTTAAATTTTAGTAAACCTATTATTTTTAAACTTAAAAGCTATAAATAAATACTTAATTTTTTAAGAGAAACCGGAGCATCCACATCTCTCTCTGTTCCTCTTCCGCCGCTAGTGTAGCGAGCAATTTACTCAAAAGTGTGATGCACCAGTCTTGTGGGCTACCTTGCTGCTTTACAAAATTTGTAATTTTGCTACAGTTCCTTGTTAGAGCATCCACACCAGCATCTTTAAATTTTGGACCAAATTAGAGAGTCAAAAGCCACTTTATTACTTTAGCTACCCATTTTAAAAATGTTCACTGCAGCAGACTCTTTATTCACACACTTTTTTCAATTAAATATACAATTAAACTAATATGGGGCTTCTTTTGAAAAGAACTGGTAGTGCAAATAATTGGAGGCTTTTAATAAAATAATATAATAATAGGAGGTGGGGCTAAAAGTAATAGTATTATATGGAGTGACTAGTGAATAGTCCCTCGACTTACTAAACGAGGAACTGTTCATATTTTATATTGCAGGGTACTATAGCAAGTCTGGTGCAGGGTACATTTTGGAGTTTTTTTGAAATTCTCTCGGTACTTTAGTTTGTATGGGCTTTTAGCAAGCCTGATACAGATGCCCTTATACAGTATTTGTGAACTTCTCCTCACTTTTCTTTCTTTAATTATTCTGTTATTGGTTTGAATAGTTGTGAGGAGCATTTGATACATATGGGGCTCAATTTTTAATCTGTTTGAACCAATGCAAAAATTTTACTTTTCTGATCATATTATTATAAAGGGTCATAATTAATTTTTGTCTCTAGAACTCTCATAATCAAATTTTTGGTCTACAAGGTCTCAAATAAAGAACAGATACTTAATAAACCACATGTTAGAATAGAGAGTCTGATAGAGTATGTATTTTAAAAGTGACTAACTAAAGTAATAAAGTGATAGTTTTATGGTGTAATTTGATTTGAAATTTAAAGA